>CM062820.1:1503519944-1503899787 GCA_031772625.1 Pinus tabuliformis | reverse complement strand
TCCACATTTGTGGTTAATGCTACCGATCCATCATGTCATGTCGCCGATATGTTTCAAGAGAAGTCACTCAGAGAATTCACCTGTGTCTCAACCACTGCAATACATTTACGCTCCATTCTTTCATGACCGCCACCCTGAACCTGATATCACTAGATCGTTTTCACCTCCATTAAAATCATTTGCTCCGTTCCATGTCATCGATGTGGGATTCATTAAGGCCCTCCTATGACGGATCGCTTCTTGTCAACATCAGCTGATTATCCAAGAAGTCAATCTAGGAACACCCTTTTCAGTACTTTGAAGGTTGCATGCCTCAATGGCAAGTTTCTCACTTCCGACGATAGGTTCACATCAATGGCCTTCGACCGAAATATTTTGCATGGTGTTCGATGCCAAGTCCTTTATTCACACCACGTGAATTGTACTGTAGTACCTTGAGGATCATTATCATTATCAGTGATTCCTCTCGTGCCTGTTAACAACTTACATCATTGGCTGGTAATCAGGTGATGTCTTTCCATGTTCGACTCCAGAACATCTCTCACATGGATCGACTTGTACTTTGAGTGAAGATCGAATGAGATTGAAGACCTCGGATGTAGTTTCATCCATCCGGGCTGCGTTTTATATATTCAGGAAAATAAGACATCAAATGTACATCATTGCTGACAGATAATCATCCAATCTAAGGGATGATGACTCTACCAGAATCATCAGTCTACACTCAGACGATTGTCTGTCCTATGTACATGAAAAATGAATTTATAAAGCTGAGCATGGGAAATGCCCGCCTCAGTAGGATCATGAAAATATTATGAAGAAAGTGTTGTATTGTATCTTATTACAGGTCTCCTTCCAACTTGAAAGAACTTCGGATCCTCATGATAAAGCATTTCACCCGACATCAAAAAGATTAACGACCTCATGCTTTAGGGGGCAACTGTTATAGACATTTTTGGGCACTGCAACCCCAAGCATAAAATGTCCATAAACTAAGGGCTCCTAAGTCCCTAAAGGTGTTGTTCCAACCCCTAAAAGAAACAAGGTCAACTGATTACAATTCTCCCAGAAGTTCTCCATGAAAAACCACTCAGAACTGGTCAAAACTGGACCATTTCACCTGCTCCATAGGCAAAGTGCGTTGCATCCCACCTAAATACACACAGTAGGTGCGTTGCATTTCAAAAATCCCTTCTATGGGGTGCGATGGGTGAGAAGGGAAAAATGGCAGGGTCAATCCGCAAGGTGGAGAAGCATAGAATCTTCCAGAAACTTCTCCTATGACACTTGCCTCTCTGAATTCGACTAGGGATGAGTAAGAGATCATCAATCTCCAAGTGGAATCAAGAACTATCAGAGGGGAGACACTAATCAAATCTCAAAATCTGACTCACCTCCCTTGCAGACATCTATATATGGATCCCTCATCCCAGAGATCCAGAGGCTGGAATTTTGCATCTTGTAAGGAATTGTTGTTGGTTTCTTGAGGCAACATCATAGTGTTGGGTGATCTAAGCTTTTCATGAGGTGAAGAAGGGCTTCTTGCTGAGAGGATGATGCTGGGTCAGAACAATTGGCTGTAATTCTCTTGGCTCTTTCTTGATTATCAACAAAGCTATTCAAGTTTTCCTCCATACTCTTGTATGATTTATGTTTTGTGCATTTGTATGGTTAATATACATCTGATCCTATATTGCTTATGATAATAGATCTATGTTCTCGTATAGTGTTATGCTGCTTTGAATATACAGGCACTCTGTGAAGCTGGGTATACAAGAAAGAAAGTAGTAAAGGACTATCAGAAGAGAGAGGAATCGAGCAAGGAACCAAGCGCAAGACAGAGGTTGGTCTCCTTTATTCTTCTCTCATCTATGTTTCATAAAGGAAAACGAAAGTAGTTTTACTTTGTTTGTTTCTAAGGTAGCGACCAGCCTTAGTGGGATTAGCAGTTCTGCATAGACACTATTCCCGGTAACAAGAGGAGCCCCAATTTATATCTTGCTGGCTGAGATTTAAATCATCTTTAAGTTCTCTCAGACTCTCTTTAAGCTAGCTTTTAATCTTAACTACTACAAGCTTAGCCTCCTGTTCGTAGCTTCTAAAGATCCTTTTATTTCTCTCAAGTCAAACCTACCAAAAAATTATTTTAGGGAGAGCAATCCAAGCAGCTCTGATAATTTTGTTTTTTGGGGGAGGCCCGGGATACCTTTGCAGCCATTTAGCAAAAATATCAGGGATGGAGGAAGGCAACACGATGTTGGAACTCAGAGTTCCCAACAATTTTGTCCAAATCTGCAAAGTAAAGGTGCATTTAAGCATAAGATGAATTACGCTTTCTTGGTTTACCTTACAAAGGCTGCACCTTGAAGGACCGTGGAAACCACATTTCTGGAGATTATCATCTGTTAAGATTTTGGAGTGACATAGCAGCTAGTTAAAGAAGTCGATTTTTGGCAAGGTGGGATAATGCCATATCCCTTTCCAAGGCTTAGGGTTCGTGGCCACATGGGGGCACTCACACAGCTTGGCGTAACCTTGAGCAATGGTGTATCGACTAGTCTGTGTACCCCATCCTCTTGTGTCCCTTTTTCGAGCCAGTGATGGAGACAATCCGTGGAGCTTGGAAATCAGAATCTCACGATCCATAGATAATTCTGGGGGTGTTTGAAGATTCCAGCCAGCTTAGCGTGAGTTTTACCAAGCTGAAATGTCCCACAGAGTTCGCATTCCAGCCTCATTCATCCATCTGCGCAATGTTTGGAGTGAACGACAGTCTCCCAGTGGCTCGTTATTCAAAATTTTGTCTGTCCAGAGGTTGATCCTTTTTCCATTACTGGGAACCCAGAAGGCATGATTGTTGATGAGAGAGTAGGCTTTGTTGCAAAGCTTCAGAAAGGGCATATTTGGGTGCATCTTAGGGTGATCTAGGCAGCGAGAACGCTGGCCTTTGAAGTATTTTTTCCAAAGAGATAATTGCGCCCAGCCAGGTTTAGGGGCAATAATTCTCCAGATTAATTTAGCTCCCATTGCAACATTATGGTAGCCAAGATTCTTGAAATTCAAGCCTCCTTCCAACAACGGTTTGGAGATAAATTCCTAGTTGACTAGCAGAATCTTTTTCTCATTCTGCTTGCCCCCCTTCCAAAAGAATTTTTGAATGGTCTCCTCCATTTTTCTGAGAATACCAGTGGGAGCGAGAAGGATAGAAAACTGAAACAAGGGAAGACTGGAAAGAACAGATTTAATGAGGACAGACTTACCAGCAATGTTAAGCCAGGAATAACCCCAGGCAAGCAACTTGTTCTTGAATTTCTCCAATTGGGGGAGCCAATCTCTGCTGTAAGCTTTTTTGAGAAAAACTGGGAGGCCCAAATACTTGAAGGAAGTCCAATTTGAGGATGCTGCAAAACCAAAGGTTCTGGAAATGGAGTTGAGCAAGCTGGAAGTGGTGTTATAGCAATAGAAATGGCATTTGCCTTTGTTTAGACTACTTCCCGAAACCAAACAAAAATCATCCAAATCTCTTTTAAATATGAAGGCAATAAGCCTAGAAGCTGCTCCCTATAGCAGTGAGTCATCCGCAAAGAGGGCATGATTAATGGTTTTAACACCTCTTACAATACATAGCCCAACAATATCCTGATCTACCCTTTTTTTGTCTAGGTAAAAACTGAGGATAGAGGCTTGAAGAAAAAATAGAAGAGGTGAGAGAGGGAACCCCTGCCTGAGCCCTCTCGTGGCTTTGAAAAAATTGGCAGCTCTGCCATTTATTAATGGGGCAATCCAAGGCTCCGAGATGTAAGCTCGAATCCAATTTATAAATTTCTCACCAAATACAAGCTTATGTAAGACTTTCAGTAGAAAACTATGCCTAAATCTATCAAAAGCATTTGCTAAATCAAGTTTGAAAACCATACCTTTTTCATTGTGACTCAGGCTTGAATGGATTGCCTCCTGGACCAGAATGAAGTTGTCCACAATCTGTCTACCTTGAATGAAACCTCCTTGGCTTTCCGTATGATTTTGGGGAGGATGGGCTTTAGTCTATTAGTGATGACTTTGGTGATCAATTTATAACCTATATTACAAAGAGAAATTGAGCAAAACCTGTTAAAGGAGTTGGCTCCCTTCTCTTTGGGGATGAGAGCAAGAAAATTAGAGTTCGTTCTGCCTCCAATTTTCTGGCAAACTTGGGATTTTAGAATGATTTTGTAAAGATCCTTTTCCACAATGGACCAACAAATTTGGAGGAATCTGGCTAAGAATCCATCCGACCCAGGGGCTTTGTCTAGGTCCATGGAAAATAAGGCAACCTTGACTTCATTCTTGGTGACTTTAGCTTCAAGGAGGTGATTCATTTTAGAAAAAATCAGGGAGGGAATATCGTCCATAATATCTGAATTTTGATCCAGATTTATTTCTTCACTATACAGGCTTTTAAAATGAAGAGAAGCTGCTTTTTTGATGTTTTCATTATCCTTGTGAATGATGGTACCATCTTTGATTTCGAAAATGGAATTGGTACATTTCCTTGCCTGAGATTGTTTGTGAAAGAAGGAAGAGTTCCAGTCCCCCACTTTAAGCCAAAGACTGCGAGACTTAAGTCTCCAATATTCTTCCTCAGCTAGACATGCCTTGTGATAGTTATGCTGAAACAGGGCTTCTTTATCTAGAATCTCTTTTGTTATGTTAGCTGTTTCAGCTTGGAGATGATGAATTTCTAGAATGCATTGAATTTTTTTCCTTTAGTTGGCTGGATTGGGTAGAGATTGGCCCAGCTTTTCAAAGCCCTTTTCACTCTTCTGAGCTTCTCTTCCCAGACGAAAAAGGGGGAGCCTTTGAATAGCTGCAACCAAGTGTCCTTAACTAATTGCATGAAGTCAAGTTGAAACACGAGTTCCAGCTTGATGGGTTTATGATCAGAAGTGCTGCAAGGGAGAATATGAACTCTAGCCTCTATACCAAGTAGAAGAAAAGATCCTTGAAGAAAGATTTTGTCCAACCTGGAAGCTATATGACCAGGACCAATTCTTTTGTTAGTCCAAGTGTACTTGCCAGAGATTGGCTTGATGTCTTGCAGGTCTCAGTCCTGCATAAGGTCCTCTGCCCATTCCTTGGCTGGATCACGGACAATGCTACCCCCTCTCTTGTTTGCTGATAGGAGTGTGAGGTTCAAATATCCAACAATGATGATATTCTCGAGATTAACTAGGTTTGCATGGTTTCTTAGGGAGTCCCAGCAGGCCTTTTTTCCCCGGTGTTCACAAGAACGTACAAGTTGAAGAGACTAAAAATTTGATTTGTATCCACATGATGCAATTTTAAGAACAACTAGTGAAGGTTGAGGGTCTCATAAATGACTGAGAATGTTTTAGCGTTCTAGAGGGTGCCCACCCCACTGGAAGCCCCTCGGGCTGAGATTACTTTTGCCTCACTTTTATTCCAGAGTTTCTTACTTACCTAAAGGAAGGCAGAGTCCTCCAGTTTGGTCTCCTTGATAAGAAGTATGTCTAGAGCTTCTATCCTGATTAAACTTCTAATGGCTTCTTCTTTAGTTTTGCTTCCCATACCTCTACAATTCCAGGAGACAATCTTCATCATTTTTATTTCTGGTTGGCTCCCTTGGAGCCTTGGGTTTGATTTCTCGCCATCTTTGGTTTTGTCGCTAGTAGGTTCTCAATAGTTGGTTGGCTGCCTTGGAGCTTGTCTTTGAAGGTTTCCAGCTCTCCTTTTTCTCGATCTGTTTTGTGGCCCCTTATGGATCTCCCTATCGAGGGTTGAGATTCTCCTATTTCCCCTTCTTCCTCCAAGCCTTCAGATTCTTGCTCAACTTCCTCGACTTCTAGAGTATTTCCTTTGGAGCTCTCAGCGAGGCTTGCCCACTTGGGAGAATAGGGGGTACCTTTTGTGATGGGGGTTGATTTTTGGATGTCTGCTTCCTGTGTTTCCTCTATTTGCAAGCTAAGAGGGAAAAATTTATTTTCTTGCTCCATTCTAGGAGGGGGTTGCTAAGAAGGGGCCTACTGAGGGCCTCTTCTGGTTGGACCAACATGCTTCTGGGTTTTCTTGGCATGCTTGACCTGAATCCAGCCTTCATCTTTACCCTTATTTGGTTCAGCATTTGTTGGGAATCCTCTGGCGAAGTGGCCGTAGACATGGCATTTTCGGCACTTGAAGGGCAACTGCTCGTAGTCAAGCTTCTGCAAATGAGTCCAGCTTCCTACTTTGATTTTGATGGCTTCCAGAAGTCCCACCTCTAGATCTACTTCTATGCAGATTTGGGCACAGTCATATTGATCTTTGTTGTTTTCCCGGTCTATGAATTTCCCAAGGGCGTTGCTGATATGCTGCAATAAGTCCTAGTTCCAACAGTGCATTGAGAGATTTGGAAGCCTGACCCACACCGAAACAGCTGTAGGAATGTTGACTGCAGGGTCAAAATCCGGTGTCCATTTGTTGAGATAGAGGCCATGGGGACCCATGAAATAGGGGCCATTCTAGAAAATCAGGTCTTTCTCTTCCTTAGAGGTGAATTTGAAGAGAAAAAATCCTCGTCCTAAGAAATAAGAAGTGACGTTATTCTTGATCAAAGGAGCCCAGTTCTTGTTGACCTAGTTCTCAGTGGACTGAGGAGAAGGCCATAGTCCAGTGAACTGGCCGACGAGAGCTCGTTCAACCAAGGAAAGGGCGACTTGAATCAGAGTCTCAGGCGGCAAGGAGATTTCAAGAATATCCTCTAGCCTCTTGACGAATTTAGCAGCTTCACTCTTTTTCTTTTGCGGCAAGTCGGCCAAGAGCCGAGAGAAGCTTCGGCTGAAGAAGGCGGGGAGGGGGCCTACCTGGGGCGAGCCGGGACCTCCATGAACACGAGTTTCGAACTCCTCCCAGCAGCAAATGAACCACACAGGCAGGCTCTCAAAGAAGGGCGCAGAAAAGCAATGACAGAGGGCCCAGGGCCTTGGGGCCGCAGGGCAAGGGGACCTAGGGTGCAGTCGCCAAAGCACAGGCAGTGAGCTAGGGTTTAGAGCGGTCCATCGCATCAGGCCGGTCGCTCCTCTGTCAGCTATAGGAAAACCCTTATTAAAACCCATCTTCATGTGTATTCAAGAAAAAATGGTCTTATAAACTATGGCAGTTAAATTTTTGTATTTCATGTCCAATATAAGTTAATGAATGAGAGATTCCAAATATGCAAGGGAAGGTTTCAGGAGCCATAACCAAACTAGAGCCATGGATATTGTCACCATAAATGGATCAAATGTTGGAGACAAAAGCTGCATGAAGAGAAAAACACTGCCCCAGAACCAGGGTCTGTAATAAAAAATAATATTCTTATCCTCGGTTTTATCAAACACAACAAAAAAAAATCCTCGATCTAGAGGGTAAATATTCACATCATCAAGAAATAAAGGTTTTCACAAATCACAAATCCTCTTGTGGAGATCAGTCAACCACATCCAAAACCCATGAAATATATAGACCAAACCTTGTTCTGAAAAAAAAAAAAATCATAGTTAAAAGTTTCCTCCTCCAAGGGAACATTAAAGGTAAGATCTTATTGAACTATTAGAAGAAAAAATATATACTTCAACATGGCACTGTTGCATGAGAGGAATAATTTGCAAAACTAGTTAACATTCATGCAAGAGAGACTGACTTCTCCACCGAATCACAAAAAATCGCCATTTTTTAGAGGGTTGCAGAAACCAAACATTGGGAGTCTGTAGGGAGTTTTGTGCCAGGGGAAGGGACAACTAGCTAGGGCGAAACCCTAGAAACCATAAGAGTTTATAGAGCCAACTCCATCGACACATAACATGCTCAAATCATTATAAATCATTAAAAATAAAGAAACACAGAAATATTTGAAGGGTATCCATTATTTAATGATGAAATCATATAATAATGTGGGGTTGTTGTATAGGCTACAATAAATCCACCCTCATGTTTGGTGTACATGGTGTGTATTATGGTTTATTGTGTTATTTCCATTTTTTTTTACATGACATTGTTAAGGGAAGAATCAAAAAAGAAAAATAAAGAAATAAAATATTGGTTACATAAGCATAATCACGAACTTCTTAATGATGTTATGAATGTGAAAAGACATTTTCAAGTGGTATAATCAAAGATAATTAGTAAATAAAAATTGGGTAAAATCATTGAAGAAACCTTGGATGTTGATGATATCAAAAAGAGATGCAGACAAGAATTAAAGAAGGAAGAAACAATTTTTTGGAAATATCATCATTTAAATTCAAAAGTAGAAGGAAGAATAAGGTCACTAGAAAATAATTAAATAAATTGAGCTCCAACCTAAAAATGTTAAAGTTAAAAGCCAAGCATGAAGGATAAAGGATGTTATTGTCTTTGAAAATAATATGGATATGTGTGCTAAATGAAGAAAAACTATCACATGTGAAACCATAATGAAACCCTCATTACCAAAGAAGTTTTCAAGAAAGTAAAAAATATTGACATTGACATTACCAAAGAAGAATATGGAATAACCATCAATATTCATGGAATAAGGCATCACAAAACCATTATTTGACAATATGTTACTAGAAACCAAAAACTACAACAAATTGGAGAAGTCATTGTTGAAAAATAGAGTGCAATCGATATAAACACTATTTATGAACTGTGGTAATTACTTGTGAATATAAATTATAGTTATTCTATCTTCATCAAGCAATCACACTTCAGAAATTCAACCAATAACCACGAAAGAAAAGTAGAGATCACAATGTTGAAAATTTAGGATATGTGAGATCACGTGTATAAGAGAGAAAGAGATATGTGAGTGATAAGTGAATGTATAAAATGAAAAATTTCAAGTTTATTTTATACTCAAGGTACCTAAGCGACTTGCCTCTTTGTAAATTCGATCACGTCTCTTTGTAAATTAAATTCTAATAAGTTTTCACATTTACATTTTTACTCATATTTGTTAAAGTATCAATGAACACATAAATAATGGTGGGTAGTAACTCCTAGTAAGTATCTTTATTTACATCTTGTTCCTTAGCCCATCTTTTACGTAAATAATTTCTTAAATTACAATGGGTAGTAACTTATGGAAAATATGTCATTTATGTGAGAATGAGTTATTTTCAAGGATCTTAATTTTAGGTGGTTTTGTTGATTTCCTTTCTTCTAATTTAAAATTTAACTTTCTTTCATGTTTTTAGATAGTATTATAAATGTTATAAAATTAGAAAGGAAAAAATATTTTCTTTATATAGATAATTACTTGTGACTTTCTTATGTTCTTATTTTATCTTTTAGTTCATCAAGCAATTACCAAAGCAACAACACAAAGATCACATACACTATATGTATGTGGATAGCCGGGGTGAAACCCCTATCTAGGGGAAAACCCAGTCAACAAATCTTCTTTAATTTTGTGAGATGATCCAATACTCTTGACCTAGACATAAACTTCCTCCACACCAAGTCAGCCCTTTCAACGACAACTTTGACTTAGCAACTTTGAATTTAGCAGCAACAACTTCGACCCAATAGGTAGCCCATCAACAGCTTCGCCACAAAAACTAGCCCAACAACAACTTCGACTCAACAATTAGACTTCGATCCAGCAATAACTCTTTGACCCTCTAGTAGTAGACTAGAAAGTCCACACGTGTGAGAGAGATGACCCAAAAACTTTGATCTTGTTCTTTCCAACACTTTTTTTTCCCCTGGGAAAAAGTCGTAATTTCTATTAGTATTGAGAAATTACATTTTGTAGATGCCGAAGCATTCATATGGAGGTAGCTGTGCCTGTCAAGTTCGTAGTCTGTAAGTGAAAAACAAAAAAGACAAGTTGTCTCCACGCAGGGAGCAATTTTCAAAACTGTAAACTAGTAGTGATCAAAATTTGGTCCATGCTCTGCGCAGAGAGCTATATGTATGCTGATAATATCAAAACTTAGTGCTGTACTGAGGACTAGATAATGGAAATATATACAAGCTATAAACAAAATTGGTTCTGTAAGTGGGCTTTATAGCCCATCTCCCATATGATCATCAAAAGGTCTGTGGTAGTGCTAGTAGAATGTTCCGTCGATTTCCTCCTGGATCAGCCAGTTATCTCCTTGTCTGTGCACTGCCTCTTTGGAGAGCTGGTCGGCGATGGTGTTCTATTCCCTGTAAATGTGTCGACAGACAAATGATTCCAAGGAAGCAGTCAGTCTTTTAGCTTCATCTAGTATGTGTCTCAATGAAAATGCATGACATTGTTCTTTCCAACACTTATCCTTCTCCTCTTGGAATTTCACATTTTTTTTTTCCTCCTCTTAGATATCGAACTTGTGTGTGAGATGTCTCCAAATGAATTTGAACTGCTCCAATATATAGGCTTCTAGTGAGGTCAAATTACCTTGTTTGAGGCCGACTTGATCTCCTTAAGGCTGACTCTATGTGGTGGTGACAAATGACTTATTTTACTCAATAATAAATCTTTTTACATGATTCAAAAGCCTAAGAAGGGTCTCTTTAAATGGAAAATGACTCTAATTAATCAAGACAAAACCTAGAAGTCCTCAATGGAGACTTTTACCTAAAACATGATGACCCAAGCATGAAACCCATGCTTTAATAAGTCACATTCATAATAATAGAAATTTATTTTTCTTTCTTTTGATAAATACATTTCAATATGACTCAAATATAATTTATGAAGATCGAACCTAGTTACATTCTTCAACACTCCCTCTTAACTAGGGAGGCATTCATACTTACATATACAAGTACATGGAAGATCTCAAAACACATGAACCATGAAGAGTTTAGGCACTTATGGTGCCACATACTAGATTCGTGACCAGGGAAATCTATCTAGGTGGGACTAAGATGGACTAAATCTTTCAACCTCTGTAGGTACCATCAAGCTTACTTGCTAACCATCAACCCAGGGATCTAGGTGCGTATTGCAAGGTCAAATCTCTATGACCAATGCCACCCTCCCTACTACTTTGGGAACTAGACATTAATACATATGCTGCCCAGATGTCCTCCCAGGAATTTTACACACATAATGCCTCGACAGATCAAATATTTCTAACCTCAAGCATGCTTTTCAAAAAAATTGAGAGATTTACCTAAAAATTCACAACCCCAATCAATAACAAACTTTCAAATACCCATGAGTAAACACAAACCTTTTGGGTCTTTTGACATCTTGACACTGCTTCACAATTTTCATAGTAGGACATAAAGGCTTCCTTGACAAGGGTTTCCTAAATTATTCAACTTCCTTTCCTACTTCACATGAAAAAACCAAATCCTGGTTTTCCTTCTTACAACAACACCTCAATATTCATTCTCCAATTTCTTGAAGGTATCCATCTTGACTATAATATGCCTTCCCTTTCAACTTGGGAGATATCCTTCCTTTTATCTCGATTCCTTCTTAACTTAGGGAGATCAACTTCTTTCAATGAAATTGGAGAATATTTCATGGCTTCCATCCTTCTTGATTATCATCATTCATATACATTCCTTCATCATGCTTATCTTACGAACGTCTTCAACATCTTGAAGATCATGTACTTGCACAACTTAGAAGACAATTACAACCAAATACATACACATAGAAGCATGAACTTAACTATAATGGAAGCATTAAATACCAAAACTTAGTTATGTTCATAATCAACAAGAGACACATACTTCTATACTTCAACTTCTTGCTTGGGTTTACAACCCCTAAATCACATTAGTAACTTAATCAAAATATTACTCTCATTATATATAGGGCCTCAATATTTCTTCCAGAGATATGACATACTCTACTATAATATAAAGCAAACCTTAGAAGCAATTCAAACAAGTACACCTACAATGCATCTAACAACTTTAGAATTCATAAGATAGACTTCTATTAGGATTTAATGCAAACCCTAGATTCCATATATGAGATACTAAGCCTTTAAATGTAAACAATTAAAAATAATCACAACACACTATAAGGTTTCAACTAAATGACCAACTCTTACTAGGGTTTATTTTAAACCCTATATTTTTTAAAAAAGGAAACATTATTGCCATATCCTAGAGTATCAGAGTTCTACTAGGGATTAGTTACAAACCTTAGAAAATTATGAACAAATATGTTAGCACATATACATATCTAGGATAATCATGCACAAGTATATCATAACATATATCGAACAAACCCAAGACACAAATATCAATACATTTAAATTCAAACATATAACAATCTCGATTAGGTTAGGCTTTTGATTAGACAAACAAACATACACTTGGGGTTTCACTCCTAGGAGCTTACTCTTGACACATAAGGGTTTTACTCATAAAACCAATATAAAAAAACCTCAAGGTATAGGAACACATTACCATCCAACTCTAAAGTACTAGGGTTTCCATAATAATATTAAAACTCTGAACATGACATTACCATAAAAACCTCAAACATCAAAAGAATAGTATTTTATGGATTTCATTAGTAACCTTAAGTAGACTAGGTCTTTCACATTAGCATTGACATACCCTTAGGTTAGGATTTTATAGGGAACCTATTAGGGTCCCAAAAACATGATACTTTAATGAGGGTAGATTTAATGTAATGATTAATCTCCTAGACAAGAATCTCTATGATTAAAAGGTTCTAGACATAACACTTGTTAGTAATGTAAAGCATATTCATTTATAATGAGTGAATGTACCTTTGTCTGGAAGAGAACACAACTTATGATCTCGAACATTACTTTGAGTTGTTTTCTAGACAAACCTTATGAGACATTATTTCCAATGCTTTGTCTTGTGAGATCTTCTCCATAGCCCTTGAGCATATCAAAAAGCTTTTCCTAAACAAGGAAAATATAAAAAATAAATGTTATTAGAATCTAGTGTAAACACATCTAGATAAGAAAAGGAAAACCAAATGTAAGAGATAATACAAGGAGTAAGATACTTATATTTGGAAAGTGGTGAGGGATCCCTATTAATCAAATTTCAAGGGATACCTATAACTTTAACAAAACAACTCAACATTGTCTTTCCAAAGACTATTAAACCTATAAGTTCTAGAAATCAAAATACAAAACAGATCAAAAACTTTGAGTAGAAGGACTTAGTATTATAATTCCTTTATTTCCAATTATTTGGTATTATGCTTCTTTCAAGATCCTTCTTTGACAACATTTGCATGATCTCTATTTCTCTTTCTATTTCTTGGATTCTTGGGACAACCACTTTTATAGTGACCCATCTTGTGACAATTGTAGCATTCAATTTTGGATAGGTTTATCTTCCTTCTAGGCCCTTTAGAATTCTTGAATGACCCTTTGTTCTTGTGATGAGCAGAGTAGGCATTTGAAATTTTTTCTTCTTCATTCTCTTTGTTTCTTACTAAATAAATTCTAACTTCTTTCAGACTGCATGCATTCCATAGTGGTTCGAATGTAGGAGTTTCCTTCCAACAATTGAGAAATGATGAGAAGGCACTCCAAGATGTTGGTAATCCTAGAAGTGTAGTGATTAAAAGTTCCTTTTCAGGTACTATATCATCCATTACCTAGAGTTAATCTCTTAATCTAGGTATTCTTATAAAGAAGGATGCCACCATGTCTTCCTTTGTCATCTTTATAGATCTCAATTCATTCTTAGACTTTGTATTTGACTAATATTCTTGATAGTGAATAATTTAGATAATGCCTCATACATCTCTTGAGCATAATCTATTTTGGATATATAGGGGATGAGGTTATCCTTTATTCCATCCACCATTAGTGTCATGGCCAATATTTTTGTTTCCTTGAATTTTTCCTTTTTTGCATGACTTGACTCATTTGTAGGTTTCTTCAAATTTCCTTTAACTAGATCCAAAACTTTACTCTTCTCGAGGATGAGGTTTATCCTCTTCTTCCATTCCCTGTAGTTAGATGCTCCTTCTAGTTTGTTTTATCCCTTCATTGAGTTAAACATTATCCTTGAAGATGGTAGGCTTGACTTCTAATATGATCCTCTTGATGACCCTTATTCAAACTTCTTAAAAAACTCCTTATTCTCCTTCCAATAGATCTTTGAGCTTCCCTTTTCCTTCTTCTTCACCTTACCTCTGATATCGTGTCAAAAAAATCAGAAAGGAAAAAATATTCTATTTATATAGATAATTACTTGTGAATTTCTTATGTTCTTCTTTTATCTTTTAGTTCATAAAGCAATTACCAAAGCAATAACACAAAGATCACATACACCAGATGTAGGCAGACAACTACGAAAAAACCCTATCCAAGGGAAAACCCAGTCAATAAATCTTCCTTAACTTAACGAGATGATCCAAGACTCTTGACCTAGACACAAACTTCCTTCACACCAAGTCATCCCTTTTAGCAACGAATTCGACTTAGAAACTTTGAATTTAGTAGCAGCAACTTCGACTCAACAATTATCCCAATAAAAACTTTGACCCAGTAGTTAGCCCAACAACAACTTCGACCCAACAGTTAGACTTTGATCCAACATCAACACTTCTACCCTCTAGTAGTAGACTAGAAAATCCACATGTGTGAGAGAGACATGACCCAAAAACTTCGATCTTGCTCTTTATAGCACTTCTCCTTCTCCTCTTGGAATTTCACACTTTTTTCTGCCTCTTTCTTTTGGATATCGAACTTGTGTGTGAGACGTTTCCAAATGAATTCGAACTACTCCAATATGTAGGCTTTTGATGAGGTTGAGTTACCTTGTTTGAGGCCAAATTAATGTGGAGGTGAAAAATGACTTATTTGACTCAATATTAAATCTTTTTACATGATTCAAAAGCCCAAGAAGGGTATCTTTAAATGGAAAATTACTCTAATGACTCAAGACAAAACCTAGAAGTCCTCAAAGGGGAATTTGACCTAAAACATGATGACCCAAGCATGAAACCCATGCTTTAATAAGTCATATTATTAATAATAGTTTTTTTTTTGATAAATACATTTCATTATGACTCAAATATAATTTGTGAAAACCGAACTTAGTTAAATTCTTCAACAATAATTACATCAAGGATTATGAAGACCGACCATAGCTACATTCTTCAACACTCCCTCTTAGCTAGGGAGGTATTCATAATGACTATCTATATGTTTTTTATATACATGATCTTTATAAAAAGAAAGGTAAATATCATTGGCAACATATTTATATAGGTCAATACCCTAGACCTACATCAACATCATCATCAATATGTACCACAACGCAGGTTATCTCTCCTAACCGATGGTACTTAACTAGCCACCATGATCAGGTGGGCACCTCACCTCATGGTACTCTGACTAGTTGAGGGTTTTCATCCCCCATGGTGAAACCCTAGGGAAACCCATGTCCCAAATCCAAAGGCCTCATTCTAGGCCACGATGTTAAAAAGGCACTCACTCCATTGAGTGTCCGAGCCTCAAGTACCATTATATCTAGAATGTTTGACCCTCATGCTACCTTACAAATGCACGCACCTTATTGAGTGTCTATGCCTTAGGGACCATTCTTTCTAGAATTTTTGTCCCTAATGCTCTCTTATTAAGGCACACACTCTATTGAGTATCTAGGCCTTAGGGAAAATTATTTATAGAATGTATGTCCCTCATTGTATCTTACCAAGGCACCCACTCTATTGAGTGTCTAGGCCTCATGGACCATTATTTCTAGAATGTTCATCCCTCATGCTATCTTACTAAGGTACATATTCTATTGAGTTTCCATACCTCATGTACCATTCTTTCTAGAATGTTCATCATTCATGATATATTACCAATGTGCCCACTCTATTGAGTGTCTTGGCCTCAAGGACCATTCTTTCTAGAATGTCCATCCCTCATGATATCTAACCAATAGTCGAGGCCATGATCCTATTGTCATCAAAAATATGATCCATGCCCCTGTTGTCCAATCATCAATAGTCTTGGCCATGCTCCTGTTGTCATCAATAGTTCGAGCTATGCCCCTATTGATGTCTCATCAATGCTCCCTCACACTCATAGAGGGGTTCTCCACAAGACCAAGCTTGTCCCTAAAGTATACAAACTTTTCTTGGGACAAAGAATTTGTGAGAATATCAATTGTGTGTTCATTAGTGGGAATATATTAGGGTTTACATAATAATATTAAATCTCTAAATGTGACATTACCATAAAAACCCCAAACATCAAAATAATAGTTTTTTCTAGATTTCATTAGTAACCTTAAGTAGACTAGGTCTTTCACATTAGCATTGACATACCCTTAGGTTAGGGTTTTATAGGGAACCTATTAGGGTTCCAAAAATATGATATTTTAATGAGGGTAGATTTAATGTAACGATTAATATCCCATACAAGAATCTCTACAATTCAAAGGTTCTAGACATAACACTTGTTAGTAATGTAAAGCATATTCATTTATAACGAGTGAATGTACCTTTGTCTTGAAGAGAACACCAATTATGATCTCAAATGTAACTTTGAGTTGTTTTGTAGACAAACCTTATAGGACATTATTTCCAATTCTTTGTCTTGTGAGATCTTCTCCATAGCCCTTGAGAATATCAACAAGATTTTCCTGAACAAGGAAAATATAAAAAATAAATGTTCTTAGCATCTAGTGTAAACACATCTAGATAAGAAAAGGAAAACCAAGTGTAAGATATAATACAAGGAGTAAGATACTTATCTTTGGAAAGTGGTGAGGGATCCCTCTTCATCCAATCTTGAGGGGTACCTATAACTTTAACAAAAAAATTCAATAATGTCTTTCCAAAGAATGTTAAACCTATAAGTGCTAGAAATCAAAATATAAAACAGATCAAAAACTTTGAGTAGAAGGACTTAGTAGTATAATTCCTTTATTTCCAATTCTTTGGTATTATGCTTCTTTCAAGATCCTTCTTTGACAACATTTGCATGATCTCTATTTCTCGGATTCTCAGGACAATCTCTTTTATAGTGACCCAACTTGTGACAACTATAGCATTCAATTTTGGATAGGTTTATCTTCCTTCTAGGCCCTTTAGACTTCTTTAATGACTGTTTGTTCTTGTGATGAGAAGAGTAGGAATTTGCAATTTTTTCTTCTTCATTCTCTTTATTGCTTACTAAAGAAATTCTGACTTCTTCCTTTGTCATCTTTATAGATCTCAATTCATCCTTAAGACTTTCTATTTGACTAATATTCTTGATAGTGAATGATTTGGATAATGCCTCATACATAGCTTGAGCATAATCTATTTTGGATATATAGCGGATGAGGTTATCCTTTATTCTATCCACCATTAGTGTCATGGTAAATATTTATGTTTCCCTAAATTTTTCCTTTTTTGCATCACTTGACCCATTTGTAGGTTTCTTCACCTTTCCTTTAACTAGATCCAAAACTTTATTCTTCTCGAGGAAAAGGTCTATCCTCTTCTTCCATGCCCTGTAGTTAGATTCTCCTTCTAGTTTGTTTTATCCCTTCATTGAGTTAGACATTATCCTTGAAGATGGTAGGCTTGACTTCTTATATGATCCTCTTGATGACCCTTATTCAAACTTCTTAAAAAAACTCCTTATTCTCCTTCCAATAGATCTTTGAGTTGCCCTTTTCCTTCATCTTCACCTTACCTCTGATACCATGTCAGAAAATCAGAAAGGAAAAAATATTCTATTTATATAGATAATTACTTGTGACTTTCTTATGTTCTTCTTTTATATTTTAGTTCATTAAGGAATTACCAAAGCAATAACACAAAGATCACATACACCAGATGTAGGAGGAAAACTAGGGAAAAGCCCCTATCTAGGGGAAAACCTAGTCAGTAAATCTTCCTTAATTTAACAAGATGATCCAAAACTCTTGACCTAGACACAAAATTCCTCCACACCAAGTCAACCCTTTTAGCAAAAACTTCGACTTAGCAAATTTGAATTTAGTAGCAACAACTTTGACTCAATAGTTAGCCCAACAAAAACTTCAACCCGATAGTTAGCCCAACAACAACCTCGACCCAACAGTTAGACTTTGATCCAACAACAACACCTTGACCCTCTAGTATTAGACTAGAAGATCCAAATGTGTGAGAGAGAGATGAGCCAAAAAATTCCATCTTGTTCCTTCTAGCACTTCTCCTTATCCTCTTGGAATTTCACACTTTTTTCTACCTCCTTCTCTTGGATATTGAACGTGTGTGTGAGACGTTTCCAAATGAATTCGAACTGCTCCAATATATAGGCTGGTGAGGTCAAATTACCTTGTTTGAGGCCGACTTAATGTGGAGGTGAAAAATGAATTATTTGACTAAATAATAAATATTTTTACATGATTCAAAAGCCCAAGAAGGGTATCTTTAAATGGACAATGACTCTAATGATTCAAGACAAAACCTAGAAGTCCTCAATGAGGACTTTGAGCTAAAACATGGTTACCCAAGCATGAAACCCATGCTTTAATAAGTCATATTATTAATAATAGAAATTTATTTTTCCTTTTTTTGATAAGTACATTTCATTATGACTCAAATATAATTTGTGAAGACTGAACCTAGTTACATTCTTCAACAATAATTACATCAAGAATTTTGAAAACCTCCCATAACTACATTCTTCAACACTCCCGCTTAGCTAGGGAGGTATTCATAATGACTATCCATATGTTTTCTGTATACAAAATCTTTATAAAAAGAAAGGTAAATATCATTGGTAGCATATTTATCTAGGTTAATACCCTGGACATACATCAACATCATCATTAATATGTACCACAACCCAGGTTATATCTCCTAACCGATGGTCCTTACTCAACTAGTCACCATGATTAGGTGGGCACCTGACCTCATGGTACTCTCACTAGTTGAAGTTTTCCGTCTCCCATGGTGAAACCCTAGGGAAACCCATGTCCCAAATCCCAAAGCCTCACTCTAGGCCATGATGTTAAAAAGGAACCCACTCCATTGAGTGTCTGGGCCTCAAGTACCATTCTATATAGAATGTTTGTCCCTCATGCTATCTTACGAAGGCACCCACCTTATTGAGTGTCTATGCCTTAGGGACCATTCTTTCTAGAATTTATGTTCCTCATGCTCTCTTACTAAGGCACACACTCTATTGAGTGTCTAGGCCTCAGGGACAATTATTTCTATAGTGTTTTTCCCTCATTGTATCTTACCAAGGTAGCCACTGTTAGCCTCCTATTGCAACAGTTTTCATATTTCATGATTGATAGTGGAAGTGCCAAAAATGTTCATCTTTTTCATGCTGCAAAAGTTCCATTTTTGAAAATTTCTCAGTTAAAGGAAAGCCAAACAGTCTAAGCTTGGTTTCCCTAGGTTTAAATTGCTTACTTTAGAATATAGAGAATGTATCTGTCCAAACAGCTTAAGCTTGGCAGAACAGTAGCTAGGTAGAGAATGAAAGAGCCCAACAGCTTAATCTGGGCCCTTGGAAGAAATAAGGCTAGTTTTCAGATAGAAAAGCAGTTTAAAAGAAAAAGAAATCAGGGTTTTCAAGTCTAAGTGCACCCTTCTGGAAGTAACAAAAAATGCTAGGTGTATTAGGCTGGGTAGGTAGCCTGGGGTTGCAGAAACAAGATCATCTTCAGTTTTGGTTTTGACAAGGAAAGCTCAGCTCATCAGTGGCAAAGGTGGCAAAGCAGTGTGTGATGGCAGAATGCTTAAAGCATGTCTAACTCTCCTTCACTTCCCCTAAAAATATCTTACTAACCTCCCCCTTAAAGGATCTTGGGATCTGCCCAACAAGTCCTAGTCTTGCTTCATTTTTGTGAAACATCAAGGTAAATGTTGGCTTTCTTAAATGAAAAGAAGCCACACTTCTTGTCTAAAATCACTTTTCACTTTCATCTGCCCTATATCTAAGTTTTACTGTTGAAACTTAGCCTTCTGCCCTTCTTTCACCTCATAAAGTCATATTAACTTCTAATTGTACTATATAGCTCCCTAACTATTCCCCACCCCCATTTACTACAAAAATTACATAAAATCCCCAAAAATAATGAATATCCCCCCCCCTTTTGGCACTATAGCCATATGTTCTAGAATCTGGGGAAATGTCAAATCCATCTGGGACTTGCATTTAACCCTCCTCTTATTTTCCCCTTGGAATCAATCAACACCCAGTTGAACTGATAACCATTTCTGTTTCCCCCCCCGCAGTCACCGTTCCAAAGTTTGAATGTTTAAATGTTATATTAAAACATTAAACTATTCATTTAACCCGCGCCGCGTAAACCCAAAGACCCACTTTACTAATGTATAACCCCCCGCCATATGAATAAACAAATGAATTAATGCCGTGGGCCCCGTCATTAACGATCCGCCGTATTATTGATCCCGCCAGCCATTAGATTTGGCCCGCCCAAGATCTACGGTGGGCGGGTCTTTTCACGCGCCAACCGCCCGAGGGTTAGCGTCCGGGACTTCGGCGGTTTTGCCATCGTACTCCCGCCACGCGTCGCCCTCCGGGCTGTGGCAGAGCCCCCTCCTCCCAAACTGCCCAGGCGCCAAAGCGGTGCACCCGAAACCACTTACCGCCCTCCCCCCTGTGACATCAGCTGCCACGTCTGCCCTATGACGTCACCCTCCTTGCCTCCACTGCTATACCACGTCGCCGCCACCTCATCTCTTGTGTACTCGCGCCCTGCCACCATGTCACTGCCATGTCACCGCCTCGTCAATTGCCACGTCATCTATCCGTACCCCGGGACCTGCCAATGACGTCACGCTGACGTCACCCCGAAAAAGTGCCAAAAGCGCCCAAATGTCAATTTTTGCTTAAAAGAGTGCGGACGACCGTTATATGTTACTTTTATTGGCTCATTTGAAGGACTCTCGTTTCCTATTTCATTCATTTCCTTGTTTCCAAAGCTAAAACGTCCAGTTGAGCTGCCGCGACCTGCAAATTCGGCTCCATAGCTTACCTCCGCACCAGCTCGTCCACTCTCGGCGCTGTTTGTACCATGTATTTGTCACGTCTTGCCCTTTTTCGCTCCTGTTCTTTCGTTTTGTCCACTGCACATATTGTAAGCCTGCACTTTTCCCCAATTGGCAGCTCTGCCTCACTTAAACCTTCATGCAAAACCTCTGCAAGACCTTTACTTCAGAAAAAGCCTTAGAATCCTCATGCCCATTTACATTTCCACTGGCTAGTCCCGTTTAAGATTTGACCCCCAGGAAAAATCCCGCAGCAGCTTTGCATTGCCCTGTTGTACCTGATTCTGCTGTTTAAACCCGTCCACTGAAGCTATAATTGTCCTCGGCCCCTTTGCATCGTCCCTCACAGTCTCTAGCTCCAGAGAATTCACTAAGAGAGGCAAGTTTTAGCTCAATCATTCAAAAGTTGCATAATGGCCACTCCATCTGCTTTGAACGTCACTCCCATAAATCCACCAAGTAAAGAACTTGAAACAATGCCCTTGGCTGACATAGACTACCTTATTCAAGACTTGGTTGGAAACATAAATCATTTGCATACATACTGCCAGCTGAGAAACAATTTCATAAACACATCTGACATGTATGGCATATGGGAGTCCAATTTGCCACAATATTTTCTCCCTTCTGTCAATATTTTTCCTGAGGTTATTCACCTCTGTGCTGCAAATTATGAGCCAAATCAGAGAGCTGTTAAGTCTCCATCTGGGAGCATACTCTTCTACGTCACAGCTGACTCCATCAACCAGATGTTGAACTTCAAGAAGGCTCAGATACTGTTGCCCTTCTCCATGAACAACTTGTTGGAAGAAGCCTCTTGGCTCCCTGGCCCCAGGTTTGAAAAAATTGTTAAGACACTTATGAGGGTAGATTGCCAACCTAAGGAGCCACCTCCATTGCCATACAACCATTTTAATGAGGTGGGCCAGTTACTCATAGACATGATATCTTATGTATTGGGTTTCACAACAAGTGAGCATGTGGATGAAACAGTGCTGGTTATATTGTCTTCATTTAGCCAAGGACAGCCTCCTGCTGTCAAGTATGATTATGCCAGGTTTATAGCAAATAAAATCCATGACCAGCTCCTTAACCTGGATAGGCAGGGAGTTTTCAAATACTCTTCATACATTTATCACCTGCTCATGTATTATCAATCTGAAATCTTCCAGTGTCCCATCAAAAAATTAGATTCCAAGGGAGAAAGAAGATCTGTTGTCTTCTGGTCAGCTGTTTTCCATCAAGTCCAACATTCCCCTTACTCGTACTGTGAGTTCATTGACCAGTTTGTGTATCCAGTCTCCTGCCTGTTAATGAAAACTCCCCCTCCCAGAATAACCTATGAGATGCAAAAGTTATTACAGCTTTCTAAGAGCTACAAAGTAGGTGATTGGTATCTATATCAGGACCACACCGTTTTTAGAATCTATGGCTGTGAGCTTTGTCCTTACAGGCTCCCGAGATATGTGCCAATGAGGCTGTTTGCCCTGGAGTACTACAGGCAGCTTATAAATTCAGACTTAACTCATTTTCACAGCACTAAGAAGAAGGCTCAGCTAAAATTTAAAGACCGCCTAGGCCCCTTCATCATGAACAAGAAGGATGGTTGGCAAGATGCTGACCTAATATTGAAGGATCAACTTAAGTTGAAGAGGAGTTTCTGGTGGGTCCCTTATGACCCTCTTGGTTTTATTAATGCCAGAAGGGTCAAATATAGATTGACACCCTATGACCATTGCAAATACCCACACATTGAACAATATGCCAATCAAGATGCATGGGCACATGGGACTTTAGTTGAAGAATTTACTCAAGAGGAACTTTTGGAGCAAACTACTAAGGATCTCGGAAAGACTCTTGACTTGGATTCTCGTGACCAGGTAAATTTCAAGCTACCTTACCAAATTGAAGAGGGCACATCTACAACTACACCTTCACAAGCTACCCAAGGAGCATCTACATCAGCAACAGGTACAGACAAAGGGAAAGAGCCAATGGAGATAGAGCAAACAATCACTGAACAGTCGGTCACCTCAATGGAAGAAACTCAAATGCAAGCCCCTCCACAGCAAACAGAAACAGCCCAAGTGCCACCTCTGCAAACTCCGGTCAATGAAGAAAGAGGCAGGAAACAAGACCGGGAAGACTCCACACCTGCTAGTGGGTTCACACAACAGCCTGAGTCAAAGAGGCAAAGAGGGGACTCTCCAATTGAGGAGGAGGTCAGTGAAGGGGTCATAGAAAGCCCGAGAAGAGAAGCAAGCCAGCATACACCCACTAGCTCTTTTCAGCAAGAGCAAGACAGACAACACGGCATGGAGGTCTCTTCCTCCACACAACGAGGCAAGAAAACAACTAGCGTTAAATCTAGCTTCAAAGAAATCAAAGCTCAAAATGAGCTGCTAAGAGTGCAACTTTATGATCAATTCCTAAAAGAAACACCTGCCAAGCAAGAAAGATTGATGGCAACATTTGATATCAAACAAGAATAGATGATTCTTAGCCACTTCAAGCCCAAGGTTTAGCAGCCTCAGTCAGCTGCAGATTTTGTTAAGACAAGGCTAGAGGTCCTGGCCAAGGACATTCACCCCATGGACCAAATAGAGCTACATAAGCAGACAGCGGAAATGCTCTATGCTACCCTTGTAGAGAAGGCCACATTGGCCCATGAGTTGAAGGAGTCATTGAAGAATACTAACACTCAGCTGGATTTCGAAAGACTGTCCTCCACAGCCAAAGAAAATAGAATTAAAACATTGGAGGAGATTATTGTGGACTTAGGACATGATCCTAAGGATCCTAAGGGTGTGAGGACCCTTATGAAGAAGAAGGATGATGACATTGCTGCATTGAAGAAGAGATTGAGGTTGCTTCCTACTGAGCATCCTCAAACAGGAGAACTACAGAAAGAGAAAGAAGCTGAGGATCAATTGGATTTGATGTTGAAATTAAACCAAAGAGTAATTGATTTGGAAGGGGAATTGGAGAAAGCACTGCAAGGAAAGCAGGGAGAGTCGACCTCCCAGCCACCTCAAACAAAACCAATTGTTGCTGTTCCTCCATCACAAGCAGCAGTGACCCCTCCAATTATTCCAGCCACAACAACAGCTACAGAAGCTACAGCGGCAACAACAACAGTTCCTGAGTATGGCACGAGTGTGGATGAATTGACAAGAGCTGTCAATGAGCTAAAGCTACAAGCAACAGAAATAAAAGAGGCCAAAGAAAAGCTGGCCAAATTGGAAGAAAAATATGACAAGTCCAAAATGACAGTAGCTGAGCAATCAAGGGAAATTAAGGCCCTGAAGGAGAAAGTTAAAACATTGGAGAAAGAGCTGTCATTGGACAAAACCCTGGCTGAAATAAAGAAAATCCTGTGGGCCAAAATTAATCAAACAATTACCAGCCAATGGAGGTCAATCCAGGCAATGTATGAACAGGTAGAACTACTTGGCCGTGCTCAAATTGAAACTCAGAGAGCCAAGGCAGCATTGGGAAACATGCCCGAGCAGGCCAATAGAATGATCAATTTTCTAAATCATCAGACCAAGGAAGAGCTGGCAGCGCTGCATATCATGAACCGAACAGAGGCCATATTAACAGTAAAGAGGGTGCTCACACTAAGAAGCTTTGTGCAAACCTTAGAGGCAAGATGTCGGGAGATACAAAGGGACGTAGACAATTTTGAATTAAAACTCGCAGCACTACAGACTAGGGGATTGCCCAGCCTACTCACTGGCGCTCGAAAATTGTTGACACGTGACCAATATACAATCAGAATCAATAATTACGTCACAAATCAGCTCACTGCTGCATCAAGTTCTACAACAGAAGCAGGGTCGCCCGCAGGACAGACTCTTTATGATAAGCTGGAAGGTTTATTTTACATGGAGCATGAAGTCAGCCACTTGTTTGAAATGCCGCCCAACTATTACAAGTATATAGAGGCCGATGAGACACTTATCAAAATACAATAGCATCAGTTACCTCCTCAGGATTGGTGGTAGGCAATGCTGGCCGTTTTGCCTAGGTAAATTTCAGTAATGGCCCCTTTTTGTTTATTTCAAAATCTTGGTCAGCTACAGGCCAGCAGCAAGCACAGGATAAAGCGCGAAAGCACCGATCAGAGCAGTCAAGGAGCACGCAGAACAGGTGGGAGCGGTCACAAAGCAGTGCGCTGGGACAGCAAGCCCCAAAAGCGCAGATTTTTAGAGCACGGCCCCAACCGACTCAAATGAAATCAAAAGTCAATATTTCCTGGCAGAAAAGAACAGCTGTTACATTTGTATTTATTTCAGCATTTACTTTCTCATCAACCGCTCCTTAGGAGTTGGTAAAGAAGTTATGAACTATTAACTTCTCATTCAGATATTTTTGCATCCAATTTTTGTATATATACCTCCCCCTGCATTGTTAAAAGGGTTGGTCGACTAATGTATCCAGGAAAGACTCGCACTGTATTTCTGATATTTTTCTATAATCAAAGACTGCATACAAGCTTGGAGAATGGACTGTTGATGTGTCATTAATGATTCTGAAGAGTTAAATGAGGAATTCTTGTGCTGCAATATGATACAATAAGTGTTCCCTACCTCTGTTATTTCATTTTCATATATGCTTAAGTCACGTAACAAAGGATTGGTATAGAATTTGCTTTGCTGCACTCTATGCCCAGGTTCTGTGGCTTCTTAATGTTTTTCTTCTCGATCTAGACATAAATATGAATTCTGTTATGGCTCATGTTTGATCTATTTCACATATGAATGACTGTCATCTAGGAATTCTTAGCTGCTCCCAGATAGAGTTTATTCATCTTCTTCCTGCTAACCTGTTTGAGAGATTCTTTGCTGCCTCTCATTCCTTAGCCCTTATTCATCTTTTTAAACTTGCAAAATTGTTTCATAAATAGCTACCTTGCTCCTCATCTTTTTTGTGATTAAGAAAACACACCAGCAGTCTTACTCCATGACTCCATGCCCAATGGTTTGAAATTTACCACCATATGCCTTGCCTCTCTACTTGAATCATCATCTTTCCAACCAAAACACAAACAAAACTCCTAAACTCAATAGCTAGCCTAAAATCATCATCAACAAAGCTAAATCAAAAAGAGAGAGCCCTCTCTGACTGCAGGTGGGCTAGAATCTGCAGTCAAAAGTTGGTTTGTGGTTACCTCGGCCGTATCCTTTCTGGAGCTTAAGGACAACCTGAGTGATAACACCCACTCTATTGAGTGTCTGGGCCTCATGGACCAATTTCTAGAATTTTCATCCCTCATGCTATCTTACCAAGGCACATATTCTATTGAGTTTAGGTACCTCATGTACCATTCTTTCTAGAATGTTCATCTCTCATGATATATTACCAAGGAGCCCACTCTATTGAGTGTCTTGGCCTCAAGGACCATTCTTTCTAGACTGTCCATCCCTCATGATATCTAACCAATAGTCGAGGCCATGCTCCTGTTGTCATCAACAATACGATCCATGCCCTTGTTTTCCACTCATCAACAGTCTGGGCCATGCTCTTGTTGTCACCAATAGTCCAAGCCATGCCTCTGTTGATGTCTCATCAATGCTCCCTCTCACTCATACAGGGGTTCTCCACAAGACCAAGATTTTCCCTAAAGTATACAAACTTTTCCTAGGACAAAAGATTTGTGAGAATATCAACTGTGTGTTCATCAGTGGGAATATACTAGAGCCTCGCTGCTCCCTTCTATACCATATCATGAATGTAGTGGTACTTGATTTTTAATATGCTTCATCTTATCATGAAACATGGGATTGTTTTTCAACTTCACACAAATTTGATTTTCATATAACAACACAATTGGTTCCAACATCTAGTCAAACAATCTAGAGAGTAGATTTTGAAGCCTTAATCCCTCACAACATGCCAAAAAAGTTGGATATACTTACTTTTGTAGTACTGAGTGCGAAAAAGGTTTGCTTCCTTCTCATCCAGGATATCATAGTAGAACCGAAACTGAAACATACACCATATGTACTCTTCATGTCATCTACACTCCCTGCTCAGTCGAAGTCTATATATCCCTGCATTTTTATCTCACCATTCGAAGCATATCTCACACAATAGTCAACAATACCACACAAATATCTCAATATATGCTTTGCTACAATTCAATTCTCATGTTTCGATTCCATATGGAACTAGCTCAAGTTGTTTACCGCAAATAAAATATATTACCTAGTATTTACCAAATACATCAATAACCCAATCAACATATGATACATGGATGGAGCCACCAGGTCAACAAAATATCTTAGCTTTCTTAGGTTTATAACCATAGGATTTTTCATAGACTTTCACTCCATCATTCCAAATTTTTGAAGGGTATTGATGACATATTTTACTTGTCCAATAAGGATTTCACTAGGGTTTTACTAGAATTCCAACCCCAAATGGTAATGCATCAAGCCACGATCCTTCATGTGAAATTCATAGGTTAACTCCATTTTAGACTGAGCAATAAGATGCTCTACACTAGTTAGTAACAAATCACCAACTTATAGTAGTTGTATCACCAAATCAAATTTTACAACCTTGACATAAATATTTGGATCAACAACACTTTTAGAGAAACCAAGTCTCATGAGATATCCATCATTTCTAGAATACAAAGCTCTCAAAGCTTGCTTGAGTCCATATAAGGGCTTCTTTAATCCAACAACTAGTGCAAAGACTTCATCATAGTCTTGAAAACTAGAACAAAAACATGATCTCCCTCTTACTCGAAGAATCTTATATTCTCTCATCTCTACTCATAGACAAACATATTTCAAATTTTTTTATTTACTTCTTCTTAAGCTTAGATATTTAAATATCGATTATGGGACAAATTCATTTTTTTTTCACAAGCTTTGCTTCATTCTTCCATTTCTTGTCCCTCCATTGCTCGAGCCATTGGAAACCTTCAATACATACATGTAATCATCACTAGGAGGCCATGGAAGAGCAACTTTTGAGAAGAATTTTAGCTCCATCTCGATCTTTTCCTTCTTGCATTAGCTTCATCCATAATGTCATCATGATGTCATATCTTCCTTGCAAGAACTAAGATTACTATCTTTAGCAGAAATGACCAATTCAATATTTTGTTGCTTGCTAATTTTTACAAACCCTATATTTTCAATTTCATAGTCAAATGTTAGAATCCTAGAGTTGACATTCCCTTTCACATATCCAACATTGTCAACAATCAATCAAGAGAGTCCAATGATGATCTGCTTTCTCTAAACATCTGAAGTAACAGTATTTTTTTCATAAGAGCTTGGCCTTAATCTCAATGTACAAAGAATAACTTCATCATTATTCAATAGTAGATGGAATATATCTTTCCTGGCAACAATACTTTCTTTGTTATAAATCCTTTAATGTATTTAGTCATTTGTGTCCTTGACTTGTCATAGTGCAGGGTTTGCAAATGAATTTATCAAGAAATCCTTATAATAATAATCATCATCATCTTTAGATTCCTCCAAGCTAATTTTCCATGCTTCTTCAATTCAAAAACTTGTTATTTTTGGCTCAGGTAATATTATGATAACTTATGATCTCATCCACAACGTGCATAATAAAGGTGTCATTAATCTAAACCATTAGCTTTACAGTTCTTATTGTAGGCCTAAATTCCCATGACAAATTCTACATTGTGTAGCATCAATTCTTCTTTTAGACATGTACTGGTCACGAGGTTCATAAATATAATTTAGGATGATATATCAGTCCAAACTAAGACATTTTCTTAATGCCTTCTAGAACCTCACAAAAGGATGAATTTTCTAGCATTTTAGAGTGACATCATTTTAGATCCTTATGTGATTAAGGGACTCAATTCAAGATTAAGATAAGCATCATCATCAATATCATAAACACTAAAATCAAAATCATTTGGGTCAAGCCTATTGAATTATAACAATCATGGCATCCACTCAGTACCTATGGTACAAAATCAATATTAACTAGCCACCATGATTCAATTAGTGCCTCAACCTCACGATATCTAGACTAGTCTTTGCTCACCATCAAATGACTAGTTCACATAATCTAGGTGAAAATACAAATGACCTCAACCCAAGCCAGATGCTAAAATACTCTCTCTCAAAATAGATATCCGAGAAATTATCTTAGAGATCCAAGAAGTTCTCTCTAAATAGAGATCCGAGAAGCTCTCTAAAATATCCAAGAAACTCTCTCAAAGACCAGAGTAGGATGATGGGAGGCACTAACTAGCCTCTACCAGGCCATTCTCCCTAATTCTGGTCACATTATTTGACACAAGGATACCTTCCCTAATTTCAGTTATGGTACTTGACACAGGGATACCTTCCCTAATTTCAGTCACGATACTTGACATAGGGAGAATGTATTTCCACTGAATCATTCTTCCTAATTTCGGTCAATGTAATTGATATAAGGATAAAAAACCTAATTACATTCAGAGTACATGACACAAGAAGAATGCCTATCAATGATGTTAGCTAATCCATCAAACCATTCTCCCTAATTTTGGTCAATGTACTTGGCACAGGGATAACATCCCTAATTTTGGTCAAAGTACATGACATAGGGAGAAACCATATCCATGATGCAATCATCAACCTTGCTTCCTCTCAACTAGGGAGGCAATTTCCACAAGCCCAATCTTGTCTCAAAGGTGCACAAACTTCCCTCTAGAAAGAGGTTTTGACAAAATATCAACTATCTACTCATCAATGGAGATATACTTGAGCTTCACTGCACCTTTCATCTATCATCATAAAAATTTTCAAGTAGCCTCTGAAGCCATACTACTTCTCAATTTGTGAATCCAACTTCAATATACCCAACCTCTGCAATACAAGGTGAATTTCTCATTCATTATAACCAAGACCAAACTCAAACTGAATATGGGAATCCTTGCAGCTTCACAAGATCCATCATCACATATGCATAAATGTTTGGTCTGATTCCTAAGGTTTTTGCAGATTTATTTATGGGATTGATCTTGATCTATATTCTTTGATCCTGAAGCCAATAATTCAGATTATCGCTTTCTATAGAGTTGCTTACTCATATATCTCGAGCATAGAGACTTCTTTAGTGCATTGATCAATGTCCTACCTTCTTGTGAACTTGTGTCCTAGACATATCATATACCACAAGTAATTATAAGCTGGCCCCTTATTATCACCATTCTAGATTTTTTAGGCCACAACTTTTGGAACAAAAGTAACTTGTCAATGATGGATTTGCACCCTAATCTAGGATGCCTCGATCTTTAGCTTTTCTAGTAGACAAAAATCAACTCATTTCCTTGCATAGGCTTAGATGTGATCTTCAACTTCCTTATTTCACCAAAGAATTGGTACCATGTTGAAAAATAAAGTGCAATGGATATATGCATGATTTCTGAATTATGGTAATTACTTGTGAATATATATTATAGTTGTTTTTATCTTCATTAAGCATTCATACTTTAGAAATTCAACCAATAACAATGAAAGGAAAGTAGAGATCACAATGTTTAAAACTTAAGATATGTGAGTGATAAGTGAATGTATAAATTGAAAAGTTTGAAATGTATTTTATACTCAAGATACCTAAGATACATGTCTCTTTGTAAATTAGATCACGTCTCTTTGTAAATTAAATTCTAGTAAGTCTGCACATTTACATTTTTACTCATATTTGTTAAAGTATTGATGAACATATAAATAATGATGGGCAATAACTCTTTGTATGTATATTTATTTACATCATGTTCCTAATCCAATGTTTTACACAAATACTTGCTTAAATTATGGTGGGTATTAATTTATGGTGAATATGTTAGTTACGTGAGTATGAGCTATTTTTAAGGGTCTTAATTTTAGGTGGTTTTTATGATTTCCTTTCTTCTAATTTAAAATTGACTTTTCTTTCCTGTTTTTACATAGTATTATAAATACATCAAGAATTATGAAGACCGAGCATAACTACATTCTTCAATAGTCACAACAACAAAACGTGTAATTAAAGGAAAGAAAATTATGGAACAACTAGCTATGAAGGATTAGGACCAAAAAGAATTGAGTTTGGATATATTGATCATCGTCATCTACAATAAGGAAGAAGGAGATTAGAGCTAAGAATTACAGTAGAATAGACCACATTGTTACTAGGGGAAGGGAAACATTAGATACCAAACAAAAAAAATGATTCAATTAATGTATCCTTTCAACAACATCCTAATAAAACCATGATTGGAATTCTTATTGGTGAAACAAAATTTGTACTCATATTGCATCGCTTGTGTACATGGACCAAAATCAAGATTTATACAAACCTCTGTCAAAGGAGGAGGTGTGGTATGATGTCACATATTTATTTACAAGTAAGAAACTACAACCATAAGCTAAAATTTTAATGTAGAAGTTGATCTAGTTAAGTCAGAGAATATATTTTGTTTTCTTGAAATATAGGTTGAAAATGAATGGTTAAATAGGGAGGAATAGGTGGGAAAGTTGAAAATCTTTGGGAGTTTTAGATTAAAATATTAGATGAAAATTATTTTAAAATTTGGGTGGCTACAAAAGTCAAAATTTAGCTGGGACAATAAGTGAAATTTGGGTGAATAAATAGGTCAAAAATATATTTATTTTGGGTCAAAAAATATAATAGATTTTTTACATATGGTAGATGTTAGTGCTGGAAAATTACTAGGAGAAATTGGTGAAATTTATTAAAGGTTTGATTATACTGTCATGCAAGATCTTGGTGATAGGTGATCTTGGTGAGCTCAGGTCTTGTTCATTAGCTCAGGTCTTGGTCCTAAGATCATGTCTTAGTCTAGAGCTTGGGTTATAGTATCGATGTTGGGTTCTAGTCTCAAGCTTAATTCATCGTCATGAAATATACTTAAGTAGGAAAGGTCTTGGTGCAAAAGTAAGGTACCATCTTGGTACTAAGATTAGGTAAGACTGAGGTCTTGAAATTTGGTAAGACAAGTATAGGCTAGAGTCATGAGCTCTAATGATAATTAATGATTAAAATTTCACTTAGAAAACGACATCATTATATTGCCTATTAAATGGAAAAAAATCATTATTGTGAAAAGAAAAACATTAAACATTATAGGAAATAAAAAATAAAAAATTATGGCATGCATAATGGCATAATATATTAATTATACCAATGTTAATAATTATATACAATTCTTTGTAATAAACGAGTCTTAGTAATGTCAGTCATAGTAAGCAATGCCACTAATGTTTTAGATTTTGTCGTCACTAGTAAAATAACACAATATAATTAGGAACATGCCCAAAATCATGAATATAACTACAATAAATTGAAAAGGGTATGTTAGTGCAAAGGAATGATGCAAGATATAGAGGTCCATGACATGGATGAATGTACATAAACATATAAAAAAATGAATGCATTATAAATTAATTAATTAGTTTATTAACATATGTAATTATATATATACTTGTTAGTTCACACCCATGATTTCATCATAGTACCATTTCTTGAACCTCTCCTCTACATCCTTAACGTTTTTACCCCCTAACTCGAGTTAGGTAATGACACAATGCGGAGAATGCATTTGGAGAAAATTCATTCCCAATTGGGTTATTGTGAAGCATTACATTTGGATCCTTGCTTTGAAGCTCAACTTTAGCGATATGAATGAATTTTTGAAACATATGAATTATGCATCTATGTTCTTGCATTATTTTCAATTACAAAAACTTTAATACAAATTAGATATAATATTATTAAATTATCTCTAAATATGTTAAAAATAGCTATGATTAAAAAATCTATATAATAGATTTTATAATGACATTGTATTTGAAAATACTTATGCATGATCTTGTGTAATATTTGAGGTAGAAGGATACTATAGTATACATTTCATAGTTAGTTGCTTATGTTTTAAAATGTCAAATAAATTAAAGTTAGAGCAAATATTTTTTTTAAAAAATGCATGGCTTTCTTAGACCAATTAGTGAATCATATGGAGGAAAATACTTATATTTGGGCGCTTTTAATTGTACTTTAGGAAATAGTAGGCTCTGAGGAACCATATTAGCTCTTTTTTTATATTCTTAAAAGTCAAATATATTTTTAAATAAGTGCATGATTTAGACCTTTTCACTTAAAAAATGCATGCAAAAATGCATTTAAAAGGTCATGTAACCATAAGATGCATACACATAAAAGAAGCAAAAATAAACGACAACCATGAGAAGAAAATCCACAAACAATTTGATAACGATGTTCATCTAGTGGGCTATGTCTTTGGGCCCTGTTGAATGTGGGGGAGGCCTCTTTCATTGATCTTTAGTGAAATAAAATTATATGCATGTATAAAAGACACCTTATACCTCCACTTCCGGGGATGGCCTGTAAATACACACCTCTACTGAAGAAATGGATTGCATCATTGAATTCTTGGCGAAAAATCATGCAAAATGATTGTCAACTCGACCCCTTTCTACTTCGGTCAAAATATCGACCCTTGGGAATCTCAAAGATTCCCTAATGATTCCTTTTTCGTGGGTTAACTAAAATTTAGCTGATCAAGAGAATAATTTGATCACATCATCCTGTTCATGGAGGAAAATTGAGAAAATTAAGTATAAAGTCGGTTTGGTTCTGAAACAGTGAATTTAAGGCCTCTAGGGAATCTTTCAGGTTCCATGCAAATTATTGTGTCAAGGTTCCACCTTGATGGTTCCATCTTAAACAATATGTCTCTAAAAAATATGCTACTCATATCAGAAACCATCTACACCATTGGACTCCTTGCAAAATTGTGATTCATTTGAGTGTAAACTTGGCATATTTCTAACACTGTGAAAATTTGGCTCCAAGGGAATATTTTTAAATTCCTCGCATATTCCTTGCATCAGGGTTCCGCTCCTCAGTTTCTGCACTTGCTTAGGGTTCCACTGTGGCTCTGGGTTTTGTGCGTGCTCCTCTCTCCTCCATTGGGCACACAAATAACTGTTGTTTTTATATATAAATATGGGCAATGTTTACAAAGTCGTGCCCATTGGGCACCCAGTTGGAGATTTATATTAAGGCATAGCAGTTGGGGGAGGTCCTGGGATAAAACCCCATGGGACCCCGAAATTTTGGTACTAATTTTCAAATATGTGTGTGGTGATTTTGTTATGGTAAGGTGGATCCGCCGCAACGAGTGGGGTGGCCACTTGGTTGACGTGAATTCGAGCCCCATCGACTCTGTTTTAATGTTGGTATGGTAACCACCCGGTTGACGTGAATTCGAGCCCCATCGAATCTGATCTATCTAATCGAACGACTATCACGTCACCCACTCACCAACTAGCTTAGCTGATCTCCACCACCGATTAGTCTTGCTTGATCCAACGGTTATCATGTAATCTCATGTGAATTCTTGCACGATGCATAACAAGTCGAGAGCGCGCGAGAAAAGTGGTTTTCCCGTGCTACATGTCAACCTCTAAGGTCAAATTGCGTGAATTTGCAAAATACTACTTACCACTTTAAGACCATGTGAGATACTTCTTACACCTACGACGACCGCTCTTCTATTCTGCACGTGGTTTTAATCTCCACCATTCCTCTTCCGTCAATATTATTTATCGATCTGGTCGATCCAACAATTTCTACTCTTCTTCTAGGTTTCTCGCGAATTTATCAGGTTTCCTCATTCTGCCAAGACTTAGCACTTCTGCCAAGTTTAGTTTGTCTCTAAATTATTTTCTATGATTTTGAATACATCCAAGTTATTTCAATTCATAGTGAGTGAAGATTTAGATGCAACAACCCAAAATTATACAAAATCTAATACCAAAGGCTCAAACTGGAAATCAACAAAAACTCAGAAATATTTTGAAGGAAATTAAAACCTTCGAGATTTGACCATTCATGCACAATATTCATAGAGATACAAAGAAATTCCTCAGCCAAAATCCCATTCTACTAATTCAAAACTTACATAAATACCTGTACACACAACAATCAGATCCTAAATCAATGGATCAAATCTGTCTAATCCTAGATAATATCTAATCTACATGATATTCTCCTCAAGAATCTGAACTAAGCTTAAATACTTGAATTAATTACAAGATAATTCAAATCCTATCTAGAAAGCTTTGTAAAGTGACAACTAAAGGATCCCACTCCTTTGCTTGTAATCTTTTTTTGTATTTTTGGAATAAAATTCGAAGTTTTTTGTCTTCAAGCCTAATGCTCTTGCATCAGAGTCCTGAGAAAAAAATTATTCGTGGGCTCCTGTCCATGAGCTCTTCTCCAGAACTGCCCAACTTCTGTAGCATGGCATCTGTCATCTAGGTAGCATCAACAATTGGTTGATCCTTCCACTTGATCAAATATTGAAAATAGTCCTGTTCTCTTGTCTTTTTAAACAATCTCTTATCTAAAATCTTTTCTAGCTACAATGCCTTTTCTGTAGGTAACTGTTTTACCCAATCAACCTCTTGTTCTTATTTATCTTCTACAGTATCATCTGCATTTCTATTCATACCTGTACAAATCAACAACATTGAAAATTGGAGATATTCCAATGTCAGGTGGTAATTCAATTTCATATGCATTTGCAGAAAATTTCCTCAAGACTCTGCATGGTCCAATTTTCTTAAATTTTAACTTGTTATACTCCCTTTTTGGAAATATTTCCTTTCTCAGGTGTGCTAAAACCAAATCTCCAACCTCAAAATTAACTTCTCTCTTCTTCAAATCTGCTATGCTCTTGTAAGTTATGTTGCTATCCTATAACTTATGTTTTACCTTTTCATGTATTGCTTGAATCTCTGAAGCAAAATTTTCTCCTTTAGCACTTCTCATTTCAGCTTTCCCAAGTCTCTTAATTCAGACACTCCTCTTGGGTGCATTCAATAAACTATATGGAATGGACTCTACCTTGTACTCCTGTTAGGAAAATCATTATAAGCATATTCAGCCTATGCCAAAATTTGATCCCACTATTTTGGATGTTCACCTACAAGACTCCCCAGAAGCAAGACTCCCCAAAAGATTACCCAAGCTTCTGTTTACAACTTCACTCTGTCCATCAATCTGAGGATGATAAGCTGAGCTGAAACTCAGTTTAGTACCAAGTTTATTCCATAAATTCCTCCAGAAATGACCAACAAATCTATTGTCTCTGTCTGAAACAATGCTCTTAGGTAACCTATGCAACCTTACAATCTCCTTAAAAAATAGATTAGCAATGTGAGTAGCATCACTGGTTTTATAACATGGAATAAAATGTGCCATTTTAGAAAATCTGTCAACCACAACATAAATTGAATCATTTCCTCTTTGAGTTTTTGGTAAACCCAAAACAAAATCCATACTTACCATATCCCAAGGTCTATTTGGAATAGGTAATGAAACATACAAACCTGTGTTTTGAATCCTTTCCTTTGCATACTGACATACTTTACAATTTTTTACATACTTCTCCACTTCATATCTCATCTTCGGCTAGAAATAAAACCGATTCAACTGTTCATAAGTCTTGTCTGCACCAAAATGTCCTCCAAGTCCACCACTATGTTTCTCCTTGATTAAATTTTCCCTCATAGAGAAATTTGGTATGCACAACTGATTTCTTTTAAACAACAATCCTTCTTGCAAGAAAAAATCCAGCCACTTACTTTTGTCTAAAAAAACATGATTTTTACAAGCTTGAAATGCTTCCTTAAAATCTAAATATTTCTCATATAATTCTTTAAGAAAATAAAAACCCAACACTTGGATTTGACTTTCCTGAACTAGGATACTTTTTCTGCTTAAGGCATCTTCTACTTTTTTTGATTGGCCATTTATACGTTTTAATACAAAATTAAATCTTTGAAGATATTCTACCCATTTTGCATGTTTCTGACTAAGCTTTGGCTGTTGCATAATGTATTGTAATGCATGATTGTCTAAATAAAGTATAAACTCCTTAGACATCAAGTAATGTCTCCACTTTTTCAATGATTGCACAACTGCATAAAATTCCTTATCATAAGAAGAATATTTCTTCTTTGATTCATTCAGTTTTTCACTGAAATAAGCTACAGGTCTGTCCTTGTGACTTAAAACAGTGCCAATAGCTTCTCCACTAGCATCACATTTCACTTGAAAAGGTTGATTAAAATCAGGAAAAATTAAAATAGGCTTTTCAGTGATCTTTCTTTTCAATAGCTGGAAGTTCTTTTCTTCGTCAACAATCCATTTAAATGGTTGTTTATCTTTCTTTATAGTGTCAATAATAGAAGCATTGATCTTACTAAAATTCCTTATGGATTTTCTATAAAAACTAGCAAGACCATGAAAAATTCTTACCTCAAAAACACTTTTCAGTGAAGGCCACTTTATGATTGACTTTATCTTCTCTGGATCCATCTTTAATCCATTAGCAGAACCCAAATATACCAACTCTTCCTTCATGAATGAACATTTCTTTAAATTTAGTAGTAACTTTTCTTGTTGTAGCTTCTATAAGACATAATTCAGATGTCTCATATGTTCCTCTTTAGATCCGCTATAAAATAATATATCATCCACATATACTATTACAAATTTACCAATAGATTCTTTTAGCATGTTATCACTATAAAAGGTTCTAAAATTTTGGACAACTAGTATGGTTTCATTTGAGATAGTTTTGATATGAAATTCACTTTTTGAAGATTGAAGGTTATTTTGGACAGACAATATCAGTTTGTTTGGCTCATTATCATGTGGAGAAATCATCAAAAAATCCCAAAAAATGACCAAAAGTTGTGTTCTTGACTCACACAGCAGTTTCGTAGCGTGCTACGAAACTGCTGTAGGTGATACCTAATGCACAACAATTTTGTAGCGCGCCACGGAACTGCTGTAGCTGCATATCATGATTTTGTGGACCAATTTTGAGAAGAAAAAGGAACCCTTCTTGAATATGGGCTGTTGCAAAGGATTACTTATAGGTTTTGAACATCGAGCAAGGGAAAAACAAGGAAAGGAAAGACATTGATGAACTCCAAACTTTATCTTATGAAGAGGGTCATCATTTCGTAGCTCAGACAATTTTCCTTGCTTCAGGCAGCACCTAAGGGGTTTTGTCTTAGCACTAGTATTTGAGCAGGTTCTATGGTTAATTTAATGTATGTCATGTGATTAAAAGAGACAACATGGTCAACAGAAGGATTCGAAGACAAGCATAAAAATGAAACTCTAAAAAGGAGGAACTCTGTTTCCTTGTTTTAAGCAGTCAACTTCCAAGGGGATTCCTGAAGAATTCAAAACTCTTTAAAAAGTGAAAGAGGTTTTTATTCCTAACATAATGAGCTACAAAAACCTCTTTCCATTTCTTCAAATTCATTATGATCTGGGATAAATGGATGACCAAACTTGTGCTACGAAATTGCTGTAGGTGCAGTTTTTCACAAACATATTTCTCCTGTTTTACACATGTTTTTCAAAGACATATTCTGGGCAGTAGGAAAGGTATTTCAAAAAACCAAGATAGGTTTTTTTCAGCATGATTGGTTCACAAAAGCCTCCTTCATTTTTTCAAAATACATTTTTTATGAGAAGATACGAGCTCTGTCCCAACACCTATTTTTCAGCCAGAACAGAGCAAGGAACAATCTCCTAGTTTCCAAGAAAAATAAAAGGATGAGGCATCAACGACCAGATGGAGGGTTATGAGCACCATCAAATTCGAATTCATGGAGTTATAGGTGTCAAAAGGAATGTTTAATTCCTAGATAAGGTCGTTTTAATCATAATGAGGAGTTACACTCCTAATTGTTTTAGGTCTCTAGAATTGCCAATTAACAGTAAGTTACATTTAATAGTTAGTTTTAAGTATCAATAGGTGTCATAGTAGGAAGAATTCGAATTACCCTCATGATGGAGGAGGAATCTAAGTCATGTAATGAACTCTATATATTGGAGAAGATGTAATGCACCAAGGGTTGGAAGATTTTAGAGAAACTTAAATATTGTGCTTTTTGTAAGACTGTGTTTTTAGTAATACAATATTTGGCTTTTCTTCTCAGGAATAAGAAGGAATTCAATGTTCAGAATGTCTTGTATTGTCCTCTTCTCAGTATTTGTAGTGGTATGAATGTGTGATTACTTAGAAATCACTGATTGTGCTCTAAATTCGTTCATACATTTATAAACTGTATTTTCCTATATGTTTTTGATGTGTTCTCAATATGTTGAATTCTAGATGCCCTGACTTCCATGTAAGGCTAATAGTATTGTCATACTGAAGCAATTTTGACTCCATAAGCCCAATGATTATTTTCTAATTGTATTTCAACCATTTACACTTTTCCATTTGTTTTAGAGAGTTATCCATCTTATTCATTATCAAAATCTTTAATCCTGAGAGAGCCCTCTCAGGTTGAGGAGGCTAAGCCTCAGCCAAAAGTAGGTTTGAAATAGTTACTCAAGGTCTACCTGATCAACAGCCTTTCAGGGGTTGATTTTGAGATAAAATTTTGGTGCATCTGCCAGGAGTTTGAAGATTATTCATTCCTAAAACTAAGAAGCTAAACTTCTGAAGGTAGCAGGAGCTCATAATTTTTTTTAAGGATGCAAACTACCTTGGTGACTCCACACATCAAATAACAAATTGGAAGGTGACTCCACTGCTAAAAGATCAGTAGCTTGATGAAGTTTCAAAATGAGTTCCATTGCAAGAATGAATGCCAGGTATGCCCCTATGAATTGGTCTCATAGCCCTAGCTTTCCAAATCCTATGCCAAAGGTTGATTGGTTAGATGATCTTCCAATATTCAAAGATGAAAAGAAGGACAATGTTGCTCTTCATTTGGTTAGGTTCCATATGCATGTACGCAGTCTTAAGGTTCGTTTCCCTGAAGATTGTCTCATGAAAATGTTTATGACCAGTTTAGAAGGAAAAACATTGTCTTGGTATAAAAGTTTGGAAAATGGTTCAATATATTCGCTTGCTAATTTTCATGATGAATTCTATGAGATGTATAAAGAGTGTCATCCCTCCTTATTGCTGGTCCAAGATTATTGTAAAAATTCTGCAAGTTTTATTCAATATTTGGAGGATTGTTATGATGATGATGAATTTATGGATGAAGAAATTTTAGAGGCCCTTCATAACAATACATTTCAACACCAAGAAGAAAGTATAACATCCCATGAAATGCAACATGAAAATTAGCAGGGGTTTACTTATGAAAACCATGTTACATCCTCTGATAGGAATGAGAAGATGCAACAAATTTGCCAGTCTTTTGATCATAAAGAGTATGAAATTGATTGAAAACACCAAGAAGAAGTACTGGAAGATAGCTTTTATAACCCTCAGGCAGAGGAAAAGGTTGATTTTTTATGTCATACTTTTCAACAACTTACATCAATGAATGGTCATAATAAGGAGGAAAATTACATTGTTTGTGAGAATCATTCAGAAAAGCAGTTGGATAACATATCAAAGGAATCTTGTGTGGTTGAGAATCAATTGTTTGAAGATATAGAATGTTATGATGATCATATTAATGAAGAAATAGAAGATATTTTTTCTTTGTCCTTATCTTCTTATCTAAAAACTTTTGAGTGCAAGATAGAAGATAAGATGAAATTTTTAGATGAAGTTGCTAAGAACATTGAGAAATACATTGAAGGTTTAAAAGGTCAAATTCAATCATATAGTCTTCATGATCATGATCATTCTTTTCAAAAACTTTCTATGGCAAAACACAAGGAGAGGGTGTTGCTTCCTTTCTCTTTCCTGATTGAGGAATAATACAATGTTATTGAAGATCAGTTTGCACAACTAGAAAGTTATGAGAATCATCAAGCTGGTCATGTATTATGGGATCCTATAACTAGATACATGGAAGAGTTTTACTCTCCAGTGTTTCAGTTTTTCTATGAAGATCAGAGGAAATTCCAGTGGCAGTGGTCATCACAATATCATAGTTTCTCTGAACTCCGATGTAGTAAAAAAACTCAAATATCAGATAAGACAAATGATTGGCTACATTGGAAATTTCACATTGATTGAGTTGAAAGAAGTTTGAAATTGATAAGGTAGGTAGGTAGGAAAATGCAAATAAGCTCAAGTTTGACTGAGCATTTTTCAATAGATATAGATTTCTTTCTCCTACAGTGATCATCAAGCTTAAGCCTGAGGTGAAGGCCCAAGAAGCTTAAAGGGGATGCTTGTCAAATAAATTTTTGTTTATCATAAGAGGATAAAGCACTGGACTTATGAGTTCTTAGTGTACCACAAGGGCACACTATCCCATGTGGAGCCACTATTATCACTATAAAGGTTCTAAAATTTTGGACAACTGGTATGGTTCCATTTGAGATAGTTTTGATATGAAATTCACTTTTTGAAGATTGAAGGTTATTTTGGACAGACAATATCAGTTTGTTTGGCTCATTATCATGTGGAGAAATCATCAAAAAATCCCAAAAAATGACAAAAATCTGTGTTCTTGACTCACATAGTAGTTTTTTAGCGCGCTACGAAATTCCTGTAGGTGATACCTAATTCACAACAGTTTCGTAGCGCGCTACCAAACTGCTATAGCTGCACATCATGATTTTGTGGGCCAATTTTGAGAAGAAAAAGGAACCCTTCTTGAAGATGGGCTGCTGCAAAGGATTACTTACAGGTTTTGAACATCAAGCAAGGGAAAAACAAGGAAAGGAAAGACATTTATGAACTCCAAACTTTATGTTATGAAGATGGTCATCATTTCGTAGCTCAGACAGTTTGTCTTGCTTCAGGCAGCACCTAAGGGGTTTTGTCTTAGCACAAGTATTTGAGCAGGGTATATGGTTAATTTAATGTATGTCATGTGATTAAAAGAGACAACATGGTCAGCAGAAGGATTCGAAGACAAGCATAAGAATGAAACTCTAAAAAAGACGAACTCTGTCTCCTTGTTTTTAGCAATCAACTTCCAAGGGGATTCCTGAACAATTGAAAACTCGTCTCTGAAAAGTGAAAGAGGTTTTATTCCTAACATAATGAGCTACAAAAACCTCTTTCAGTTTCTTCAAATTCATTATGATCTGGGAGAAATGGATGACCAAACTTGCGCTATGAAACTGTTGTAGGTGCAGTTTTTCACAAACATATTTCTCCTATTTTACACCTGTTTTTCAAAGACATATTCTGGGCAGTAGGAAAGGTATTTCAAAAAAAAAAAAGAGGTTTTTTTTCATCACGGATTGGTTCACAAAAGCCTCCTTCAGTTTTTCAAAATAATTTTTTTAGAAGAAGATACAAGCTCTGTCCCAACACCTATTTTTCAGCCAGAACAGAGCAAGGAACAGTCTCCTAGTTTCCAGGAACAGTAAAAGGATGAGGCATCAAGGGCCAGCTAGAGGGTTATGAGCACCATCAAATTCGAATTCATGGATTTATAGGTGTCAAAAGGAATGTTTAATTCCTAGATAAGGTCGTTTTAATCATAATGAGGAGTTACACTCCTAATTGTTTTAGGTCTCTGGAACTGTCAGTTCACATTCAGTTACATTTAAGAGTTATTTTTAAGTATCAATAGGTGTCATAGTAGGAAGAATTCGAATTCCCCTCATGTTGGAGAAGGAATCTAAGTCATGTAATGAAATCTATATATTGGAGAAGATGTAATGCACCAAGGGTTGGAAGATTTAAGAGAAACTTGGATATTGTGCTTTGTGTAAGACTGTGTTTTTAGTAATATAGTATTTGGCTTTGCTTCTCAGGAATTAGAAGGAATTCAATGTTCAGAATGTCTTGTATTGTCCTCTTCTCAGTATTTTCAGTGGTATGAATGTGTGATTACTTAGAAATCACTGATTTTGTTCTAACTTCCTTCATACATTTATAAACTATATTGTCCGATATGTTTCTGATGTGTTCTCAATATGTTGAGTTTTAGATGCCCTGACTTCCATGTAAGGCTAACAGTATTGTCATACTGAAACAATTTTGACTCCATAAGCCCAATGAATATTTTCTAATTATATTTCAACCATTTACACTTTTCAATTTGTTTCAGAGAGTTAGCCATCTTATTCATTATCAAAATCTTTAATCTTGTGAGAGAGCCCTCTCAGGTCGAGGAGGCTAAGCCTCAACCAAAAGTAGGTTTGAAATAGTTACTCAAGGTCTACCTGATCAGCAGATTTTCAGGGGTTGATTTTGAGATAACACAACACTTCATTCATAAGCCTCATAAATGTACTAGGAGCATTTGATAACCCAAAAGACATTACCATCCATTCATATAGTCCTTCATTTGTTTTAAAAGCAATTTTCCATTCATCTCCTTCTCTAATCCTTATTTGATGATACCCACTTTTTAAATCTATTTTTGTAAAATATCTTGCTCCACTTAAACAATCCATCAAATCTTCAATTCTAGTTAAAGGAAATCCATACCTGATTGTTGTTTTGTTGATTGCACTTGAATCAGTGCACATTATCTAGCCTCCATCTTTCTTTGGACTCAACACTGTTGGCACTGCACAAGGACTCAAACTCTCTCTAATTAGTCCTTTATCTAACAGTTCCTGAACCTGTTTTCTAATTTCTTCATTTTCTGTGGGAGCCATCCTATAAGTTGCTTTATTTGGCAGATACTCCCCTAGAATCAAATCTATGTGATGGCTGATTTTTCTAATGGGTGGTAACTCATTAGGCAAATCAACTAAAATGATATCACAATAATTTTCCAACATCTCTTGAATTTCAATTGGCAAATCAGATATTTTAGTAGAAGTAGTTATTAACTTGGGTTTGCAAATCAATGCAAAATTTACCTCATTCTCTTCAATCTGCTGCAAGTATTCTTTTCCACTCAACAATAGAGTCTTTGGATCATATTTTCTTGATGCATCCTCTTCTTCCATAGGAAACAATGTATGATTAACACCATCTTTACCAAATTTGTATGTGTTCTTTTTCCCATCATGCATATCTCGTTTGTCATACTGCCAAGGTCTTCCCAACAATATGTGACACACATCCACATGCATCACATCACACATAATTTTGTCTTTGTATCTGCCCAACTGCAACTCCACTTCAGAATATTCATTCACTAACAAATGATGTCATTTTTGAAGCCATGAAACCTTGTAAGGTGTTGGATGTTTCTTTGTCTTTAATTTGAACTTTTCCACCACTTTTGTAGAGACCAAATTATCGGTGTTGCCACTATCAATTACCATTTGACAACATTATCATTGAACTTTGCACACAGTCTTGAACAAAGTCTTTCTTTGCACTGGTTCAACAACTTCTTTTGCTAGCTTTAACAAAAATTTGTTAACTACCAAAGATTCCCCTTTCTCTGGTACATTTCCTTCTTCTAGCACCTTTTTTGATTCCTCTTTAGCCTAAGCAACAATTACATTTCTCTGATTTGTCCCTGCATTTTCTGGGCACTCATAGGCTCTGTGCCCCAGCTTGTTACATCTGTAACATCCGACTTCTCTTCCTCTGCCTCTACCTCCTCTTCCTCTAGAGAAACTCCTTCTTCCACTTGCATCACCTTCTGTGGGTGTATGCTGATTCGAGCTACTACTAGCTCCATCTCTAGGTGTTGTAGATCTTCCTCTACCACCTTGACTTCCTCTTCCTTAGAAAGTAGCTCTACTTATGGAATATTTCTTCCTCATGAGTTTTTCTTCACCCTTCAATACCATCTGATAATCTTCTTCTACTATTTTAGGAGACAACACACTTATGAGACCATTTATATAGTTTGCAACCTTCTCGTATGTATCTTGAATTTGTCTAGCTCTTATGCTCACTTTGTAAAATTCCTCTGTGTATTCTTTCACTGTTAAAGACCTCTGTCTAAGATTCTACATTTGTCTAAATAATGAATATTGACAATCACTTGGAAAAAACTTACCTCTCAACTTTGCCACCTTCCTATTCCAATTTTTAATTGGCTACTTACCAAGTCTCCTTCTTTCTACCTACACTCCGTCCCACCAAAGTGATGCATGTCCTTTCAATTTTGTGACAGCAAATTTCACTCTCTTTCCTTATTCCATTTCTTCATAATCAAAGAATTTATCCATGTCATTAATCTAGTCTATCCTCAGGGTTTAAACCTCTTGTATAAACTAAAACCTCAAGTCTAGGTTTAGATGTGGATCCCAACACTGATTTAAAGAATCTCATTTCAGGAGTAACTTCTACAGGTTCCTTTTCTTCTGCAGCTTCAACTTCAGGCTCACTGACATCTCCAGCACCTGCATCTCTTTGATTTCCCATTTCCACTACTTCTAATCTATCTTTCATATGTTGCATAGCTTCGAGCACTTCAACATTTGAAACTGGTCTTCCTCTTCTTTGACGATCACCACATCTTCCTCCAACTCTGAAAGTCATGTTGGATTTCTATTTATGATCTTTGAGATCCTACTTAGTGTCAATAAGTTGCTCTGACACCATTAATGGTGGGCTAGTTGCAAGAGTTAAGGATAATCGTTCAAAACGAGAAACTATTCCTTCAAGTTCGGGTGGAACTTCTTCTCGGTTTTCCTTTAGAGTATCAGTCATCAACCTCCAAATTTAGATCTTCTGCTAAAATAACAAACTTATTTAATTTACTCGGTTTATGGAAAACTTCAAATTTTCTACAGAACCAAAAGGAATTAAAACCATAGCTCATAACCTTATCACATCCGAAACTTAAATTAACTCACGTGCATCTTCCGACATGATCACCGTCAGATATGACCCATCTAATTGAACAGCTATCACGTCACCCACTTTCCAACTAGCTTGGCCGATCTCCACAGTCGATCAGTCCTGCTTGATCCAACTACTATCACGTAATCTCATGTGAATTCTTGCACGATGCATTACAAGTTGAGAGTGCACAAGAAAAGTGGTTTTCCCATGCTACGTGTCAACCACTAAGGTTAATTGCATGAATTTGCAAAATACCAATTACCACTTTAAGACCGTGTGAGATACTGCTTACACCTGCGAAGACCTCTCTTCTATTCTGCATGTGGTTTTAATCTCCGCCATTCCTCTTCCGTTGATATTATCCGTCGTTTTGGTCGATTTGATAGTTTCCACTCTTCTTCTGGGTTTCTTGCGAATTTGTCAGGTTTCCTCATTCCACCAAGGCTTAGCACTTTTGTCATGTTTAGTCTATCTCTAAGTTATTTTCTATGATTTTGAATACATCCAAGTTATTTCAATGTACAGTAAGTGAAGATTTAGATGTGAAAACCCAAGATTAAACAAAATCTAATTCTAAAGGCTCAAACTAGAAATCAACAAAAACTCAAAAATATTTCGAAGGAAATTAAAACCTTCGGGATTTGACCATTCATGCACAGTATTCACAGAGATACAAAGAAATTCCAAATTTTACATTCCAACCCTCTTCAGCCAAAATCTCATTCTAGCAATTCAAAACTTACATAAATACATGTACATACAACAATCAGATCCTAAATCAATGGATCGAATCTGTTTAATCCTAGGTAATATCTAATCTACATGATATTCTCCTCAAGAATCTCAACTAAGCCTGAATACTTGAATTAATTACAAGATAATTCAAATCCCTGAATTCTAGCTCAAATCCTATCTAGAAAGCTTTGTAAAGTGACAGCTAAAGGATCCCACTCCTTTGCTTGTAAACTTTTTTTGTATTTTTGGAATAAAATTCGAAGTCTTTTGTCTTCAAGCCTCATGCTCCCGCATCAAAGGGTCACCGAAAAATTAAGTAAGCGAAAAATTTGTGAGTTCTAGCCGGCAGAAACCATTGCCACAAAGTGTCAATTTTCTACCTTGTTAGTGGCTGCAAAATTTAGCTTGACCTCTAGATTTGGTGAGCCTCCAAAATTAGTTGGCCCTCTGCTACCTTTAGCCAATGGGCCCAGTTGACCAAAACATTGACTAGCCATAACTTTCACATATGATGTCAGATTAAGGTGCCATTTGCGTCGCTTGAAATATTGCGATGGGATCTTTGATATGAAACTAGTTTCATGGTGCCCGCAAGGGTTTGGTCTCATGGCCAACAGACGGTCTACTAAGTCGTTCGTGCCGCTGTGCAAGTCACAAGTTCAAGTCTCATCTTACCGAGGGTCGTGCTTGCAGGCTGTGTGGTTCCTCCTAGTGATTATAGTGGTAGCCAGTGGGATTCGGCCCCGTGTAATGCGAGTACGATACCACCACCGTTGCCGATTCTGCTAGTCAAAAAAAAAAAACTAGTTTCATGGTAATACAAGGACTTTAATTTTTGATATTTTTCAAAACCACCTTTGGTCTTGGAGCCACCTGGATCATTTCTCCCCACTGAGGAGCTTTTGGTCGTCCAAAAGCATAAGCACAATCTGAAATCTATTGTACTTCCCCATCTGCACAAAAAGTGCCCTAACATGCTACACTTTCTTCTCCTTCACCTTTGTTCTTCAGAGCCATAATTGATGAACCGACACTTGTACTCTTTGTAAACTTGTAGTACATCTTGAAAATTATATGTTCAAATTCAAGACCTATCATTAACCAAGTAGTCCCCATACTTTCCAAGAGTTTATAACACATTCTTTGGTCAAGTTTACATTAGAATCGTAACAGAAAACAATACCCCAATTATCAACAAAAAGGCTTAAAAAATCATCATTTTTCTTTCATAAGTGATGGAAAACACATCATCACTTTTACAATCATTTCAAAACATATGATACACAATAATATGGCCATGACAAGCTACTATCTCTAAAAAAACCATCTCTCACTCAACAAAGTGAATGGGTTATCTTTCTATAGCTGTTTCACTTGTTGAAGAACTTTACCAACTAGTTCTTACAAGGGTTCTTTTTCCTTGAGACATTGCTCTAGATGGAGCTCCCATCATGTGGCTCTTTGATGTCTATCCTTGTTGCAGTGATTGCAATGATTATTTATCCTCCAAAATTTCTAGACTGTCTTGGAACGCTTATTCTTGGTGTATCTCTGATGAGGAGAACTTCTTGTGGAATCCTCACTATCACTAGAATGTGATGAGGTGCTCCCATAATCCATCCTCATTTGGTCACTGGTTGTCTTGGAGCATTCTCCAACCTCTTTTATGATACACACAAGTACTGCATAACGAGGCAATTCATCCACTTTGATGGGATTCACAATGCCCTGGCCATTAATGTTGAGGTACTTTACTTGATAAACCATCATATTCAAAATTTTTGATCCAATTCCTGTAGTATGTTTCTCAAAAGTAGTGAAACCATCATCATTAAAGAAAATGAAGTTGAAGAATCACATTTTACCTCAGGCTTGTTATGCTGCCACTTTTCCAAGCCCTCTTCCTTGGCTTGTAGCTAATGCTGCAACCATTGCTTCTCCTCCTTTTCTTCTTATAGGAGTCTCCTTAGTTCAACATTCTCCGCTTGAATGCTTTGGTTGATATCTTCAAGTTCTTGGAGCCATGCTGTATTTAGTGCCCTCCTCATTTTCGGTGCAACATCAGCTAGAATATTCGCCTCATTGCTTGAATCAGAACCCAAGTTGATAGGTCCATCTTCTGAAATACTAAGAGATGCAATCTTCATTTCATCACCTAAGTCCAATCCCAGGTCAATTGGTCCAACACCTACAAATCATACAGCTATGATCTTCTCGTCATCCTCTGATTCAAATTATTGGTCTTGTTGCACAGTTGCAACTGTATTCTGATTCTCCTTCCTGCCATTCCTCTTTGGCCTTAATTCTAGATGCAGTTTCCAACAATGTTCCTCATCATGCCCTTATTTATCACAATGAGTACATGAGGGATTCACTTCCTTTCTCTTAGTTGTTATTGTCCTCTTTGGGCAATCATCTTGCTCATTCTTCTCCCTACTTTCAAGATGTACAACCTTCACACTTTGTTCATCCAAGAGTTTTAGGTTCAAATAATAACAATGAATGGCACAAATAACTATGCAAAGAACTGTTATTTTTCATCAACATCTCAGGAGAGTCTAGCAGAACATTTAATGTTAATGCTTGTTTCCTAAAATCCTCTGTAAAGTTTTGAACATTTTGACCTTTACTTTGTTTCAAATGTTTCCATTCCATCATAGCCTTCTATCTGCAACCCAATAGGTAAAATTATCCACTTAAAGAAGAAATGAACTCAGACCAAGATGAAATAAGTTTACGACTACTCTTATCACCTTTCTACAACTTTCCTTCCCACTTGATGAGAGAAGTGCCACTCAATCAAAGGGATGTTAACTAGATCTTGGATTCATCCTCTTTGATTTTTTGTATGCGGTAATATACTTCAAACTGTGTGATCCAATTATCTAGTTTTTCTACATTAGATTCTCCACTAAACACAAGAAAATCAAAATTTACATCCAACTTGAAAGAGGGATTTTTATAATATTTTCTACCTCTAGAATGACGAGAAGAGGAAGAAGAAGAAATTTCACTGGAAGATGGAGATGGAGGTTCAAGAGGATCTTCTCCTTCTCCTTCATGATTCACCGAGGCATGATCATCTGGTCCTTCTCTCTTCTTTGGTTCCACCATTGTCTTCTCATACTTTGCAAAAAATTTGTCCACTTTTTCTACCATGGCGGAGAAGGCCTTGTGATAATTTCACTCTCTTCCTCCAAACAAGAATATTCGTCTACCATTTTCCTTCTTCATGCTGCACACCCCACTTCTAGATCAAATGACTTAATTTTGCGTTCACCTCTTCTGAATTTTTCCCCAGTTATCATACACTTGTAGTTCACATCAATAGAAGACCCGCTCTAATACCAAACCTGATCTGAATTCTCTCAGCTACTAGAATTAACCAAGGTATTTTATTTCTGTGATGTTAGCAAAATTGCATGTGAAATAATATGAAAAAACACATGTGCATACTTTAAAGAAGAGGAAAATTAACAAAAACCATCAAATCAAATAACACACACAAGTTGATAACAAAGTTCATCTGTGTGGGCTACGTCTTCAGGGCCCTGATTAATGTGGGGGAGGCCTATATCATTAATCTTCAGCGAAATCAAATTACATGCATGTACAAAAGACACATTATACCTACACTTCTAGGGATGGCCTTAAAATGCACACTTATGCTTAAGAAAATGACCGCACCATTGAATTCCTCGCGAAAAATCATAAAAAATGACTGCAAACTCGACCCCTTTCTGCTTCAGTCAAAATCTTGACACCCGAGAATCTCAAAGATTCCTAAAAGATTCCTTCTCACGGGTTGAATAGAATTCTATTGCTTAGATGAAGAATATGATTGCATCATCGTGTTCCTAATGAAAAACTGAGAAAATGAGTATAAATTTGTCCTAGTTTTGAAACTGTCAATTTGGGCCTCTAGGGAGTCTTTTAGATTTCATGAAAATTCTTGCATTAAGGTTCCACCTTCATGGGTTTTCCCTCAACAATCTGCCTTTAGAAAATCTAATGGTCAAATCAAAAAACTATCTGCACCAACAGACTCCTGGTGGAATTATGATTCATTTGAGTATAAACTTGGCATATTTCTGACACTATGAAAATTTGGCTCGAAGGGAATCTTTTAGATTCCTCTCATATTCCCTGCATCAGGGTTTTTCTCCTAAGGATCCATGCCCACTCAGGGTTCCACTGTGGCTCTGGGTTTCATGCTCTCTCCTTCATTGGGTGCACAAATAACTGCGGATTTTATATATAAATATGGGCGGTCTTTACAAATTTGTGCCCATTGGGCACATGGTCGATGAATTTATATTAAGGCATAACAATTGGGGGAGGTCCAAGGATCAAATTCCATGGGACCCTCGAATTGGTGTGTGGTTGTACAATATTTTGGCGCTTTTTGAAATGTGTGTGTGATGGTTTTGTTATGGTATGGTGGAGCTGCCCCAATGGGTAGGTCGACCACTCAGCCGACCCAGGTTTGAGCCCCACCAACTCCGTTTTAATGTTGGTATGGATAGTGATTGGCCATGCCATATATATATATATATATTTATTTATTTATTTATTTATTTCCTTTTTTAAAATAATGAGTCAAAAATTGTCCGCTGATTTTGAAGGGTCACTATAAAAATTAAGTAGGCGACAATTTCGCCAGTTTTGACCACTAGAAATCATCATCGAAAAGTTTCAATATATAACCTCGTTAGTGGCTGCCAAATTTATCCATACCTCTATATTTGGCGAGTCTCCAAATTTAGTTGGCTCTCTGCTAACTTTAGCCAATGCACTTAGTTGACCAAAACTTTGACTGACCATAAGTTTCACATACGATGTTGGATTGAGGTTCTATTTGCACTGTTGGAAATATTGCGATGAGATCTTCGATGTAAACCTAGTTTCATATAAATATAAGGAATTTCATTTTTGAGCTTTCCCAAAGCCACCTTTGGTCTTGGAGCCACTTGGATTAGTGCATGTAGACATGCAAATACCAGTCAATTAAATATTGCTATGAAATATTCATGAGTTGAACCTAAGAGAATTTAGTACAGTAAACATCCATTTATTTCAAGCAACATCATAACATAAGCAAACAAAACAACATGGTTCCAAAATAAAAATGCCTCAAGTCAACAATTTCCTAGAAATAGGGCTCATTTTATTATTTTTATTATAGTTGGTTATTCATTAAAGATTTTGAATTCTGAACAAACACAAACATTGGAGATTACTTAATGCAATTTCTATTCTTAACATGTTTTATTTTCCTTCAAGAGAATGTGAATAACATTCTTACCTCCACCATGCCTAAAAACATGAACTAGGAATTACATAATGAAATTTCAATGCTTACTTTGTTTTTTATGCCCTTGAATGTTACCTTCATCCCCAAATAGGTCTAAGTCATGATTTGCAACTCAAATTAAAATGTAATTGTGCCCATGGATCCATGAATTGTTGGATATGCTGGATTCACTTGTATAAAGTATTGCTAGGGGCATCATTCATCCATGAGATTCACTACCCTAAAATATTTTCTTAGAAAAAGAAGAAAATTGGGGTTTTCTATAGTGGGATGCTTACATTTGATGGCCAAAATTGGAAATGGTTTCATTGGAATTTCATGGACAATGTTTTCACATCTACCCTGCCCAAACATACCTATCAAGGAATACAAAGTTTAATAATTTTGATTATCGTATTTTTATGCCTCTAGGAAAAATGTTACCTTTATCCCTAAATAACTCTATGCTAAAAGTTGCAACTTGTGATCAAATGAATATGGTCCCATAAATCAATGACTCATTGGATCCATTATAATCATTTACACAGAGTAGTGCTAGGCGCATCATCTTTTTGGAATTATGATTACACTTGGGGGGGGGGTGTGAATCAATGTAATGGATAATTTAATCAATTTAAAACAATTTTAGAATTCATAATAACTGAAATAATAAGAGTGCATCAATAAAACCAATCATTACATCAATATACATGAACACTAAATATACATGGAAACCATCACAGGAGAAAACCACAAATCTTCTTATCTTCTTCAATATTTGATTACATCAATATGCAAGAACCAAGCCCCCAAAAACAAATTTACAGGAACCAACCCATAATTTGTTTTTCAATCACCAACCCCCAAATATATGCAAGCACCAAATTGTTGTAGGCTCTAACTTGATTGAGGCGTCAAAATTTGATATTTGCAAGCACCAACTTGCTATAGGGTCCAACCTGATTGAGACACCAACTTATATCTGCAAGCACCAATTTGTTGTAGGTTCCAACTTGATTGAGGCACAAAACTCCTTCACCAAAACATAGTGTACAAATTTTCACAATCTTTCAAACTGGATCCACAAGCTCAAAACACAATAACTTCCCTTGACAAATCTGATCATATGAATGCAACTTCAACCTACTCTTCAATCATCAATTAGTAGCATATTCTAATTTCTTGTTATGATCACAAGACTAAAATTGTTCACGAGTCCTAGAATATTTTGAAAGCATTCCATCAAAATTATGTCTTCATGAATTTTCATGTCCCCCTTTCAGATGACAAAAAGAATCTTGCCACTTGTCCTTTTTTTAAAATCATTTTGGGCATGAAAATGATAACAATTAGGTGAAATAACTACAATATTTCCATCCATTTATTTCATGCAACATCATAGCATAAGAAAACAAAAAAGAAGGTTGTAGAATAAAACTACCTCAACTCAACCATTTTCTAAAAGTAGGGCTCATTATGTTGTTTTGATTATAATTGGTTATTCATTAAAGCTTTCACATTATCACCTCCGCCGAGAACATACACACTAATTGAAGCTTACATAATGCAATTTCTATGCTTAACATTTTTTTTATGCCTTCAAGATAATGTGAATAACATTCTCACCTCCACCATGCCTAAAATCATGAACTAAAGATTACATAATGCAATTTCAATGCTTACTTTGTTTTCTATGCCCTTGAATGTTACCTTCATCCCCAAATAGGTCTAGGTCACGAGTTTCAACTCAAAATAAAATGTAGTTGTGCTCATGTATCGATGAATTGTTAATTATATTGGATTCACTTGCATTTTAGGCCCAAAGTGCTTCCACTACAATTTGACTTGCTCGGTTTTGGAGCATAGGTTATTTTCACTATAATATGCATTGAGGTTCTAATTAGAATTCTCCTTCTAGATCCACTTGCAATACATACTAGTAAATCACATGATCATCATCCTTGGCATATCTTTTAAGAAATGAAACATGGAAGATATCATGGAATTTTACTGTCAGTGGCAGTGCAAGTCTGTAAGCCACTGGTCTAATCCTCTCAAGTATATTGAAAGACCCACAATAGTGAGGTTCCAACTTGGCACATGATCCAATCCTCATGGAACTCTTCTTGGGCTTGATGCACAAGTACACATGCTTCCTAACCTGAAACTCCTTAAATACCCTGTGCTGATCTGCATAATTATTTTGCCTGTCCTATGCTGCCTTTAGATTCTTTTTGATAACCTACATTTCTTGTTATGCACTTGAATTGCAAGAAAAACAAGAATTCTAGAAATACGAAATAATATAGCTTGAAACACAGAAATATCACATGAATTGAGACAAGCTGCAAATATATTTTATTATTCAGAATAAGAATATAATGTTCACTAGACTCTTCGAGGGCTAATTACATAAATAAAGAGGTTAGGGTTGGACCCTAACATGCCCTCCCCCATCAAAAGTAGCCTTGTCCTCAAGTCTGAAGCTACGGAAACTGCTGAAGAATAGTGGCCGGTTCCCATGTTACATCTTTTGGAGTGGTGTCTTTCCACTTGATGAAGACTTCCTTGATTGTGTGACCATGAATATGTCTTTCATGAGTATCAAGGACCTAATTGGGTCAGAGCCAAAATGAGCCTTCTTCATCCAATTATGGAGGACTTGTTTAAACCTTGAAATTGTTCCCCACCACTTTCTTGAGGCAAGATACATGGAAGACTAGGTGGGATTTTGAATTAGTCAACAGGGCCAGTTTATAAGTGACTTCTCCTATATGCTAAAGTACTTAATAAGGCCCATAGAATTTTGGTGCTAGTTTATGGAACCCCTTTCCTTTGAGAGAGGTATGCTTATAAGGTTGGAATCAAAGGAACACTTGGTCACCTACTTGAAATGACTTCTTAGAACAATGTTGGTCGGTCTATTGCTTCATTCGAATCTGGGCTTGATGTAGATTATCTTTGAGTTGAGTGATCATGGTGACACGGTTCTATAGGATATGATCAACTTCCTGTACTTTGGAACATCCGTGGATATAATAAGCTAGTGAAGGTGGGAGTTGGCCATACACTTCCTCATATGGTGTCATTTTGGTGGCTTCATGATAGTTAATATTATACCACCATTCAACTAAAGGAAGCCACTGTACCCAGTGATGTTGCTTGTATGAAGTGAAGCACTACAAATAGGTCTCCAAACTTTTGGTGACTGCTTCTATTTGACCATTGGTTTGGGTATGATAAGCTTTACTTAGTTGGAGTTACGTGCCCTGTATATTTTGAAACGTTCCTACCAAAATTTGCTAGTGAAAATGGGATATCGATCAAACATTATGGAAGTCGGTTTGCCATGCTATTTTAAGATTTGGTCCATGAAAACTTGAGCCACCAATGTTGGGGTAAATGGGTGTGGTAGAGCCCAAAAATGAGCATATTTGGAAAGTTTGTCAACAACCACCATGATGAATGATTTTTTTCTTAAATTTCGGAGATATAATGAAATCCATGGAAACATCTGTCTAGATGAAAGTATGGAGTGACAATGGTTGTAAGGTTCTTGGTAGCTTGATCGTTTCCCCTTTGTTACACTGGCATACATCACATTCAGCTACAATAGTGAGAATGTCATTCTTCATGTGGATCCAAAAGAAAGAGAAACATACTCCTACATAAGTCTTCTGAAATCTTGAATGTCCTACGACCGAAGTGTTGAAATATGTAACTAGGTTCAGTCTTCATAAATGTATTTGAGTTACAATGAAATGTATTTATCAAAAGAATGAAGAAATATTATTATTATTATTGTTATTATTATTATGACTTATTAAAGCATGGATTTCATGCTTGGTCATAATGTTTTAGGTCAAAGTCCCCATTGAGGACTTCTAGGATTTATTTTGAGTCATGAGAGTCATTGTCCATTAAAAGAGACCCTTCTTGGGATTTTGAATCATGTACAAATAATTAATATTGAGTCAAATATGCTATTTGTCCCCTCCACACCAAGTTAGCCTCAAGGATATCAAGTCAGCCTCAACTGGGCAATTCTTCCTCACCAGAAGCCTATATATTCGAGCAATTCGATTTCATTAGGAGAATCCTCTCACACGCACATAAGTTTGATATCCAGAAGAAAGAGATGGAAAAGTGCGAAGGAAGAAAGGAAGGAAAAGTAGGCGTGAAGTTGGAGAAAGAGGAAGAAAAAGGGAAAATCAAAATTTTGGGCTATCTATCTCTCTCTTTCATGGATTCCTCTAGGATATAAAAGTCTTTCTTGTTTTCTGTTGTTGTTGCTGCTACTAGTTGCTGGGTTGAAGCTGCTACTAGGTCAAAGTTACAGTTGGAGGATTATCATCTACAGAAGAAATAAACGGTTTGCTTGGTGTGGAGGAAGTCTCTATCTAGGTCAAGAGTCTTGGATTATCTTGTGAAAGTATTGAAGGAAGAATTGTTGACTGGGTTTTCCCCTAGATAGGGGTTTTTCCCTAGATGTACGCCTATATATGGTGTCTATGATCTCTTATGTGCTATTGTTTTGGTAATTTCTTGATGAACTAAAATATATAAGAAGAACATAAAGATAGGAAAATCATAAGTAATTATCTATATAAAGAAAATCTTTCTGCCTTTTTACTTTTCTAACATGGTATCAGAGCTAAGGTTAAGAAAAAAAATGGGCAGTTTGATGATATACTGAAAGGAGTCTAAGAAACCTAAAAAAGATTGAGCAAGGGACCGTATATGAAGATATTATGAGGCAGAAGCTTACTACCTTTAAATACAATTTCTAACACAATAAAGGGAGAGAATAAATTAGGAGCATCAAATTATAGGGCATGGAAGAAAAGAATTGATCTCATTCTTGAAAAGAACAAAGCCTTGGATTTGGTTAGAGGAAAAGTGAAGAAACCTATCGAAGGATCTAGTGATGAAGATATAGTGAAGTATAGAGAGTCAAAAATATTGGCTATGACACTTATGGTAGAAGGTATAAAGGAAAATCTTGTCCCATAGATTTCCAACATAGACCATGCTTAAGAAACGTATGAAGCCTTATCAAAATTGTTAACTATCAAGAACATCGGTCAAGTAGCAAGTCTGAAGAATGAATTAAGGACCAAAAAAATGACAAAAGATAATACTGAAGCTTCCTTATTTGTAAGTATAGCTAGATTTAGAGACGACCTTCAAGCCATAGATGAGATTGCATCGGAAAAAGAGCTAGTGATTACTGCATTGTTGGGATTGCCACCTACATGGAGTGCTTTTGCTTTAGGACTCAACAACTGGAAAGAAACTCCATCATTTGAAAAATTATGGAATGCCTGTAACCAAGAAGAGATGAGAATCTCATTAGTATCCAACAATGAAGAAGAGAAAATTTCAAATGCATACTTCACTTATCACAAGAAAGGAAACTTTAAGAAGTAAAAAGGGCCAAGAAGGAAAGTAGACATGTCCAAAATAGAATGCTATCAATGTCATAAAATGGGTCACTATAAAAGTGGTTGTCCTAACAATCTAAAGAACAAGAAAAGGAACAGGGACCAAGCTAATATTGTTGAAGAAGGATCTCCAAATAAGAATAAAGCCGAATAATTAGATAGAGGGGACTTACACTACTAAGTCCTTTGCTCCAAGCTTTAGTAATTTCATTTTTGATTTCTAGTATTTATAGGTTTAACATATTTTGGAAAATCATTTTTTATTTATTTTTATAAGGTTATAGGTATCCCTCAAGCTTAGATGGATCCCTCACCAACTTCTAAAGATAAGTATCTTATTACATTTTCATTTTTAGTTTTCCTTCTCTAGTTTTGCTTGCATTAAATACTAATCACATTTCTATTCATATTTTCCTTGTTTAGGAAAAACTTGTTGAAGACTCAAGAATTATGGAAGAAAGTCTCACAAGACAAAACATTGGAGTTACAAGGTTTGTTAAGAAATAAAAGGTATGCCTTAGACTATAAGTTTTTCTCTCTTCATGATAAAGGTATATTCATTTTTTATTACTAACATTATTGTGTCTAGCTCTCTTGAATCATAAATATTCTTGATTGGGTGATTCATCATTAGATAAATATACCCTCCTCATATCTTTGATTATTCTTGTGGAACCCTAGAAAGGTTCTTTGTAAAAACCCTAACTTAAGGGTATGTCGATGATAATGTGTGAAACCCTAGCCTACTTAGGGTTATTGTTGAAGTCTAAAGAAAATGTTTGATGCTTTGATAATGTCATGTTTGGGGTTTTGGTATGGTTATGAAAACCCTAACTTGTTAGGGTTGAATGGTGATGTTTGAAATCCCAAACCTTTGAAGTATTGATAAATTAGGGTTTTTGTGTTATGTATTGAAAACCTAGATCATTAGGGTTTGGTAGGGTGTATAAGAAATACCCTTATAATGTCCTGGAAATGAAGTCCTAGGTATATGTGTATTGTTTGATTGAAACCCTAGTATGATCAAGTTTGTTATATGTATAACTTTAATATATTGATATTTGTGTCAATGGGTTTGACTAACACATGTTATAATATTCTTGTGCATGATGACAGAATCCAAGATATATGTTTTGACCTTATTGTTGATGTCCATAAGTCCTACGGTTTGGAACTAAGCCCTAGTTGAATTTTGATTCTCTAGGATGATAATGTTTTTGAATTATAGGGTTTTTGTAACTAAACCTTAGTAGAATTTCAATTTTATAATATATGATGACAAGTGTGATATAATGAGATCTATGAAAGATTGTTGAAATCTGAAATTGAGTTGTGATTGGTTTTGATTGATGAAGCTTAATGGCTTATGTATGAAATCTAGGATCTTGCACTAAATCCTAGTGAAAGTCTAACATATGAGTGCTAAAGTTGTTAAAATACATTTCCTTGAAATGCTTCTAGGGTTTATAATATATTGTAGTAAGGTATGCCATGCATTTGGAAGAAATATTGAAGCCCTAGATATAATGAAGGTTGTTATCTTGATTGAGGTGCTCAAAGTCTTGATGATGAAATCTAGGGTTTATGACAAAACCCTAACATGTAGTTGAAGTATAAAAGTATGTGTTTGTGAACCTAACTAATTTTAGGTATTTTATTTATAAAGTCTAATTCTTCCATTATTGTATGAATTTGAAATATTTAACTTCATGCTTCTATAGATTTGGTTGTACTTTCTATCTAAGTTGTGCAAGGAAATAATCTTCAAGATGGTGAATATGTTCGTAAGTAAAGTTGATATGATAAGCATGATGAAGAAAGTTATATGAATGATGATGGTCATAAGAAGGATGGAATCCATGAAATATTCTCTGACGTCTTAGAAAAGAAGTTGGGCTCCCTAAGTTAAGAGGGAGCTTGGATGAAAGGAATCTCCCTACTTGAGAGGTAGGGAATATCATAGTATTGGTGGACACCTTGAATGAAGAAATTGAAGAAAGCATTTTAGGGGATACTGAGATAAGAAAAGATGAATCTATTTGTAGAACATACAGTTTCATGTGAATTAGGAAAGGAAGATGTATGATTGAGGAATCTTCTGTCAAGATTCATTTGAAAGTCCTACTGTGATAAATTCAGAAGCAACATCTTGTTGTTTGAAAGATCTCGAAGGTTTGTGTTTAATTATGTACATTTGAAATTTTGTTACTAATTGGGGTTGTGTTTGTATAGGTAAATATCTCGAAGTTTTGATATCATGCTGGTTATCGATAAGTTTGATCAAGAGATATTTGTTACCGATCTATTTGATCGAGGAGGAATTTTTATTGATTGGAATAATCAGGAGTATTGAGGCTTTGTGTGTAAGACACATTGCCTGGGAGGACATCTAGCTGACACTTTATATTAATTTATAGATCCTAAATTAGGGAGGGTGGCATTGGTCTTAGAGCTATGATGTTGGATGTGCACTTGGATCCCTGGGTTGATAGTTAACAAGCAAGACTGATGGTAACTAGACTAGCTGAAAACTTTAGCCCATCTTATTCTCATCCAAATAGATTTCCTTGGTTAGGAATCTAGTCCATGGCACCGTAAGTTTCTAAAATTTTGAAGGACCTTGTATAGATTTCCCTGGTTAGAAATCTAGTCCATGGAATTGCAATGCCTAAACTCTTCATGGTTCATGTGTTTTGAGATCTTCCTTGTACTTGTTATTATGAATACCTCCTTCGTTAAGAGGGAGTGTTGAAATATGTAACTAGGTTCGATATTCATAAATGTATTTGATTTACAATAAAATGTATTTATCAAAATAATGAAGAAAATACTATTATTATTATTATTAAAATTATTATTATTATTATGACTTATTAAAGGATGGGTTTCATGCTTTGGTCATCATGTTTTAGGTCAAAATATCCATTAAGGACTTCTAGGATTTATTCTAAGTCATGAGAGTAATTTTCCATCAAAAGAGACCCTTCTTGGGATTTTGAATCATGTAAAAAGAATTAATGTTGAGTCAAATATGCTATTTGTCCCCTCCACACCAAGTTGGCCTTAAGGAGATCAAGTCGACCTCAACTGGGTAATTTGACCTCACCAGAAGCCTATATGTTGGAGCAATTCAATTTCATTTAGAGAATCCTCTCACACACACATATGTTTGATATCTAAAAAAAAGAGATGGAAAGGTGCGAAGGAAGAAAGGAAGGAAAAAGAAGTGCGAAGTTGGAGAAAGAGGAAGAAAAAGGGAAACTCGAAATTTTGGGCTATCTCTCTCTCTCTCTTTTGTGGATTCCTCTAGGAGATTGAAGTCTCTATTTTTTTCTATTACTGCTGCTGGTACTAGTTGCTGGGTTGAAGTTTCTAATGCAAGTTGCTGCTGATAGGTTGAAGTTACTGCTAGAGGATTGTCATTTGCAAAAGGAAGAAAGAGTTGACTTGGTGTGGAGGAAATCTCTATCTAGGTCAAGAATCTTGGAGTATCTCATGAAACTATTGAAAGAAGAATTGTTGACTCGGTTTTCCCTAGATAGGGGTTTTTCCCTGGTTGTCTGCCTATATCTAGTGTCTATGATCACTTTGTGCTATTGTTTTGGTAATTTCTTGATGAACTAAAATATATAAGAAGAACATAAAGATAAGAAAATCACAAGTAATTTTTTTTTTGTTACTGCCACTACTACTACTTGTTGGGTTGAAGTTTCTACTGCAAGTTGCTGCTAATAGGTCAAAGTTACTGTTGGAGGATTTTCATCTACAAAAGGAAGAAAAGGTTGACTTGGTGTGGAGGAAGTCTTTGTCTAGGTCAAGAATCTTGGATTATCTCGTGAAACTATTGAAGGAAGAATTGTTGACTGGGTTTTCCCCTAGATAGGGGTTTTTCCCTGGTTGTCTGCCTATATCTGGTGTTTATGATCTCTTTGTGCTATTGTTTTGGTAATTTCTTGATGAACTAAAATATATAAGAAGAACATAAAGATAAGAAAATCACAAGTAATTATCTATATAAAGAAAATATTTATGCCTTTCTAATTTTCTAACATGGAGAAGACTGAAGCTCTTCCAGGGTGTAGGTTTTGAGGGTAGAGGTCAGGGATAGCACTATCTGATCCTTGTAGCAAAGAATCTCAAAATCCTTCCAAGAGTATTACTTTGAGGAATTAGGATATGCTATTAATCTATTAATGAGCTGGGATAGAGAGGGGTGGGATAACCATTCATGACAGGCTTCATCAATCCAATCTGGTATGGGTATAGAGAGGGATAAAAGGGTGCCTTCATCCTCAAATTTGCGCAATAAGGCATCAACTACTACATTATCATGCCCCTTCTTGTAAATTATCTCATTATAATATCCCAACATTTTTGCAAGCCATTTATTTTATTGTGGCAACGATTGATGTTGCATAAGGAAATATGTTAGGCTATGATGGTCAGTGTGGATTTCGAAATGATGCCTTAATAAGTATGGTCACCAAGTTTTTATTGCATGTAACATGGCCATCATTTCTTTCTCATATGTGGATTGACCCAGCTACTTGTTGTTGAGTTGTTGACTCCTGAAAGTCAATGGTCTACCTTCCTGCATTAATATTGCGCCAATGCCCGTACCTGAAACATCACATTCAATCATAAAAGGTTTTGCAAAGTATGGTAGGGCTAATACTGGAGTGGAGAACATGGCCTATTTGAGAGCCAAAAAGGCTTGTTGATTTGTGTCAGTCCATCCTATGACACCTAAGAATCCCCTCAAACTCTTCAAGGCTTTTGGTTGGGGCCACTCTTGCATGGCCTGAATCTTTTTCGAATAAACCCTCACTCCTTCACGACCCACAATGTGTCCCAAATACTCAACTTCTTACATGCCAAAGGAACACTTGGATAATTTGATAATTAGTTTATGATCTTTGAGCATTTGCAATACCTGGTCAACATGTTGAAGGTGAGTGTCCCATATTATGTTGTAGATGAGAATGTCATAAAAAAAGACCAGGATTTTTTTCTTTCTTTCTGAGATATGGTTTTAGAAGGTGGTTCATGAGGCTTTGGAAAATGGTTGGGGCATTGCAGAGACCAATTGGCATGATTATGAATTCATAATGGCCTTCATGAGTTAAGAAGGCTGCCTTGGGAATGTTAACTTCCTTCATCCATATTTGGTGATAGCTTGAGCAGAGGTTAGGCTTGGCAAAAGATTTGGCACTATGCAGTTCATCAAGCAAGTCATCAACTATTGTGATAGGAAATTTGTCCTTGATAGTGAGCTTGTTAAGGGCCCTAGAGTATGGACACATGTGCCATTCACCATCTTTCTTTAGAACCATGACCATCAGAGATTAATAAGGGATGGTGCTAGGACAAATAACACCGACTTCGAGGATTTCCTTGATGATTTTTTCAATTTCATTATTTTGGGAAAAATGATATCGATAGGGGTAGAAATTTGGTGGCTAGGTACCCAGTAGCAAAGGGATTATATGATTAGGATCACCCTTAGAGGGTGGGATCTCCTTAGGTTTTTCTAAGACCTGTTGGTGGTGATATAATACCTATTGCATATCGAGATGAATGGGAGGCGAAGTGGATTCAATGACATGAATGACATTAAATTGTGCTACTATCTCATGATGGCCCTTTTTAAAAATATTCTCCATTCGATGCAAGATGATGATAGTAGGAGAACCTGCTTGGAGTCCCCGTAGTGTATGAGTGTGGTCATTCTACTTAAAGTTGATATATAATTCCTAGAAGTCCATTATGATAGGGCTCATTGTGCGGAGCCATTCAACACTAAGGACAGTGTCACAACCTCCCATTTCAATGGAAAACATGTGGGCTTTGAGATGATAATCCCCCATTTGAAGCTTAATATTTTCACAACGACATTCACATTTCATGGTCCCCACATCATCGATAAGGACGTGGAAATTAGATACTTCATTGACAAAACAATGAAATGCTTCTGATACTCTCTTATGGACAAATCTATGGTCCATTATCAATCAACACCACTACTAGTTGATGTTTAATAAAGCCTCAGGTTTTGAGAGTTTGTGGAGAAGAAATGTTGGCTAGGGCATGGAGTGAGATGAAGGACTCATCTGACCTAGCTAGAGTATCAATGTACGGGGATGTTAGGGGTTCATCCTCTTTCTCCCCAATCACTTCAGTAGATGGAGCTTCATCAGTGGAGATATTTTTAGTAGCATCAATTTGAAATAATTCTGGTTCCTTGCATTTATGTCTCGGGGAGGATTTATCATCACAATAGTAGCAAATTCCTTGTTTCCTTCTTTCTACCATTTCTTCCAGCGACACTTTTTGGATCTTAAGTTTTTGGGTGGGGCTCATAGTCAGGGTCAAACATGCCCCTAGGTGATGCATTCTAACATGGGCTTGGATGGCTTCCTTTAAGCCACTGACAAAACATTCCAAGTAAAATGCATCTCTTAGTCTGTCAGTCCTGATGGCCACTTTTTCAAAGGCTACAATATAGTCCTGTACCATACCCGTTTTCATAAGCTTAGTGAGACGACCCAAAAAGTGAGATTCCTGATCAAAGTGGTCAAAAATGGATTTTGAGAACATCTTCCACGTTGGCCTCCCTAGATAGCATTTTTGATGCCACTGCCACCACTGCATTGCTCTTGGTCCAAGTAAAGAGCTCCCACATGTCTTTTAGTTCCATCTTCCAAAATATTGTTAAGGTAGAAATATTGCTCCATTTGTGCGACCCATATTGCTGAGTTAGAGTCATCAAAATTGCACATGTCCAACTTGGGTTTCCAGTGGCTCGAATATTGGTGACCTCCATGGAAATGAATGTTATGGATGGATTTTCTTTCTATGTGTGCATCAAAACTATGTTCTTACCTTATGGGTTCGTGAGACATCTACAGGGAAGCTAATGTATATGTGATTTTTTAATGGATGTCCGGAACTCACCGAATATTTTCTCGAGGGATTTGAATATGTCCACTACCTCCTTCACAACCATAAATTGAGACTTGGTACCATAAATACACTAACCCTAGTCAAATTTTGACCTTACTTAAGAGTAGTATGGTTGGAAAGAGGGCAAGCTCAATATTCTGATGATGTGGGTCACTTGAAGCCACATCGAGAAAAATTTGGGACCACATGAAAATTGGGGGCTTGCAGATGAATGGTACCACTACGATCAACTCGTTGTCCTAAATCTGACGGGATAGGTCTCTTGTAGGAAACCCATGCTGGATCAAACTTTTTTTTATTACTCCAAAAGGATTTTTATTCTCAGCTAATAAATACTACGATGAGCAAAATATAGAATGCTTGATATTGCCAAATATCCTGCAAAAACTGGGCCTAGATTGTAGTAACTGAAACCCCCAAGTCTTAACATTGCAAAATGTGTTGCGACAATCTGATTTGGATTATGTCAGCCAAAACCCTCACTACATAAAGAGTCTAATATATGTTGTGGAAACCCCAACTGCTGAATATGATCTATATAGTGGCGATTGATCCCCAACTATTGGATCTGATATGGATGAAAAGGTAGGGGAGAATATTCATATATATGAGGGAACTATGGTCACAAAGGAGTGCTAGGTGCTACATATCGCGATATACACATGGGTCCAACAATAGTACTTGGCCCAATCTTTCAAACCGCTAACTAAGGAGGATAAATTGTATCCTTAGGCTTACTACCCAACTACCTATTGTACATGTGAGTAATCTCCTTAAGTGTTGTTCTCAGTGTATTGTAGCAATAAGATGAATGACAAATTATCTAAGGTTAGGTTTCAGGTTACCCTAGGGGGGCTTTCGATATACCCAAGGGTACGTGGAAGTGCAGTCCATGTGCGGTTCTGTCTAATGTGCTACTACTCAAAGGGGTACCCACATGGGCTACAAGGGAGTCCAACAAGCGTGACCACCTCTTGTAGTTCTTGCATGTGCATCCCCAAATCCGTAGGTTTATGCACTTAACAATAGATCTCGTGGTTTAAAGATGTCAGAACACGTCTCTATCCTAAAAAAAATTCTGTGAAAATTGGAGGTACAACTAGCACTGGAAAGTGTTGTGATACCACTTATTATGCAATTGGCATGTGAGAAAAATAGAATGGCAGAAATACAAAACAATATAGCTCGAAAAACAGAGATATCACATGAATTGAGATAAGCTACTAAGATATTTTATTATTCATAAGAATAATACAAAGTTCACTTTCCTCTTCAAGGAGGAAACCTCCAATAGAGTAGAGCTTAATTATAATAAGTCTCAATGATTCCTCCCTTGCTATCTAAGACTATTTATAGTTTTATGACATCCAAAACCTTAAATACTAGTGATCCCTTGAATAATACGAGTTAACCACTTTATTTATTAACTATGGCCTGTTTATAACTAGTTGTGGTATCTTTTCTATAATGCAGGTTAACCACTTAAAATTATTATTAATATGGATAGCTGCTTACGGGATTTATTGACTCAACTAATTAACTATGACTCTAACTAGGCCCACTGGGCTTATTACATAAATAAATAGGTTATGGCTGGACCCAAACATTTCTTATTCCATCTCTTCCAACATGTTTGGTCCAATCAATACCCTATTCACTGGATCACTCCAACTGATGGGAGTATTATGACTCTGCCCACAAAGTGCCTCAAATGGACCCATCTTCAAGGACTCCTGATATCCATTATTGTACGCAAAATCTACTAGGGGATGATACTATTCCCAACTTCTCTAGTGATGCATGATGTACATCCTCAACATGTTCTCAAGAACCCTATTGACGCTCTCTATTGTCAGAAGATTATATATTACAAAGCAATGGAACACATAAAATATTGCAGAAATATAAACACAGAAAACACATAAAACAAGAGAGACACAGATATATGTGGTTCACCCAGTTTGGGCTACGTCCACAGAGAAACAACCAGTCCTTCCTTTTATATTATCCAACAAACTGAAGAGATACAACCTATAGCAGATCTGTTGTAATTACCTCTTCGCTCTCAATCTCCTCTATCTTCCTCACTCAGAATACAGATCTACATAGATGCAATACAATTCCCTCATATAGCGAGGGGTTGCCTTCTAGGGAAAAAAATCCTAAATTAAACATAAATTCTACCGTCAAAGCTTCGCCTAATGAATGACCCAAATTGACTATGAAATTACAACATTTTACAAGGCAAATTTACATCTATTTTTAGCTTCGGGGGCACTGGCCTCGATCCCTTGCCAAGGGGGGCTCCCAAAGGTTGCAGCCGCCCCCCTACAGCGCAAATATTATGGGAAGCGTTGCTGCCCCATTACGAATTGAGGTCCAATGCAGTGATACCTCTGAATAAATAAGATAATCAGGATCCACACCCAACATCTATATGTCCATCTCTCTGTGGATGATAAGCTATACTAAAATCCAACTTTGTCCCCAAATCGGCAAAAAACTACTTCCAAACCCTCGAAGTGGACTTGGCATCTTTATCGGATACAATCTTCTTAGGAACACCATGCAATCTCACTATCTCCATGAAGAGAGATTTCTCGGCATCAATGACTGAGATTGATCAAGTTTTCTTTTCTTTCTTCCCCTTTTTACTACTTCCTTATGTTGGGGACTGTAAAAGATACCCAAAGGAGGAATTTCTTCTAAATTGACAGTGACCTCTGAAGCAGGGAACGCAGGAATAACTTCAACATCCTTTTGATCATGAATGGAATACTTGTCAGTTATTTCTCCTAACCTTGTGTCCTGTTCATAATTTGTAAGAGTATTTTTAACATCAAATCGTTGTGAAGAAGTTTCAATTTGAGAAACAATAGTTTGACCTTCAGTCTTCAGATTAATATTCATATTAAACTCGTTCCATGCCTCATTTAATTTAGGATTAAAAATCAATTCTTCTACTTAAGGTGTAGAAGAAACTATAACAACCTCTGGATGACTCTGAGGAGGAATCACTGACTATGAAGAACTGTCAGGTTGAACAGTAGACACTAATGACTTTTCCATGGACAACTTTAGCAAATCTAGTGGAATATTGGCTATTCTATAAGTTTTATATTGAATAAATTGAGTTTTCTCCTCTATATTCAATTGTTCATCCACTTTTTGTAGTACTGTTGCATAGGAGGAAGACTGTGCAAACATATCATCTAACTTGTCTTCTTCATGGATGAACTGTCTAATCCCTTGAGATGCAGTAATTTTTTTCACAATGGAATTTCGATCATATTTTATGTTAGGAAAAGCGGGAAATTTGAGAGCTTGAATAGCCACAATTTCTTTCTTAGCACGACGATAATTGGATAATGCAAATACACCAAATATTATATGAAAAATAGGTCATTCCCTATTATTTGACTCCTTCAACACTTTAGTAATACCATAACCCACAATCTGATAGGATACTTCCATACTAACTAATTTATCTTGGATGTACAAAGGAAAAACATAAGGATCGACAAGGCTGCCCCAAAATCTGATATAAGTGAATAATTCCTCTCCAAAACAATTTCCAACCTTTCAAAGGCCATCCATAGCTTCTTCAGACATCCTAGGTGGTCGAGACTCAAAAATGGCTTCATATCAGAAACATTACCATGTGACAAATTTGTTATAAATGTTCAAAGTATTTGGATTCAAATAAGATATCATGATAAATGTGAATAGGCTTTGGATCCTATATATTCCATTTCCAACCCATAGCAGGAAAATCCATAGAAAAACATAATGCATCCATAACATATGCATATATGTAGAAAGGGGGTGGTTTCTCTTCGGAAATAATTCTAGCATCTCATAAAGCTAAGATATGTGTGGTTAAGTTATCAGAAAGAAGGGTGACCCAATCGAATATAAAACCTTTAGAAGCTCCATCGATTAGAGGCACCCAGTTGTCCAAGAATTTTGACACATTAGATAGTGCATTCAATTGACACATCATGGTTTCTACTTTGGAAAAAGGAGAGGTGAGGGAATCAAGTGAATACTTACCAAATTCCTCTGTTTTATGCTTGTTTGGGTCTTTTCTCCATTGTTTGATTTGTTTTGATAGGTTTCCATGCTCCTTTATAAAGGCCTCAATGTACTCCTTATTATATATATACTAAGGATTTGGTAGATGATACATGCTTTGCAAACCCTTACTAGTGAAATACCAAATCATTGTTCCCCTTTTGGTCTAAATGTGTCTCCAAAAAAATCCAAACTCTCGACTACCCAATGAATCATGTCTGTGTAAGGCAATAATCATGGTCTTGCTCCAATCCTATGAAGAAAAGAATTGGCACATCCCTTGTCATGGCTTCCAAAATATGATTTCTATCATCAACTGTGACCATTCCAGTGACAACCATAGTCTCCTCATCTTCAAAATATTGGTAAATTGCTTCCCAAGAGGAAATCCCAACATCTTTGGTACATATGACATTTGAAAAAAATCATGCTCTTGGGATTTTATCATCAACATCTTCAACAAATGGGCCTGTGGATTGCTGTTGTGAAGTTTTTTTCTTAGCTTTACTCCCTTTCTTCATCTCTTCTAAATATCGATATCAGAGTTCACATGTAGAAGACAGATGCAGAGCTTTAGTAGAAAGACTATTTACAACAATTCACAATGGCGTAAATAGAAATTTGGTGTAAAAATATTTTATTAAAAATCCATTGAGAAAACTAAAGCTTATCTTAATGTGAGACTTTTATCTATTCGAGAACCATTATTAATACGTTAAATCATTTAAATTGAATGTTGATAGACCACGTGAAGGCGTCATGTCAGATATTAGAATAGAGATATTGGAGGGCAATTTAAAATATGCTTACAATATAGAACTATCCCGATATGTAAAGGCCCGAGACATGAAGCTCCAAGACGTGAGACCCCTAGATATGAAGTTACGATATATGAAAATCTTGATATAAGAGTTTTCTTGGAAAAGATCCTTCTCCTAAGTTCTTTTTAAATAATAGTTACGATGTATAAAGCCCTGATAAGCGAAGACTCTATATATAAAGTCCCGATATATAAATATTTGATTTAAAACAACCTTGGGGGTGAACTAATTAACCCCAATAATTCATTTCTTTAGTTTTATTTTAAAATATTTCAAGACTCATTAAATTTCCCTTTTGTCTCATTGTTGGACAAACTTAAAATGATTTGGAAAAAATAAGAAAAGATAAAAGGGTCCCCATTATTTATTATGTCTTAAAAGAAAAATGGGGTTTTTTGTTTGCTACAACAATTGGTGATACACTGGGTAAAACAATTATCTTTGAATAAATTAATGAAATTGAAAAGAAAAGGAATAATTATGAAAAGGTCAGAATGCTAAAATTCAGATTTTCTATAAAAGTTTCTCTAAAAAACGAAAAAGTTATTCTTTGCAAACCTCAATCTATTTATATGAAGGACTTAATTTATCTTTGGCAGCCAATTGTTAGTGTCAGTTATATTGATGAGGTAAAGACTATTTATAAGTTTACCATCAAGATATAATCCCATGTCACAGTTAGTTCCACTACTGCCAGTAGGCATCCATAACCTCTACAAGGTTACCTTTTAACCAAGGAAATACCAGTATCCCATCCACTAGTAAAGATTTTAGAGAATTTTTGTCCAAACTTTTATTGTTTGCTTTTCCTTAAAAGTAGTTGTCCTGGCTTGGTGACTAGATATTGATAATGAAATTTACAACTATTAACGATTATGAACAAGACAACTCATGATGAGAGCTATTGTATTACAACTTTTGACTATAAACCATTACCCTGGCATAGTGACCAGATTTGGTAATATCAATACCATTACAGCCATGATCATGGTAAGATGACTCTTAATGAGACCACTTATCTTTCAAGTTTAATATTTTTGAATTACACTCTAAAAATATTTAATTAGCAGATGGGGAGGTAAATATTCTCCTTAAAAGTTGAGGATGAGAAATAACGTCATAGGAAGCTAAACCCTTTTTCATAGTATTTACCTATTTTGGTAACTGCTTAAGGTATGACTTATTATTAGACAAAATAGCCCTTTTATTGATTTTTTTTAGGTTATGAGTAGTTCACAGAATAACAAAAACAGAATCATTAATATCATAGATTTTAATAAGTATGAAACTATGAAAATAACATAATAATAATTTTGTTGATAATTTTCCTTTTAAAATGAATTCCATAAAAATGATTAGAGAATATTAATACATACTACCCAAGTACAAACCAAAAGAGTAGCATCCAACAAAAATAGCTAAAAGACAAACTCGTTTATACATATGATTATTTACATATTTACAAAAGGTAATATGAATTTCAAGAAAAATATTTCTTAATGGTGAGCCCATTTACATGAAGGGAATCTTTCCTTCCATATAAGCCTTAGATAATGAAATTAGATGGGCTAAGTTTTTACACAATCTGAAATGGTCCTAGCCATAACTTCTGAAATTTCATGTGTTTACCTTTTTCCTCATGAGATTTATCCCATTTCAATACAAGATCACTGACTTCAAAAACTTTATTTCCAGCTAAACTTGCTTCAAACCATGATTTAACAGTATTTTGATGTTTGGCATAAGTATGTTTTCTTTATTCGTCCCATCTTCTAATTTCAATAATTGAGATAATCTTAGTTGAAGGGAAGACCAATGTTTCTCTTCAATAGATTGAATTAGTGCTAGTGAAGGAAAAGAAACATTGCAGGGTAGAACAAATTCTCCTCCGTAAACTAAATAGTAAGGGCAAGTCCCTAAGGAAGCTTTATGAGTTATTCTATCTGCCTATAGAGAAAAAATTAAAGCTTTATGCCAATTCTTCCAGTTTTCATCTATGATTCATTTTATAATTCTCAAGAATTTTTTATTCATAGATTATGCTAACCCATTCCCTTGGGGATAATAATTTGCTGAGTACTTAATCTTAAAACCTATTTTTAATGAAAATTTAGTTATTTAGTTTCCAGAAAAATAAGATGCATTGTCAAGCATAAGAGCACTTTGAAGGCCAAACCTGGTGATAATATGTTGATCAATGAATTCAATTACAACCTAAGAATTGACTACTTTTAGAGGGAATGCCTCCACCCATTGAGTAAAGTAATCGGTAGCAGTGAGAAAGTATTTATGTTGCTTGGATGAGTGGGGAACAATCTCTCCTATAATGTCCAAACCCCATTGCTCAAATGGTTGTTCAATATTCACTGGTTGTAATGGTAAGATTGCTTTCTTTTCTTTTCCTGAAGCAGTTTGATACATTTAGCATTTCTTGACATATGCACACACATCCTTGAATAATGTTGGTCAGTAATATCTCACATGGAGGATTTTATGAGAAGCAATTTCTCCACCATAATGTCCACTAGCTGGTCCATCATGCATTTACTGCAAAACCTTTTCAACTTCAAATTTTTAGAGACATCTACGCATGAAAAAATTGTAATTTTTTATAAATAAAATATCATTCAAAAGTTGATGTTGATTTTCTTTGAGTCTTAATGCTCTTTTCTTTTTAAAATCGAGTTCAACTAGTGCATAACCATTCTTTAAATAGAAAATAAGATTTGCATATTGGGATTCAATGTTAACAAGACATACCTCTAAAACTTCAATATTTTCACCTGTGTCAACTCCGTATGTACTCTCATATGCACCAACTACCAATTTTCAAAAGCCTTGTCATTTAACAATTTTAGAAGGTTTAATTTCAAGGTCGTATTCTTGTAAGGTCATGACCCAATTGGATTTTTTTCACCTAATTATCTTTGAATTAGTAATTGTCTAACAGTTGGGAATGGTACAATTAATTTTGTATGTGACTTTAAGAGAACATGCCTAAAATGTTTGATCAATTTGAAGACTACAAAAACTTGCTTTTTAAATTCTGAGTAATGTAACTCTACTCCTTGTAATGTTGAACTATAGAAAGTGACAAGAGATTCAACTTGTTCTTGATTCTTTTGAGTCGACATTGTTGCAAATGAGTGATTAGAGGCAAAAGTGTATAAAATAAATTCTTTAGAATAATCAGGAGAAGATAACAAATAAGAATAAATAATATTCTATTTGATGGATTCAAAAGATATTTTCTCAGTTTGCCCCCATTTATAAATTGCCTTCTTTTTAATCATATTTTGAAGGGGAATAACAATTTGTGAGAAGTCTAGGACAAAATGTTTAACAAAATTTATTTTCCAAAAAAATGATTGCATTGAATTTTTATTATGGGGCAAAGGAATTTGAGAAATGACTTTGACCCTTTTAGGATCTATGAAAATTCCATCTTTTGAAACAATAAATCCCAAAATCTTTCCTTCAGTCAAGGCAAAGAAATTTTTTTTGGGATTAAGTGATATTCCAAACTTTTTACACCTTTCAAAGATCTATTTTAGGTCATGAAGATGATTACTTCTCTTTTTAGAATAAATTGTGACATCATCCAAGTAAACAACTACTGATTTATTTATCAGACTTATGAAAGTTATGTCCATGGCTATTTGAAATGTTGCTCATGCATTTATTAAACCAGAAGGAATTTTCTGATATGCATATGTCTCCCATTTAGTTATGAACGTTATCTTCAACCTATCTGCAAGATGAATGAGAACTTGGTTATAACCAGAAAAGCCATCTAAGAAATACATTAGTTTGGAACCTGCATCTGATTGTAGGATTTTCTCCATAGGAGGCAACGAAAATTTATACTTCTTAGAGGTTCTATTCAAGTTTCAAAAATCTATACAAATTCTAATATTCCCATTCTTTTTCTTAACAGGAATAAGGTTTGATACCCATTTGGAATGTCTAATTAGAAAGATTATTTTAGCCTTAAACAATTTATTGAATTCAATTTTAATTTGTGACTCAAGATTAGGGTGATTTTTTCTAAGCTTCTATTATAATGGTTTAACATTTTGTGTAACATCCTCCTCCCACACATACTTAATTTTACTATTCCACCAAGGTAAATATGTGATGAAGAGTAATTATGATATGATTCAACCTCCTAGATCACCTTAAGGAAGTGAAATCGACAAAACAAAAACCTTACTGACCTTACTTAAGTGCTATAGGACCCCCAAGGGCTAAACCACCATTCCAGGTGTCCAAACCATGAGTTAGCTTTCCTTTTCCCTGATCTGGACTCCCATTCACATGCACAAGCCTGCATCCATGCAATTGTAGGCCTCTAGTCACATGCATAACCACTACAAGGGTTCAACTGCAGGTTTTTCCAACCAGTTCTATGTGTTGAAAAGTGTGCAACAAGAAATGCTTGTTGAGATTGCAACAATATGATGGAGCTTAGTGAAAAGAGTCACCTTCACTAAGTGGGCCCGTAGGCAAATTATGGCGCAAGTTCTATTTTTGATCCAAGCAGGAATGATCACAGTGTGGGTGACCACAGTGTGAGTGATCACAGTGTGAGTGATCATAGTGTGAGTGATCATAGTGTGGGTGATCAAAGTGTGGGTGACCACAGTGTGGGCGATCAAATTTATTTTTAGACTGGCTGTCAAAAATAGAAAAGTCAAATATTATTGTCTCATAATAATGTTTGGACTATAAACTTGATCTTATTCTCTTGGAGCACTTCAGGATGAGCTACGGATATGGTACATGTAGATCCCAGAGGGAAATACGTGGTTACCAATGGGATGACTAATATTTGCATGCAAGACTTCAGTTAGAACTCAAGTGAGTTGAGTTTAGTGGACTGGAGGTGCAATTGATGGAGTTGTGTTCAGTTTAGCTTTGTTAAACTAGTTGTATTTAATCTAACTGATCAATAGACTAGATATGAGTTGGGTGAATTAGTTATTAATTAATTCACAAGTTATTAACTCATAATGCAACTATAAAATACATCAGTTAACTCAGTTGCATGTCAGTGCATGTTCAGTTCAACAGGGACAGGTGTTAGAGGATCAGATTGCTATCAGTTGTGACTATAGTTGTGCATGATGATTTGCACAATTAGAGGGATTGAGTATGCCAATGAATTGGCCAATATCAAGAATTGTAGCTTGTGCTCACGTCCAACAGAGTGTGAGTGATTATTTGCAGGTCAAGTATGAGTTTGGTAAACCATTCTCATCAGTTCTTGAGCAGGTATTGAGCTGGAGAGGCAAGCAAGCAGTGGAATAGATTTGGAGATCAGATTTGAGCTGTATTGTGTGTAACAGGTGGAGCTGGTACTGGATTTCTTGTGATAAGCATTGTAATTTGTAATGTTACATGATTCAATCAATATAATATACAGATAGTGTGGGGTTTTTAGCGAGATGCTTTCCCCGGGATACATACTGTGTTTATGAGTTTGATTGATGCTTCTATGTGTGCCTGTGAATGTTTCTGCTTCTGTAAATTGATGATCAACGTAGAGGAGATTATGTATTATACATGTTTCGCTTATAAGTGTATAATCAGGATAATCTCTATGAATATGTGTCATATTATTCAAAATTTCTACATGGTATCAGAGCTAGATTTGTAGAGAATTTGCAGGAAATGCCTACATGGTATCAGAGCTAGATGATTTGTAGAAAAAATTTCTACATGGTATCAGAGCTTCTTGATTTGTAGAAGAGATTTTTACAGGATATCAAGCAAGGATTGATCATCAGATCTATTATTCAGAAAGTGTTTACAATTTATTTCTTCAGGCAGAGTCTGTAATCGGGCTAGGTAGCCTCTGGATTCATCCTTCTTTTGGAAGGTGAGATATCTGGTGAATGCCCATACAATCGATCTCTGTACAAGAAATACTTTGTTCTCATGAATTCTAGATCAGAAGCGGTTGAGTTTTGAGCTGGTGGAATTCGAATTTAATTCCAAAGTAAGAGATAAAACTCAGAAACATTCAGTGTGAGAATGGAGACAGTATGCCCCAGTATCTCACGAAGTTCACCCAATGCCGGGATGAGCTAGGAAGTGTGGGGGTGACTGTCGGATGAGGATGGTGAGTCTAGCACTCCTTGACCTTCCTAAGAGTTGGCATAGCTACCAGGAATCGGTGAATGGAAGGGAGAAACTGCAAAATTTGGAATGGCTATGGTCGGATTTGATGAAGGAGGAGATTAGACGGCGCACCAGAGACAGTTCTTCATCCATGCAGGATGAGGAGAACTGTGCCTTAGCGAGTAAGACGAAGAAGGGGAAGGGGAAGGTTTCTCTTTCCGAATCCAGTTCTTCCAATGATGGGAAGAAGGTTGACAAATCGAAAGTGCGATTCTTTCGTTGTCATGAGATTGGTTTACGGGTCAGGAACCTGTATGCTCTTGAGGTTCAAGTTGCATGCAAAGCCTTGAGCAGCGAGGAAACTAATGGAGACTTGGTGGTTGAGAGGGAGCGTATATTACCTCTCAACATGCAGAGCCAGAAGAAGTCTCAGACGATTATGGAGGAGCCACAATTGGTGCAACAACTTCAGGAGGTTGTGGAGCAGCCACAACAAGGGAAGCTGAGAGGAGATCGAGTAGAGACATCTACTCATCCAGAGACCTCCAGTAGGGGGAAACTTCGAGCCAGGTGGGCTGAGGGATCGCATGCAGCCATACCTCCAGGTAGGAGGTGGGATGATGTGGATTGATCGTCCCAAGGAGGAGGGGCAAGATCCTTGAGGTACCCAACCTCTTGGATGAGACCTTGCTACAGGAGCCCCGATGTGTAGTAGCAAGAACTGATTGATTGGGTAGAGACAGATGCGTATGGAGCGACAAAGAGAGCGACAGTGCAGGGAATCCCAGGACAGCACATAGCTAGCAGGCTGTAGCAATGCGAGAGGCACAAGTGTTTTGCACAGTGCTAGGTGGCACAGAGAGGTGTGAAATGGTGCAAGATGCATGGAGATGTTGCAGTAGCGCAGATGTCAGAGAGGGAGCACTTTTCAGCAGCAGGTAGAGCTTCAGCATCAGAGGGTGTTTCTAGCCAACAGGGAGGGCAGTTGGGAGGTGCAGTGCGGATGCAATGCTGGGAGATAGAACGAGCAGCAGCACGGATGCAGTCAGAGATCAAAGTGATAGAGGCTAGAGCAGTCAGATACTGAAGAGCACAAAGATGCATAGTTTTCAGTCAATAGAGGCAATAACAGTCAGAGACTTTGATGATAGAGCAAGTGGACCGGCCAGATGTGTTGCATAGAGAACATTCTAGAGTTTTAGGATCGGGTTTGAGAGGAAGCCTTTCTTGTTGAGAGGCAGTGTTGAAAAGTGTGCAATAAGAAATGCTTGTTGAGACTGCAACAAGATGATGGAGCTTAGTGAAAAGATTCACCTTCACTAAGTGGGCCCGCAGGCAAATTATGACGCAAGTTCTATTTTTGATCCCAGCAGGAATGATCACAGTGTGGGTGACCATAGTGTGAGTGATCACAGTGTGAGTGATCACAGTGTGGGTGACCAAAGTGTGGGTGACCACAGTGTGGGTGATCAAAGTCTATTTTTAGACTGGCTATCAAAAATAGAAAAGTCAAATATTATTGTCTCATAATAATATTTGGACTATAAACTTGATCTTATTCTCTTGGAGCACTCCAGGATGAGCTACGGATGTGGTACATGCAGATCCCAGAGGGAAATACGTTGTTACCAATGGGATGACTAATATTTGCATGTAAGACTTCAGTTAGAACTCAAGTGAGTTGAGTTTAGTGGACTGGAGGTGCAGTTGATGGAGTTGTGTTCAGTTTAGCTTTGTTAAACTAGTTGTATTTAGTCTAACTGATCAATAGACTAGATATGAGTTGGGTGAATTAGTTATTAATTAATTCAAAAGTTATTAACTCATAATGCAACTATAGAATACATCAGTTAACTCAGTTGCATGTCAGTGCATGTTCAGTTCAGCAGGGACAGGTGTTAAAGGATCAGATTGCTATCAGTTGTGACTATAGTTGTGCATGATGATTTGCACAATCAAAGGGATTGAGTATGCCAATGAATTGGCCAATATCATGAATTGTAGCTTGTGCTCACATCCAACAGAGTGTGAGTGATTATTTGCAGGTCAAATACGAGTTTGGTAAACCATTCTCATTAGTTCTTGAGCAGGTATTGAGCTGGAGAGGCAGGCAAGCAGTGGAATAGATTTGGAGATCAGATCTTAGCTGTATTGTGTGTAACAGGTGGAGCTGGTACTAGATTGCTTGTGATAAGCATTGTACTTTGTAATGTTACATGATTCAATCAATATAATATACAGATAGTGTGGGGTTTGTAGCGAGATGCTTTCCCCGGGATACATACTGTGTTTATGAGTTTGATTGATGCTTCTATGTGTGCCTGTGAATGTTTCTGCTTCTGTAAATTGATGATCAACGTAGAGGAGATTATGTATTATACATGTTCTGCTTATAAGTGTATAATCAGGATAATCTCTATGAATATGTGTCATATTATTCAAAATTTCTACATGGTATCAGAGCTAGATTTGTAGAGAATTTGCAGGAAATTCCTACATGGTATCATAGCTAGATGATTTGTAGAAAAAAATTCTACACTATGCCTGAGACTGTGAAATCTGTGCCAATTTTTCAGGTTAGACTCTAGGTCACTACCCAGAACTTGAGGAGACTTTCCAAGACAATAAATGACACCAAGAAAAACCCTCTAACATAAAACTTAATCAAGGAATTGACTTAACCAAGCCTATCCATGACATACATTCCTTCAAGCAGATCATGAACATGTTATCTACATGTCATAACAAAAGATTTGAACACGGGGATCTCATACTTATCAAAGAATCATCAAGAAGGTCTAATTCCCTCCCATATTAGCTGCAATAACATATATTATGTCATGCATTTGATAACCAATCACATATTCATCAAACATGTCAAGAACCATAAATAATATACATCATGTAACCAACTAATAACCAACATATAACCTCTGTTAGCTCAACCATAATTTCACCATCATAATAAATAAATATGCTCATATATCACAATAGGAAACACCTCTTATTAACATATGAAAATGCCAACTAAGTCAGGGACTTCCACATACAACCCAACCATAGACTGGGATGAACCAAATCTTTATTTAAGCCAGTCACCCCCATGCCATATTCCAAGAATGAATGTGGGATGTCATGAAACAAATCAACCAAAACTAAAGAAGGGCTTCTAGATACCATACCACCTCAACCCTCAACTAGTGATTCCACGTCACAGGTGAACATCACTAACCATCACTAGATCGATCTCTATCCAAGTTGTCCAGGGCTCCAAAGTGTTTGTTCCAACCCGACTTCTAGGATTAGTAACATAACCCACAACTTTCGCCAAGTTCTAAAGTGTTTGTCCAACCAAGGCTTCCAAGATTAGTAACTCAACCCACCAAGGGCTCCAGAGCATTTGCGCTACCAAGGCTTCTAGGACTAATAACTCAACCCAAGATGTTATAGGGCTTCTAGAGTGTTTGTCCAACCAAGGCTCCAGGAACTAGTAATTCAAGCCATAGCCATAAGGAACATGAGCACCAACCATAAAAAAAAAGATAAACCCAAAACACCATGGCTATCTAAGAAATGGCAAGGACAGGAAAAACCACTATCAATACAAGCAATTCTCCATGACAATGACAACTGGTAACCAAGAAACCACATGCATGTACCATGCATGCTAAAAATATAAAGGAAATCATACATGCAAATCGATACCTACAAATCAAACCCACTGTAGCTGTCGATCTACCTATTCCCTTGCACTTTCCTGCGTTCCCTTTTCTTTCTTTCTCCAAATCCCAAGTATGCCACACTCCTCCAAGAGTGCTCCAAGAAAACTCTAAGTGTGCAAGAGTATGGGAGAGGGAATAGAATAGAGAGCTCTAAGCTAAAACCAAAAAAAATCCCGTGAAGTAATCCTCAGAAGCCTTTTTATCATTTAGGCCTCTATTTTCTTAATTTTCCTCTATTTTTCCTTCAATTTCCTCCTCATGCAAACTTTGTGACTCTTCACCTTCCTTTTCTTCTATTTTCCTTTATTTTCATAAATAAATGTCAATTAATGCCTCTTTTCCTTTTCAAATGCCTTTAGCATGCCTTTGCCAATTTCTTAGACATAATAAACAAAATGAACACCCACTAGGATGTTTTTCCCAACATTTAACTTGGAATACATGTCCCATGACCTTGGTCTTATTTATTTTTTACACGGAAAATCAACCAGGGCTATTACAGAACCCTCCCCCTTGGGGGAACACTGTCTTCGGTGTTCAATGACACCTATAACCAAAAAATTGTCGAAAACAAAACATAATGCATGTGGAGCTTTATAACACAACTTGTTGAAATATTTAAAATGACCACTACTAAAAACATGACAAACATACCGTTTACTAGAGCTTTATAACACAACTCATTACGATATTTACGATAACAACCACATATACTCTTATGCACATTTGATTCAACCAACAAATAAACATATTGTATATGGAGATTTATAAACACAACTTGATATAGTATTTACAATAATATATACATGCACATTTTTCTCAACCCACAAATAAAGGATACAATGCCTGTATCAACAACAAGGGAATCTAGAGGCTCACACCTCCACCCTCAAAGTAATACCATGATTCACTTCCTTCCCAGGAAGTCGAGAATCCACTGCCAAATTCAAAGTTGCATCCAATGTCCAATGCTACAATCATGCACCACTTGTCCTCTCAGTGAATAGTTACCAACTTATTGTTCCAAGGCACACTCCCAATGTGCATCTAATTCCATCTAGAAATGATAATGACAAAAAAAAAATTCTATCCCCAACCTTCTCTTCTCTCCCTCGAGAAATCCGATCACCCCCTTCCATGCAGTCACCACCTTCCAAGTTCCATTGACATCCCCTTCTCTGCTACACAGTCCCTCAGGAAACCCCTCCTTGACAAGGTTTCCTTACATTGGAAGGTCTAAAAACCAAGACATATCCCTGCCTCAAAACCATCATACTGATCATAGCATGCTCATGTAAATTAGTGGACACTATTGGGTACCAGTGTCCCATAATGGCCCTACTCTTGAAGTTCTTTACCAACATACTACCTCTTGTTCCAATTCCTTTCATTGACACTGCTAATTCTTGCAGTCGGTTTCAACCACATAACCGAGAATTTTCATGCTTTCTTATACCAAGCACATAGATTCCATTATATTTAAAATAAATTCAAATAAATTCAAATAAATTCAAACCATACCTCATCAGTGGCCCATAACAAGGTACACTTGCAATTATATTCACTTCCTGTCATAACAAGTCAAACTAGCTATTTCATCGAATCATCATGTGTAAACATATCACATCTAGTTAGCTCAAAACACAACCATCATAGATCAAAATCATGAATCACATGCAATCATCATAAACCAGAATCATAGATCACATGTAACCATCATAAATTAGAATCATAGATCACATGCATAATAAAACTGAAATAAAATACTGATACTTATCCTTTATTCAGTCCTTTTCTTCTACCTTTGTCCTTTGTCCTTTTCATACACACACCAGGTTGGTTTCCACACCCGACAAGCACCTAGTTCCTTCTCTCCTATTCAATAATGTACACATACACACAATATACATCACAACACATACATCTACATCCGGTGTACAACACCACTTAATACATACACCTACACCTGACGTACAACATAATACATATACATACATCGAGTACAACACAACAAATACACATGTCATGATACAACGACTATACAATCTTAGTAACATAATAACACATTACCACAGTGTAAATTCTACGCAAGTTGTGTTCGCGGAGTGCGTAGATAGTAAGTGTCATAAAGGGATTCTCCCTTCTTTTATGTAAGTTGTGTCGGCTTGTATAGACCTACCCATGGTCCGCGAACCATGGGATTGTATAAAAAGGAGAGTCTTAGAGAGTCTAAATAGTTCATGGTTGATGTTGATGAATGTAATGGGTCTATAGAAGTAAAGAGTGAAGAGTCTTAGAGTAGAAGAGGGGCTATGCAACTGTGTGCGTAGAGGCCTAGAGTAGACCCCTGCAGCTGAGTGCACAGACCCCTGCAGCTGAGTGCGCAAGGTAGTCTTGAGTCTATAAGAAAATCTAAAGTATCAATAAAGACATTATTATGGAAATAACTATGTTTTGTCCATTTAATTCTGTTATGAATGAATGCATTTATGTTGTGATGAATATTGGGTTTATGATTTAATATTGTATTGATGCGTGATTCTGCATGGTTTACCTTCTTATATGAATGCAAGTGATAATATTTGTTTATGCGAAGAATATCTTAATACATGTTAGAGATATCAGACACTTAAACTGATCTGGGTAATAACAGATTTAGGAGTAATTACAGAGACATGTAAGTGGTGGATTTACCTATTTCGGGTCCGCGCAAGACAGTCATAGACCTTTGCGAAGGTCTATGGGCTAGTAAGAGGGAGTTATATTGATAAGACTTAAGGGCTTATCGATCTGAACGAAGGCAGATAAAGGGTATAAAACAACATCACAACCATATTGTGGTGTGGAAACTTGGTTCCAACATCCCCCCCATACTGCTTCGAGTGAGACTTCAGTCAACACTTCGTGGATTGATGTCGAAAGGGCCAGCAGTGTAGGGATTTGTTTGGAAAACTTAACTCTGAACTTGGGTCAGGACCCACTAAGAAAAAAAATGGTTCTGTTGTTGGGACTAGGATCTGCATAAAGAAATGTGTGATGTCACATCACTGGAATCCACCAAAGAAAGAAATTGAAGATTGGTTGGATAGGAAGATCCACGAATTCGCAGTGCAAGAAAACAAAAATCTGCAATTGACGAAAGAACAATGGTTGGAGAGGTATTTGTACATAGAGATCCACAAAATTTTCTTCTATTCCTTCTCGATTGAGCTATATGAGTGGATCACTAAATTAGCAGATGGACATGGAAGGTGGAGGCTTAACGGTCCAATAGTGTGGACCCTGAAGTTAGTGCGAAGATTGGAAGCCTCTGAAGATAAGATCGCATGTGCCGTCGATCACTGGCTTGATTGTGTCATTGGAGGGTTTGTGACAGAGTTTGCGGTCAATACATCGGTCAACTCAGTGAAGTAAAGTGACGCTTCTTTAAGGGATCGCAAGGTAAATATTTAAGGTCTTTGACTACTTGGATTAAAATGATCTTGTGTGAAAAGCAAGTTATGCAATTACCTTGATGTTTGGAGCTACGCAAAGTGGAATTTATTCAGGGATAGAAGGAGAACAAGTCCTGAATATAGCCCACTGATTGAGCCTCTTCTGAGTGACGATGAAGAAGTAGTGAAAGCTTCTCCATAGAGCGCTATCCAACTAATAAGGCAAGGGTTTCCATGAATACCCCATCTACACACACCACCTCCATCTTCACCTCCACCACATACACCTTCACCCACACCACCACCACCTCCACCACTGTTCAGTATGGCGAATATAGTGAAGTTTCCCATTTTTAAGGGCTTGGGAAATGAGGACCCAGACCAGTTTTAGTTCATTACGAAGGCTGTGTGGCAAGCCCAGAACATTACAGATGATAATATGAAGAAAGAAACGTTGGTTGCTGGTTTATAAGATCGAGCGCTAATGTGGTACATCAAGTACTACACCGATAACCCGACAACTGCATTGATAGACATTCAGACTACATTGAATAAGGAATTCAGTAGACCCAAGTATAAAGCACAATCAATCATAGGACTCAAGGAAATCATGATGAAACCTAGTGAGACACAATGGGAGCTGGATCAGGGACTGAAGTAAAATATCTACAAAGATAACATGAATATTATGGATGGAAAACACCGTAAATGATTTGTGGCTTCACTCTTGCCTCATCTAAGGGTTGCTTTATCACAACAAAAGATTGGGACTTAGGCAGAAGCCCTGGAGATTGCAATGAGATTTCATGAGACACCAATTCAAGATGTTGCTTTAGGAGTTCAACAGATTCACGCGGAGTTGCAGAATCTTTTCCTAGAGTTCCAAAGTCTGAGGATAGATAGAACGACTTAGCCAAAGGTGCACGAATAAGTTTGGTGTTTGAAATGTAAGAGTCAGGGGCATGATAAAGATTGTTTCCTTGTCTTCAAAAATTATGTTGTAGGAGGAGGGTTGATGCCTCTAAGGCCGAAAGTTCAAGCAGGGCCAAGTACAGGGCCCGTGGTGTGGTGTGCTATCTTTCAGGTAGCTGGAAAACATGTGACAAAAAATTTTCATTTGTTGCAGAAATTTGTACAGACACTGCAACAACTCTTCTGTAAATTTTTCAAATCAGTGGGTCATGATGAGTGTAACTACCATAGTTATGAGCTGATGATGGACAGAACGTTTGCACATCGGATGAAGAATGAAACTCGGCCTTCAGACCAAGGCACTGGGGGAGCGCAAGAAGGGTATCAGGGGTGTGGACGAGGCCGAGGCGGAGGAGGACCTGCGAGAGATTGGGGAAAAGTTATTTGCTACAATTTTGGAGGTCCAGGACACTACACATGAGAATGTACAAACCCAATGTGCCTGTCGTGCTGATACTATACTTAGTTTGACCACACCGTAGAAGACTATCCTGTATTAATAGATAAGATGCGCAAAAAGGGGACGCAGCCTTAGCAGCCTACCCAGAACCTGCAGATGATGAGGGTTGAACCCCACAAAGAGGATCCTAATGTGAATATTGTGTTGTGAAGTGGAATGATGACTAGCAAAGATAAGGGAAAGCAGCTTCAAAAAGGTGAATGGGTCCGCAAAGCTCCAGAGAAGGAGGTTGGCTTTGATCTAAAGTGTGCGAAGAAACCTTCATGGAAGCAAAGAAAATATTTGTTGAGGCTTCTACCTCAGGAAGTCAGGATAAGCAGCCTGAAGAAATGGACCCATCTATGCTTACTACCTTTTTGGAGACCTGTATGAAGCTTCTACGTGATAGCAAGGCTGTGAAAGGATTACATGAGTTGATCATTAAATGCGCTAGTAAAGAAAATACTATGGAGGGACCGTGCGTGGTCAGGAAAATTGGTAAGCATAAGGCAAGAAGAGGGTGTGAGAAGAGGCTCATCGTGTAAATAGGAGAGTATGAAATGTACCAAGTTATTCTGGATCTAGGGTCAGATGTGAATGTTTTTCCTAAACAAACATGGGAGAGAATGGGGAGACCCGCACTATAATGGTCTCCAATCCAATTGAGGATGGTGAATCAATAAGAGATTATCTCCATGGGAAGATTGTAGGGAGTGACAGTAGATATTGAAGGCGTAAGCGCATTGACGGATTTTGAAGTAATAGAGATTGTCGATGAAATCAATCCCTACCCCGCACTCCTTGGGATTGATTGTGCTATTGACATGAATGTGGTGATCAATTTGAAGAAGCAGATGATTTCATTTGAAAGAAAATCACTCCGAGTAATAGTTCCTTTAGACCCTGCAGAAGGACCACACTATACTAAATCGTTCCATGACTATGAAAGTGACGATGATTTGGACAAGATTTATAAGATAAAGACACAAGATAAAGATTAGGTGAATCCGACAGCAGATGGACGTATTGAATGGGACCATGAAAGCTCTTGCACATTAGATTCAAAGGAGGAATTGGAACACTAGAAAAATCAATTGCACAAAGCATCTACACTACAATGTAACATGATGACCAAATCGTTGCGTTGTGTATCATCAGAGGTAAGAATTTTTCCTTATTATGATTGTTTAACTGACATTGATAAATTTTTGGATGCATTTGAAAGGGAAGTGCTAGAGAAGCATTGTTTCCAAGCCTTGGACTTGGCACTGTGCGCTACGCCTGTGAGAGGGTGGGGTACGCATAAGGACAATTTTGATGGATGGCACAAATATAGAAGAATGATGAGGGTGTGGTTTGGTTGCCCAAAAGTACCATTGACAGAGAAATATGATGGGAGGAGTGATCTACGTGATCACTTAGAAAAATGGACTGATGCTTATGGAGCAGAACCGCAACTAGAGTGGGTGCATTTGTTCTATCACACTTTGGATGTGATACCGATGAATTAGTACTTGAAGATAGAGCTCTACCATGGCACGAATGAATGGGCTATTTTGAGACAAGGATTATTAATGACATTCAACTTTGAAGATGGATTCGAGTGTATTAATGAAGCGTTGTAGGAGGTCAAGGCAACAATCTTCAGAATCTCGTAGGATCCCTTGGATTTGATTAAACCAGATTGAACCACCCTACTGCGCCATGCGATGGAGTGCTACAATTTGACTGCTAAAGAAGAAGAGGAGGATCCAAGGAACCTTAATATCCTAGAGACAAAAGGTCACCACAAAGTTGAGGGGCCGCAGATAGAGAATCCAGATATCATCACGCTACTGAAAACTAGACAAGTGAACATTGGAACAGAGGCAGAGCCGAAGTTTGTGAAGATAGGGGACTATTGGGATGATGCTACGGTGGATAATGTCACTGAGTTGCTATGTGAATACCCAAATTTTTTCCCTACAAATATTTTCGACTTGAAGGGGATAATAGGCGATTTAGGAGTGATGAAGATAACATTGAAGCCATACGCGAAGCCTGTGACGTAGAGGCCATGTCGCCTTAATCCAAAGTATAAAGAAAAGCTCTGGTTATAGTTGGATAAAATGCTTGCAACATGGATTATTGAACTGGTGAAGGAGTTCGATTGGGTAAGCCCCATGGTAGTTAAGGAAAAGAAGCAAAAGGATGAGATAAGGATCTATGTAGATCTCATGAAACTGAATGACGCTTGTGTTCATGATCCCTTTCCAAATTTGTTCATGGATGAGTTATTGGATAATGTTGGTGGACAGGAAGCATATTCGTTTACTAATGGGCTCTTTGGATATCATCAGATAAAGATCACACCGGAAGATAGGAGTAAGTTGACCTTCGTGACCAAGTGGGGATGCTTTCAGTATACGATAATGCCTTTTGGACTTAAGAATGCACCTGCATTCTTTTCGTTCATAGTCATTGAGGAGTTCAAAGAGTTCATTCACAAGTTATTAGAATTATACTTTGATGATTGGACAATGTTTGGGCTGGTGAAGCATCATGTAGCTAGTTTGCGCTTGATGCTGGATATGTGCCGGAGGTGTCAAATCGCACTTAACTTGAAGAAATGTCTATTTTTCATCCCTTTCGGAATATTTTTGGGTCATGTAATGTGCAAAAAAGGATTAATGGTGGACCCAACTAAGATCGTGATTGTAATCAATTTGGAAGTGCCAAGGAGTGTTAAATCGTTGTGCACAACACTGGGTCATACTGGTTATTATCGAAAGTTCATCAATAGCTATGCTCAGATTACTGTGCCGATGGAAAAGATATTGAAGAAGGATGCTACATTCTATTGGAATGAGGAATGTTAGTGAAGCTTGGATGTGTTAAAAGAAAAGATGGTCATGGCACTGATCCTAGTCTTCCCGGACTAGAAGAAGGAATTTCACGTGCATGTGCATGCGTCATGTATCACGTTGGGAGCAGTACTGACATAGGCCGGTGAAGGAGAACTCAATCATATGATAGCATCTGTGAGAAAGAAGTTGTCGAACGCTGAAAATAACTATTCGATGATGTAACACAAAGGGTTGGCTATGGTGTACGTGCTCCAAAAGTTCAGGCATTACTTGCTAGGCAGACACTTTAAGATGTACACAGACCATTCTGCATTAAAGTACTTGGTCAACAAGCCTGTGTTAGTGTGGAAAATATGTAGATGACTATGTTTATTTCAAGAATATTATTTCATAGTCATTTTGAAGCCAGGGAGATTCAATGTTGGACCAGATCATTTGTCGCACATTGAAATAGGAGAAGAGCCTACTAATTTGGAGGAAGGATTGCCTGACGCGCAAATCTTTGTGGTGTGCGTGGAAGACAATCATTTTGCAGAAATCATCCACTTCCTAACTACGAGAACAACTCCAGAAGGGTACACAAATCAACAGAAGAAGGAATTGGTGGTGCGTGCGACAGATTTTAATGTTATTGCAGGTCACTTGTATAAAATGGGATCAGATGAGATATTGCGACGATATGTGCCTGATTTTGAACATAGCAGTATCCTAACTGAAGCTCATGGAGGCACTACGGGAGGCCATTATGCAAGAAAAGAAACAACACATAAGATTTTACGTGTTGGGTTGTGGTGGCCAACATTGCATAAGGATTCGAAAGCATATTTTAGGGTGTGCGATGCATGCCAGAGGATGGGTAGGCCATCATAGAGGGATGAGATACCTCTGAATATGAAACTATCATTACAACAATTTTAGAAATGGGTGATTGATTTTGTAGGGCAAATTTAGCCTCTAGGAAAGAAGACGGGTGCATGGTACATCATTACTATGACAAAGTATTTGACCAGATGGGCGGAAGCATAACCTATGAAGGATTGTACGGGGGCAACAACAACGCAGTTCCTATTTGAATATGTGATGACCAGGTTTAGTTTCCTAAAGGTTTTGATGAGTGATCATGGTATGCACTTCCTTAATCAAACAATCAATGCACTGAGGGAAGAGTTCCAAGTGTATCATCAAAAGAGCACGTCATATCATCCTCAAGCCAATCGGATGGTGGAAGCATTTAATAAGATATTGGAGAATGTGTTGAAAAAAATCTACAATGCGTAGAGGAATGATTGGGACGTGCGCGTACTAGCGATTCTATGGGCCTATAGAACTACTTGTAAAAAGCTGACTAGCCATACACCGTTTAGGCTGGTCTATGGCATAGAAGCTGTTATCACTGAAAATTCTGTTGCCAAAATTGCTCAGACTAGCTTAAGGACAAAGTGTTTTCGCAGCGCATAAATCCCTTAGCAGTTTCGCAGCGCAATATGCTTCAAGTGATTTCGTAGCGCATAATTCATATTTTGCACTGGTTGCGCTACGAAATTGGGGATTTGTTCGATATCATAAGAAGGACAGATGGAGGTAAAGCGTTCACTACCATTTTCTCTACTATAGTTGGTGGCATGAGTTTAGGGCGGTCATTCTCCAATATTGGTGCATTTGGCAAGAGGAAAGTTGCTGCATACAAGCTGATGGAGATTATTAAACAACAGCCTACAATCATTCATGATGTTTCAGAAGGAAATAAGCTAACAGTAATCCAGGGCAACATGGACTTCCAAGATGTTACATTCAGTTACCCTTGTCGGCCAGATGTAATGATTTTCCGAAATTTCTCTCCAAATCCCAGCTGGAAAGACTATTGCAATAGTAGGGGCCTGTCACTTCATTTATCGAGGGAAAGGAGCGGGGGTACTTTAACTCTCCATCCTCAGTTTCAGGGTTCATATCTCACGCCGTAGATGTTGCGGCGAATACACGTTTGATACACTAGAGCAGATGGCAAACCAGCTGGAGTGACAATTGCTTGAAGCGGGGAAGAAGTTACAACAACTTCCTCACTCCAAAGACGCAATTCTTGAAATTTTCAAGCAATTGGCAATAACTTTGTCTGAGGTGGATCAGTCTCCTTCACAGATTATATTGAAAACAATGCGACCATCAATGAATGCATTAATTACACCAGAGCTTTTGAGACACCGGGATAGAGATGTGGCACTTCTGATGGCCACCTGCATTAGTGAAATCATCAGAATCACAGCACCAGAGGCTCCTTACAATGATGATGTGTTGAGGGATATCTTTCATTTGACTGTTACATCTTTTCGCGGTTTAGATAATATAAATAGTCCCTCATTTGGAAGGAGGGTAACCATTTTAGGAACTGTTGCAAAAATTAGGTCTTGTGTTATGATGCTGGATCTTGAATGTCATGACCTGATTCTTGAAATGTTTCACATTTTCTTCTCAGTTGCCAGTGAAGCTCATCCGGAAAATTTGTTAACATCTATGCAAACTATTATGACTCTTGTGTTGGATGAGAGTGAAGATATTCCAGAGCAGTTATTAGCTGTTGTGTTAGCTTCCTTGGGAAGAGGAAAAGAGGATGTTTCTCCAACTGCCCGTAGGCTTGCTATGAGTGTATTGGAGCAGTGTGCAATCAAGCTAGAGCCTTATGTGATCCACTTTATCACTTCAGCCATGGCGGCTGAGGAAACTTTATAAATGGCTGAGGTCTATACAAATGGGCCGGTGGAGATTTCTTTCCGCTGTGGGTGAAACCGATTATTGGCAGGTGGCAAATTCATGGAATAGCATTTATGTCTTGGGCGCAAGTGTTTGATGAAGTGCCAGAGAGAGATATAGTTCATTATCTTCGTGGCCTAGCTCCACAAGAGTTCTTTTTTCACGCAAACGGGTGGCAGATCTGAGAATCAAGAACTAAAAGATCTGGATGACTGGGAAGATGCTGCTGAACTTTCGACAACCGTGGAAAAATTAGATGCACCGGAACTAAGAAGCTCAAGCAACAGAAAGTACAGCAGAGATTTTTTGTTGACTTTCAGAAGTCAGTTTAAAGATCTATCTTCACATGTTAAAATTCCATCAGACATGATGGAAATCCTCGCGACTCCTCAAGTGGTTGCAAGTCATGTTGGAGAGATTGAGTTGTTAAATCACAGTGGCAATTCTCACTTTGACCGTCGTGGGAGTAGTGCAGGCACTATAGATGAAGACAGATGGAACAAGTCAACAGATTTGTCTGGTCGTGATAATTATATGGAAGTGGGTGTAGGTGGTCCTCCTGGTGGGTTTCGACCGGGACAAGCCTTCAGTCCAGGATTTGGAAGGAATGCACGTGGAATGCCGACTCATATGAGTGGAATCCTCTCTGGTGGACCTTTCACGCAGATGCCTTTCCCACAATCTGGGTTAGCAAGAAGTAGTGTTGATGCTGATAAATGGCAACGTGCCCCTGGATTCCAGAAGGGTTTGATTCCTCCACCTCAAACACATTCACCTGCAATTCATAAAACTGAGAACCGATATGAAGTGGGAAAAGTTTCTGATGAGGAACAGTCAAAACAAAGAAAGATAAAATCAATACTTAACAAACTAACACCTCAAAATTTTGATAGGTTTTTTGTACAGGTCAAAGAAGTAAACATTGACTCTGCACTTTGTCTTACTGAAGTGATATCTCAAATTTTTGACAAAGCCTTGACGGAGCCAACATTTTGTGAGATGTATGCAAAATTTTGTGTTCAATTAGCTGCTGAATTGCCTGAATTCTATAAAGACAATGAAAAGGTTGTATTCAAGACAGAACTCCTGAACAAATGTCAGGAAGAATTTGAAAGGGATGAAATGGAACAGGCAGAAGCCGAGAAAAATGAAGGGGATAGTGATTTAAGGATTTCAAGTGCAAAGCGTAGCAGTAGTGTTGAAGCTGCTCAAAGTGGAACTGCTATTGAGGCTATCTATACCAGTAATGTTCGAGGTCTAAGTGATAGTGATGAAGTGAACATGAAAGGTGCCACACAGTGAGAGCATATGTGATTATCGGAACCTTCTGATTTCTCAGTGCACGAAGAGTCTGAGTTAGCATTCTCAACATCTATGAGTACCTTGGCAAATCAAATAGGCTTATGTTTTGAAGAGCAGATGCGTTCTTGCAACTCTGTTTATACAGGGGAAAACAACTTGTCTTCACACAAGAGAATCCTTGATGAAATTTCTCAACATTCACTTGGTGATTCTATGCTATCAGCATCGTTTGATGAGCAATCTTTTGTGATAAAGGTCTCCATGAATGATGCAGAAGAAGCGTGTAACATTAATTGACCGACAAACAGGAGCAGTTTCCTACAATTCAGGGTATTGGAAAACAGGTTACATTAAAGGCCAGCAAGCAACTACAGACACCTATCACAGCCAAACTAAAAGAGACCACTTGTCAGAGAATGAGCCTGTTTTATCCTTTTTCTCGTAGGAGCACCATCTTGGTTATAATAAATGCCATTTCCAGCATGATGTCGAATTAGAGTCCTAATTGTTTTATGACTTTAGAGCTGTCAATTTGTAGTCTGCTGTATTTATTAGTTAGTTTCAACTGTTAGCAGGTGTCATCATAGGCAGGATTAGAGTTCCCCTCATGCGGGAGGAGGGACCTGAATTAGGTAGAAGAGCTCAATATATAGAGCTGGAACATCGAGGTAAAAGGGGGTTGGATGTTATTGAAAAACAGAGTTTTATATTGGCTTATGTAAAAGACTTGTTGCAGTAATATAATAGACTACTTTTTCTTCTCAAGATTCATACTTTGTTCAAATGCTCAAGATGTATCTGGCTTTGTCTTATCCTTTGTGTTTTACAGCTCTATAGATATACAATCACTCTGAATTCACCTAGTTGCTCAGATTTCCTGTGTATATTTATGAGTTGAGGTTCATTTGCAAATGTTTTGAGTGTTTAAACATTACATGCCTTGACTTCCATGAATGAGTAGTTGAATGGTTTATTGAAATGGTGTTTGACTCCATGAGCCCAATGGAAGAAATCTTATGTTGTCTGTCCAACCAGCATGTTATTAAGTTTTCATTTCAAGAGTTAGCCCTCTTAGTGTTAATCACAATCAGTAGTTTGTTTTGAGAGAGCCCTCTCAGGTTAGGGAGGCTAATCCTTAGCCAAGAGTCTGGTCTGAAATAGTTACATAAAGTCTAACTGATTAGCAGCCATCAGTACATGATTTTGTGATAACATTTTGGTGCGTCTGCCGGGAGCCTGAAGATTATTCTTTCCCGAAATTATGAAGCTGAACTTCTGAAGGTAGCAGGAGCTCAGAAGGTTTTTGAGGCTGCAAAACTACCTTGGCGACTCCATTGTTGAAGAATTCAAAATTCATACATTCATGGTGATTCCACTGGAGTTATGAAAGACCCAGAAGCTACCATACTTAGTTCAAGGTATGCATGCATAGATTTTTCAGGAATTCATGGTTTCCCAAATCATTTTCCCAAGGATGCATATTTTCTAAGTTATGGTCCCAAATTTAATGGAGAAGATTTGAGTTTAACTCTGAAGCATATCTCAGATTTCTGTCATTTTGCTGAGCTTCTTAGAGTTAAACATGAGGATGTTTGCATTATGTTATTCTATGAATCACTTCAAGGGAAATGTAAACAGTGGGTTGAAAGCTTTCCTGCCAAATCCATTAAGTCATTTCAAGACTTATGGCTTATGTTTTTGGAGGAATGGATAGATAGGTCAGAGGTGGTGACAAACTCTCCTTCAGTTCAAGGTTTCAAACAATGGAATAATGATCATAGTTATGGAGAAACAAATGAAATTTTTCCTTTGTCCTTGTCCTCATATCTAAAATCCTTTGACTGCAAGGCTTTTTGGATGAAGTTGCTGAGGACATTGAGAAAGAAATTGAAGGTGTAGAAGGTCAAATTCAGGCATATAGTTTTCATAATCCTGATCATTATTTTCAGAAGTTTTCTATAACAGAACGCAAGGAGACAATGCTGGTTCCTTTCTCTTTCACGATTGAGGAACTGAACACTGCTGTTGAAGATCAGTTTGCACAGCTGGAAAGTTACAAGGAAAAACAAGCTGATCATGTATTCTGGGATCCTGTAGCTGATTACATGGAAGAGTTTTACTCTCAAGTTTTTCAGTTTTCCTATAAAGATCAGAGTCAATTTCAGTGGCAGGGGTCATCACACTATCAGATTGGCTCTGAACTCCGATGCAGTCAAAGAAATCAAATATCAGATAAAACAGATGATTGGCTACATTGGAAATTTCATATTGATTGAGCAGAAAGAAGTTGAAATTGTTAGGGTAGGTAGGTAGAGGTAAATGCAAAATAAGCTCAAGGTCAACTGAGCATTTTTTTAGTAGAAGTAGCTTTCTTTCTCCTACAGTCATGCTGGTCTAGCAAATTTCTGTTTGTTAAATAAATTTTATAAGGCACTGGAATTGCAGGTTCTTAGTGTGCCACAAGGGCACACTATCCCAAGTGGAGCGACTATTATCACTGAAAATTCTGTTGCCAAAATTGCTCAGACTAGCTTAAGGACAAAGTGTTTTCGCAGCGCATAAATCCCTTAGCAGTTTTGCAGCGCAATATGCTTCAAGTGACTTCGTAGCGCATAATTCATATTTTGCACTGGTTGCGCTACGAAATTGGGGATTTGTTCGATATCATAAGAAGGACAGATGGAGGTAAAGCGTTCACTGCCATTTTCTCTACTATAGTCGGTGGCATGAGTTTAGGGCGGTCATTCTCCAATATTGGTGCATTTGGCAAGAGGAAAGTTGCTGCATACAAGCTGATGGAGATTATTAAACAACAGCCTACAATCATTCATGATGTTTCAGAAGGAAATAAGCTAACAGTAATCCAGGGCAACATGGACTTCCAAGATGTTACATTCAGTTACCCTTGTCGGCCAGATGTAACGATTTTCCGAAATTTCTCTCCAAATCCCAGCTGGAAAGACTATTGCAATAGTAGGGGCCTGTCACTTCATTTATCGAGGGAAAGGAGCGGGGGTAATTTAACTCTCCATCCTCAGTTTCAGGGTTCATATCTCACGCCGTAGATGTTGCGGCGAATACACGTTTGATACACTAGAGCAGATGGCAAACCAGCTGGAGTGACAATTGCTTGAAGCGGGGAAGAAGTTACAACAACTTCCTCACTCCAAAGACGCAATTCTTGAAATTTTCAAGCAATTGGCAATAACTTTGTCTGAGGTGGATCAGTCTCCTTCATAGATTATATTGAAAACAATGCGACCATCAATGAATGCATTAATTACACCAGAGCTTTTGAGACACCGGGATAGAGATGTGGCACTTCTGATGGCCACCTGCATTAGTGAAATCATCAGAATCACAGCACCAGAGGCTCCTTACAATGATGATGTGTTGAGGGATATCTTTCATTTGACTGTTACATCTTTTCGCGGTTTAGATAATATAAATAGTCCCTCATTTGGAAGGAGGGTAACCATTTTAGGAACTGTTGCAAAAATTAGGTCTTGTGTTATGATGCTGGATCTCGAATGTCATGACCTGATTCTTGAAATGTTTCACATTTTCTTCTCAGTTGCCAGTGAAGCTCATCCGGAAAATTTGTTAACATCTATGCAAACTATTATGACTCTTGTGTTGGATGAGAGTGAAGATATTCCAGAGCAGTTATTAGCTGTTGTGTTAGCTTCCTTGGGAAGAGGAAAAGAGGATGTTTCTCCAACTGCCCGTAGGCTTGCTATGAGTGTATTGGAGCAGTGTGCAATCAAGCTAGAGCCTTATGTGATCCACTTTATCACTTCAGCCATGGCGGCTGAGGAAACTTTATAAATGGCTGAGGTATATACAAATGGGCCGGTGGAGATTTCTTTCCGCTGTGGGTGAAACCGATTATTGGCAGGTGGCAAATTCATGGAATAGCATTTATGTCTTGGGCGCAAGTGTTTGATGAAGTGCCAGAGAGAGATATAGTTCATTATCTTCGTGGCCTAGCTCCACAAGAGTTCTTTTTTCACGCAAACGGGTGGTAGATCTGAGAATCAAGAACTAAAAGATCTGGATGACTGGGAAGATGCTGCTGAACTTTCGACAACCATGGAAAAATTAGATGCACCGGAACTAAGAAGCTCAAGCAACAGAAAGTACAGCAGAGATTTTTTGTTGACTTTCAGAAGTCAGTTTAAAGATCTATCTTCACATGTTAAAATTCCATCAGACATGATGGAAATCCTCGCGACTCCTCAAGTGGTTGCAAGTCATGTTGGAGAGATTGAGTTGTTAAATCACAGTGGCAATTCTCACTTTGACCGTCGTGGGAGTAGTGCAGGCACTATAGATGAAGACAGATGGAACAAGTCAACAGATTTGTCTGGTCGTGATAATTATATGGAAGTGGGTATAGGTAGTCCTCCTGGTGGGTTTCGACCGGGACAAGCCTTCAGTCCAGGATTTGGAAGGAATGCACGTGGAATGCCGACTCATATGAGTGGAATCCTCTCTGGTGGACCTTTCACGCAGATGCCTTTCCCACAATCTGGGTTAGCAAGAAGTAGTGTTGATGCTGATAAATGGCAACGTGCCCCTGGATTCCAGAAGGGTTTGATTCCTCCACCTCAAACACATTCACCTGCAATTCATAAAACTGAGAACCGATATGAAGTGGGAAAAGTTTCTGATGAGGAACAGTCAAAACAAAGAAAGATAAAATCAATACTTAACAAACTAACACCTCAAAATTTTGATAGGTTTTTTGTACAGGTCAAAGAAGTAAACATTGACTCTGCACTTTGTCTTACTGAAGTGATATCTCAAATTTTTGACAAAGCCTTGACGGAGCCAACATTTTGTGAGATGTATGAAAAATTTTGTGTTCAATTAGCTGCTGAATTGCCTGAATTCTATAAAGACAATGAAAAGGTTGTATTCAAGACAGAACTCCTGAACAAATGTCAAGAAGAATTTGAAAGGGATGAAATGGAACAGGCAGAAGCCGAGAAAAATGAAGGGGATAGTGATTTAAGGATTTCAAGTGCAAAGCGTAGCAGTAGTGTTGAAGCTGCTCAAAGTGGAACTGCTATTGAGGCTATCTATACCAGTAATGTTCGAGGTCTAAGTGATAGTGATGAAGTGAACATGAAAGGTGCCACACAGTGAGAGCAGATGTGATTATCGGAACCTTCTGATGTCTCAGTGCACGAAGAGTCTGAGTTAGCATTCTCAACATCTATGAGTACCTTGGCAAATCAAATAGGCTTATGTTTTGAAGAGCAGATGCGTTCTTGCAACTCTGTTTATACAGGGGAAAACAACTTGTCTTCACACAAGAGAGTCCTTGATGAAATTTCTCAACATTCACTTGGTGATTCTATGCTATCAGCATCGTTTGATGAGCAATCTTTTGTGATAAAGGTCTCCATGAATGATGCAGAAGAAGCGTGTAACATTAATTGACCGACAAACAGGAGCAGTTTCCTACAATTCAGGGTATTGGAAAACAGGTTACATTAAAGGCCAGCAAGCAACTACAGACACCTATCACAGCCAAACTAAAAGAGACCACTTGTCAGAGAATGAGCCTGTTTTATCCTTTTTCTCGTAGGAGCACCATCTTGGTTATAATAAATGCCATTTCCAGCATGATGTCGAATTAGAGTCCTAATTATTTTAGGACTTTAGAGCTGTCAATTTGTAGTCTGCTGTATTTATTAGTTAGTTTCAACTGTTAGCAGGTGTCATCATAGGCAGGATTAGAGTTCCCCTCACGCGGGAGGAGGGACCTAAATTAGGTAGAAGAGCTCAATATATAGAGCTGGAACATCGAGGTAAAAGGGGGTTGGATGTTATTGAAAAACAGAGTTTTATATTGGCTTATGTAAAAGACTTGTTGCAGTAATATAATAGACTACTTTTTCTTCTCAAGATTCATACTTTGTTCAAATTCTCAAGATGTATCTGGCTTTGTCTTATCCTTTGTGTTTTACAGCTCTATAGATATACAATCACTCTGAATTCACCTAGTTGCTCAGATTTCCTGTGTATATTTATGAGTTGAGGTTCATTTGCAAATGTTTTGAGTGTTTAAACATTACATGCCTTGACTTCCATGAATGAGTAGTTGAATGGTTTACTGAAATGGTGTTTTATTCCATGAGCCCAATGGAAGAAATCTTATGTTGTCTGTCCAACCAGCATGTTATTAAGTTTTCATTTCAAGAGTTAGCCCTCTTAGTGTTAATCACAATCAGTAGTTTGTTTTGAGAGAGCCCTCTCAGGTTAGGGAGGCTAATCCTTAGCCAAGAGTCTGGTCTGAAATAGTTACATAAAGTCTAACTGATTAACAGCCATCAGTACATGATTTTGTGATAACAGAAGCTATGATGCCTATGGAGTATATTGTGCCTAGCCTATGCATATTGGCATTCACAGGAATGGCAGACCGTGGAGACTTAGAAGAGCAGCTCGCACCACTGACAAAGCTGGAGGAAGATAGATTCTTTGCTGGATTCCATCAAAAAGTTCAAAAGGAGTGCGAAAAGGCATGGCACGATCGGCACATCAAACTACACACCTTCAAGGTAAATGATTTAGTTTTATTATATGACAACAAGTTTGATAAATTTCCAGGAAAATTTCAGATGCATTGGCTGGGTCCATATGTGATCAAGGAGATTACCGATGGTGGAGCAGTCCAGCTTGTGAAATTGAATGGAGATCCATTTCTAGGAAAGGTAAATGGCAATTGATTGAAGTGATACACCGGGGATCCAGCCAGATGACTATATGATGGTAGCATAATCTTAGTGCTCTAGGTAGCTGTAAGGAGGTGTGGGACTATAAACTACACTGCCTGGGTTGTAGAGCTACATGATGAGGGGTCTACGCAGAATAGAAGGGTGTCATAGTATGAGCAAACGTGCGGATGGAGTTGTGCTACAATATGACAGATCGTGCAGCGTAGTTAGAAAGTGAGCATTACAGTCATTGTCCATGATTTGAATGCCAGAAGATAGTTAAAAGGAGTGGGTAGCTGACGTTTAAGGCATTTAAGGCTAAAATCAAGTGTGAAATCTTTGTAAATCTTCCGCCAATATCGCATTTATGAATGGATTTTGGTGGGAACCATCGAACTTGAATTCAAAATTGCCTATAAATTACAGATGGTCATCCAGTGAGAAACACTTTGCATTCTGAGAATTTTTTAGTGTTGTTGTCTGTTGTGTGAGCTCTTTGAGAATTTTCTTGCAAGTCATGTGTTTGAGTCCAATCTAAACTTCATTAACAACGTCATGTCTGCACCAACTAAGACCGCTAGTACTGGGGGGGCTGTCACCTCTGAGGGAGATGCCCCTGAGGTCGTGAGTATGGAGGTTCCCGTAGCAGTGCCTAAGGTGCCGAGGTTGCCTAAGCTGAAGCCTATGCCACTGAGAGAGGCTCCCAAGTCGAAGAAGGATAAACAGAAGAAGACACTATTAGTGTGCGAGTCACCAAGGAAACATGCAACTACACAGGCGTAACATAAAAAAAAATATGACTGCGCAGGAGAAAGGAAAAGTGGTATACCTAGAGGCCAATGAGGGTGCAAAAGACATAGATGTTGAGGGGGTAGGCCGTATTTTGAATCTGCCAAAGTACATCCCTCCATGCCAAGGCAAGATGAAGGTCCCAAAGGACCTAGATGAGGGACAGTTCCTCGTGAACACACCCCTGGTACCTGAAAAAATCAATTTTGAAGGTTCGTGCTTAACACGCATCCCACATTTGAAACTTGAAGATTGGGATTTGGGAGGTGTTGAGGCATTTCCCGACCTAGATACCGATACCTTGATGAAGCGAGTATTCTATAAGGAGTCTGGTGTCACCATGTTGGAGCTGGTGGAATGGATTCGTGGGGTAAATAAGGCAGGGTGGGGTAATTTTGAAAATCATTAAGCAATTGTTGTGCCTTGTGCATGACAGGTGCTTGTGGTTGACTGAGCCCATACCAATCACTGATATGTTGAACCATAGGATCAAATTGTTGCCTCACTCTGGACTGAATCCTAAAAAGGCATTTGGCGAAAAGACAGGTGAGCGCGACCTCGCTGAGAAGATGAAGGACAAGTTCAAACTTGTCAAGAAAGTGCGCGGGTGTTCTATTTTTAGTATTACTGACCCCGCAGTGAAGGTGGCCACCAAAACTTTTGCTGACAAAGTGATGAGAAAGTGTCGTGTAGATGAGGTGTCGACACCAGTAGTTTCATTAGCAGCTTAGTGCACAGAGGGCATACAATTCAACTGGGCGCGCTACCTGTGCAGTGAGTTCCTTGCGAACTACAAAGAGGCAAAGGACCAAAGTAAAACTTTCCATGTTATGAAACCAACTCACAAAAAGATAGAAAAGATAGATCAACGCCTTAGAATTCAGCCTTTTCAAGGGGGCAACCTCCTTACATTACATAAATGAACAATTATTGGATGATTCAAATGAAAAAACCTCCTTTCTATATATAGGAGTCTAAGGAGTCACAATATAACCCAACCGACCTAACAATAATAATATAAAGCCACAAAAATAACAATAGAGGGATTCTATGGGGCACAGTAATAACAATATGGGGACAATAGGGGCACAACAATATTAATAAGGGATACAACTACAATAGTAATGGGGTAATCACTAGTATTATAGGGACCTAACATGCCCCTCTCCTTCAAAAAAGTGTTGTCCTCAATGCTTGAGTAGTTATGGATGCTTATGTATAAAAGTTTCATCCTCCCATGTGGAATCTTTAGCGGATAAGTTCTTCCACTTGATAAGATACTCCGAAATTGGTCGATTTCATAGCTGTCGAGTTCTTGTTTTTGTGACTGCTTTCAGTTCCAATATAATTTTTCCTTCCTCGTCAAGTTTTGGCAATATTGTTTGAACTGGGAGCTTGTCTCCTATAACCTTCTTTAAACATGAAACATGGAAAACTGGGTGCAATCGAGAAGTTGTAGGAAGCTCCAATTTGTAAGCCATAGTATCAATCTTTTGCAACACCTTGTATAGACCATAATACTTTGGTGATAATTTATTATCCTTCTTAGCTTGCTTGAGGGACATTTGATTATATGGTTGTAGCCGTAGGAATACCCAATCACCTACATCAAAACTTCTTTTGCTTCGATGTTGATCTGCCTGTTGTTTCATTCTATTCTATGCCAACACGAGGTTATCTTTTAAGAGTTGGAGACTTGTTTTTGATGTTCGATGTGATGTTCCACTGCTTGAACCTTAGAATTTTCTCTTAAATATGATGTGATGGATGGTGGCTGATATCCATAAAGTGCCATAAATGGGGTCATTTTTGTTGCTATATGGAAGGAAGTGTTATACCACCATTCAGCCAGAGGCAACCATTTGACCCATTGTGTCTGTTTATCAGATACAAAGCAACAATGATATCCTTCCAAACATTTTTTACTATCTCAGTTTTCCCATCAGATTGACGATGATAAGATGAGCTATGAGCTAACTGAGTGCCGAGACAAGAAAGTAATTCTGTCCAAAAATTTCCAGTGAAAATGGGATCTCTGTCACTTACAAGAATCTTTGGGTTTCCATGTAACTTTTGAATTGTTTCCATAAATGCAGTAGAAAATGTACTGGCTTTAATGGATGTGATAATGCACAAAAGTGTGCATACTTGGTAAGTTTGTCAACTACCACCATGATGAAACTCTTTCCTTCGGACTTGGGTAAACCTGTGATAAAATCCATTGAAACCTCCTCCCAACGTTGGCTTGGAATGGATAAAGGTTGTAATAGACCCGATGTCTTAATTGTTTCAACTTTATTTTGTTGGAAAACCAAACATTCTGCCACAAACTTTTGAATATCTGATTTAAGGCCATCCCAAAAAATTCCTTCTTAACCCTATGGTAAGTTTTTAAAAATCTTGAGTGCCCTCCTAAGGGAGAAGTGTGCAATTCCATAAGAATCTTTTGTTTTAGTTGGGAATTCTTATAGAGGTATAAGTGATATTTGTACCATAACGAATCATTTTGCCAGCTAAATGTATTAGCTGTACTGGAATCTTGTTGTAACTTTTGAATAAGTGCCCACACTTCTTCATCATTCTTCCATTCCTCCCTTACTTCGTTTATCAAATCTGGTTGGATAATAGAAATGACACACAAAAATGCTTCCACATCCTCATCCTTTCTTGAGAGTGCATCTGCCACCACATTTTGCTTCCCTTTTTTGTAGATGATTTCAAAGTCATAACCCAACATCTTTGTGACCCACTTTTGTTGCTCTTCAGAGGATGATATTTGTTCTAAAAGGTTTTTAAGGCTATCATGATCCGTTTTTACCATGAAGTGTCTTCCCATTAGGTAGGGTCGCCATTTCTTAAGTGCATGGAGTATTGCCAACATTTCCTTCGCATAAATAGTTTTGTGTAAAAACTTTCCCTTGATTAGACGACTTTCAAAAGAAATGGGTCTTTCATCTTGTATTAAAACAACATCAATTCCATTTCCTGAAGCATCACATTCCACAATAAAGGTTTTGTGAAGTCTAGTGTAGCTAAGACCAATGCTTGGCACATTGCCTCTTTAAGATGTTCGAAGGCCTTTGTTGCTTTTGGAGTCCATGAAAATGCATCTTTCTTCAATAATGTTGTTAGAGGTGCTGCTATTCTCCCATAATTCTTAACAAACTTCCGATAATACCCTGTCAACCCGAGAAATCCTCGCAGATGCTTTATGGATGTGGGGATTTTCCATTCCTTAATGGCTTTAATTTTTCTAGGGTCTACCTTAACTCCTTCATGAGATACAATATGACCCAGATATTCCACCTCTTGTACTCCAAAGAAGAATTTGGATCTTTTTGCATATAGTTATTTCTCCTCCAATAGTTGTAGCACCCTGTCAACATGTTCAACATGATCCTTCCAAGACTTGCTATAGATTAATATATCATCAAAAAATACTAACACAAATTTTCTAAGGAAGGGTTTAAAAATGGAATTCATCAAAGCTTGAAATGTAGAAGGTGCATTGGTAAGGCCAAAAGGCATGACCAAAAATTCATAATGACCCTCATGAGTTCTAAATGTTGTTTTTGGAATGTCTTTAGTCTTCATTTTGATTTGATGATATCCTGGACGAAGATCCAACTTGGTGAAGTAAATTGATCCATGCAATTCATCCAGTAATTCATCAATGATAGGAATGGGAAACTTATCTTTAATAGTGAGCTTGTTGAGCTCCCTATAATCCAGACACATGTGCCATGATCCATCTTCTTGTGCACCAATACTGCTGGAGAAGACAAAGAACTTTGACTAGGTTGAATTATACCCGCTGCTAGCATTTCTGCAACCATACGTTCAATTTCACTCTTTTGGGCATAGGGATATCTGTATGGCCTGATGTTTGGAGGAACACTTCCTGGAATCAGATGAATAGCATGATCATGATCATGAATAGGTGGGAGACCTTTGGGAGTCTCAAATACCTTGGAATGATTTTCCAAGACTTTTGGAGATCTGGAGAAATAGATGATTCCAATGTGGAAACATCTAGCGAACATAATTGTGCAATTACACCTCTTTGTTCCTTTTTTAGAAGCTTTTTCATACCGTTAGAGTTGATTATCTTTCTCGGTTTCCCTGCAATACCCCTTAATTCAACTTCCTTTCCTTCCACAGAAAATTTCATGAAAAGTTCCTGAAAATTAAAAGCTATTGTACCCAAGGATTGTAGCCATTGGACTCCTAGTACAACATCAGCACCTCCCATTGGAATGGAAAGCATTAGGCTATTCAATATATATTCTCCCATGGATAGCTTGATATTATGGCACTTTCGAGAGAAATTTATCATTCCTCCTTTTGCAACTATCACTTGACACTTTGGTACTAGATATAGGAAGCAATTCAATTCTTTTTCTATCTTACAATGAATAAAATTGTGGGTACTTCCTGAATCAATCAACACTATTACCTTTTTCTTCTTGATTTGTCATACTATCTTGATGGTTTGAGGAGTGGTCATTCCAGCCGATGCATTACAAGATATGGTCGGATTCATTTCTTCTTTATATAGGCTTTGTTCCTGGAGTATATCCTCTTCTTTTGACCTTTCTTGCTCCTTTTCTTCTTCCTCTTCACAATTGATGTAGAATAATTTCTTCTCAGCACACTTATGACCTTCAGTGTATTTGCTATCACAACTGTAACAAAGCCCTTTTGCTCCTTTTGACCTTTCTTGCTCCTTTTCTTCCAATTGTTGTGGTGTCAACCTTATAGGTTGTGGAAGACTAGGGGCAATAACACTTCCATATTTATAGTTGTGAGTGGTATGCTTCCTGGTTGCCATAATTTTGCTTTCCATTTTTCTTGCTAACCTGAATGCCTTCTCTAATGAATCAGGTTTCCAAAGGCGAACATCATGTTGGATATTATGCTTTAAAGTCCATATGAACACATCAATCCTATGCTCCTCTGGAATATTTGGTACCCTTATGTTCAATTTTTGGAACTCCTCAATGTGCTCCATTATTTAACCCTTTTGTTTGAGACTTATCAATTGGCTAAAAAAAGTGTTTCTTTTTGTATCCTCATAATGTGCTGTCAATTCTTCCGTAAAAATTGCCCAAGTGATAATTTTTTTACGAGAGAAAAGCCATTGATACCATACAAACTGATTTGGTTCCAAATATAAAGTTGCAATAGGTACCTTTTGTGTGTTTTGCACATTATTGAGATCGAAAAATTGCTCCATTTGTAATATCCATGTTGCAGGATCCTTGCCATCAAAATTCCTCATATCTATTTTTGGAATATGGTGGGTCTTCGGTCCAACATTAGAGTCTATTAAATCATGATTAACATTTCTTTTGTTCTCATCATGAGTTTCCTTTACAACCCTTTCATCATTAGTAAGCATTTCTTGTAGAAACTTTGTCAAATCTGTCTTCAAATCTTCCATGCCTGTCTTCAAATATATCTACAAATCATCCATATTAGCTTCCATGCCATTCATCTTAGCTTCCACACCCTTTATCTTAGATTCCACGCCATTTATCTTAGCTTCTATTAGCTTTTGTGAGAGTGACATTTGTTGCACTTGGTCTTGTAATTTTGATATATCATGTAGCATTTCTTCCTCTTCTTCATGAGTCATGCTAGCGCTTTCAGGTTTCTTACTAGGTGTTTGAATTTTCTTTCCTTGGGGCATAAATTACCAATAATAATGCTCTACTATGCCCTTTGAATTCTTCAAAATAATTTTTCAAACCAAGCTTAAGAAAAAATTTAAAAAAATCTACACACATTTTCACTTTGTAGGAGCTCGATATTGCCCCTGATGTATCTCTGTAATTTCAAATCATCCAGTTCTAAAATTGAGACCTGCAGTAGTCCTCTGTGTCCTCTTTCCAATGCCACCAGTCTGATCCAAATTGGATTCTCCAAGGAAGATTTATGCCAAATCTCCCACAATGACCTCATTATAGACTAGTTCAATAGAGCAAACTTGTACAACATTCCATGAGTCACTGTTTCGACATTTTTCTCTGAAAAATATATACAAGAAACCAAAATCCGTCCTCTTTCTTTAACTTCTTATGAAATTTCAATCCGATGTTCAGAGAGAAAGTTATGACGATTTTCCCCAGGTCACCTGTTTGGAATGTAATTCAGGAGTCTGCAAAATGGCCAACTTCCTCAGATCATATCTCCGCAAATATAGTGGCAAAAGCTCAGAAATTTGGACCCAAGGTTCAATGTGATTTCTTAAAGGGTTTTTTTTTAGCTTCTAAAACATTGTAGAAAAAAATTTATAGAGAAAATTCCACGATCACCTATTTGGAGCAGTGAAACCCTAGTTTCCAAAGCTCTGATACCAAATGTTATGAAACCAGCTCACAAAAAGATAGAAAAGATAGATCAACGCCTTAGAATTCAGCCTCTTCAAGGGGGCAACCTCCTTTACATTACATAAATGAACAATTCTTGGATGATTCAAATGACGAAACCTCCTTTCTATATATAGGAGTCTAAGGAGTCACGATATAACCCAACCGACCTAACAATAATAATATAAAGCCACAAAAATAACAATAGAGGGATTCTATGGGGCACAGTAATAACAATATGGGGACAATAGGGGCACAACAATATTAATAAGGGATACAACTACAATAGTAATGGGGTAATCACTAGTATTATAGGGACCTAACATTACATTAATCATGTCTTTTACTGTTAATTATGTTGGTCGCATGGGAGTTGCTGAAGGACAGCCAGTCTCCTCCAATTCAAATAGATTTACCAGAAGCAACGAATTTTTCTTTTCTATGGGCCACAAAGGATGTTGCATGGGTTCGAGAAACTAAATTTTTTTGGGTATTAATAGAGATGAGCATTCATAAGGCCATCAATCAAAAGCCACGATTGTTGCCAACCGTTTTTGAGCAGTTATCTGGGTATGCGGAGTTCAAAGCGGACCTTCACCACGTTTACATCTAGGTGTTGAAGGATCTAGACCAAAAGAGGTATGATATCACCTACTTGGCTATGGATGATGCCATCACAGAGGTCCTCAAGCGATGGCTAGCTGATTGGCACAGACCATCCAATTAGGCCGTTCGGACTAGCAAATCTGTGGAGAAGTAGAAAAAGGAAGTGGTCAGACTAAAGGAGATCAAGGACAAGGCACGCACAGAAGCAGAGCATACTGCCAAGGAGCAAGCAAAGCAAGAAGGGCGCGGCTCTGACAAAAGTCATAAATATCCTTCATCCCAAACAGATGAAGAAGAACATTCAAAATAGGGCAACAGAGATCTGGAGAGCACTGCTTTTCACATAAAGTGACATAGAGAACAAGAAAAGGAGGGGCAGCGAAAGAAAATCAAAGCCTCCAAATCATTGTTGGATCCAATCACCTTAACGGAGGGTGAATTCAACAATATTTGAGACAAGGTAATAAACACGATAGTGGAACTGCTGCAGCAGTTTGAGGAGCAGCAAAAGCAAGCACTGATCGCTATACAGACGGGTCTACGCGAGCTATAGATCTAAATAACTAGACTGCAGACAGGTGTAGGGCAGAGCAGTGTGACGTCAACTAGTTTGGCACTAGGGACCACTCAAGCAGGAGAGTTGGTTTGATCCTTGGATATCTGGGCTATCACACTATTTAATGGAGCTCTGAGCACAGAGGTAGATGCTGACAAGGCTACTATTAGCACTATAAAGAATATTGGTCTGAACTTGGTTGCGCTCCCCAGTGAATTTCTTCACACGCTGCAAGAAGGTGTGATTACAGAGCTTAAGGCCCGAGAGAAGTGCACACTAAGCATGACCAACGAGAAAAAAGTCAACAATGAACAAATCTTCGTTGAGAATACAGCCATGCTAGAAGCATGGAAGAAGGTTCAGGAGAATAATGAGCGAACTGCAACACTGGTAGCCAAAGCATGCAGAACAGTTCTGGAACTGTATATTCCAGAAGAAGTGCAGGTGGAGGCCAAGATTAGGAAATTGGCTGCAGGTGTGCACGATGCAAAGAAAGAGATGGCCAAGGTTTAGTTTGAACCGAACCTTAAAATCATAAAGCTTGAGATGAAGTCATAGCCTTCAACTCCACCAGCGGTCAGAGAATAGCGCAAGGAAGTTGTAAAGGATGTAGTCTCGACAGTAGATGCCGCAGTGGCGGATTTCACTGTACTCTTTGAGAAGTCTATGGAGGTTGTTACAACTCTCCAGGAGGATCCTAACCTGCAGAGGTTGAACATAGAAGCCTGGGAATTGTAGCAGCAATATGACGAAGCAAGAGCGACGACATGCACTGTCGCTATATCATAGCGACTAGCTAAGCTGCATGAGGCAAAGAAATTTCTCAAATATGTGGAGGTAGCGCAATGCAAAGAGATGGTCCTGTTATCACTCAGGTCGTTCCCCAGGAAAGCTCTAAGGGGGGAATACGGTTGAGGTAACCAATAACCAGTCTTTTATCTGCAGATTCTAGCCAATCTGCAACCAGAGAGGGCTCTCTCTTTGTAATTTAGCTTTGTTTTGAAGTATTTTAGGCTAGTTATGATGCACAAAGTTTGGTTTTAAGTTTGTTGGATGGTGATCTTAAACAGAGCTGGGATGCAAGTCTGAAACAATTTATACCATTGGGCAGATGGGGTCAATGAGGACTGCTGAGAGTGTTTTCTTTGGTAAAGGGCAATACTACAGAGCAAGATAATTGATCTTGGAACAATTTTGAAATCTGGAAATTGGTGGAATGTAAGCCAGTGGATGAAGGGCAGTTAAGAATCCTTCATCATGCTGGTAGAGGGAAGTGCATGAATATTATCAAGGAGCAGTAAAGAATTCCTAGGCAATATTCAAAGTGAAAGAATCAGTGGAAACAGGAGCAGCTAAGAATTCTTGTTTATGCTAACTCTGAAGAAAACATAATTAATAACAGAGATTGAACACAGAGTGTATTTAAACAAATTCTGGGCTATTCTTTTTCTCTATTAATAAGATCATGAACATATATGAATTTTTCAAACACAGAAGACACAAAACACAGTTTAGAATAACTTATTGATCCATAGAAAGACGCAGGAATTCTGTAGCAGGTCCTAGAACATCAAATCCACATTCAGACGGTCCAGCAGCAATGAACTTCAACAACCTTTGTATTAAACAATCTCAGAGTTACAGCGTAGTCCAGAGAGAAAATTACCAACCCTGAATACATCTCATGGGGAGGTATTTATACAAAAAGGAGATACAAAATATCGTGTAGATAAGATATCAAGTAATAACTTCCTTCAGCTACTCTACAGAAGAAGTAAATGAGAGAAATGAATGCAATAGTAAATGTTGGTGTGCTGGATGTTTAGTCTTCCAGATATATTTGACTTTTTGGACTGAGTGAGTTCGCTGGTAGCTGCATCTTTACTTTGCGTTCCTGTGCTTGCTATCTTGCTGTGTTGCTGTCCTGGCCTTGTCATCGGTGCTTGGTCTTGCTTTAATGAGCTGCGGTCCCAACCTGATTTCCTCTTTCTGCTGTTTTCATTCTTTGACAGGTGGCCTGTGCATTCTGAATTTGCTGACATGTAGCTAATCAAAAAAGGAAAAGAAACAAAATTACCTCGGTAAAATCTCCAGCATCCCCTGCCACCATTGGTCTGTTGGCAACTGATGTCTTTGTATTTTTAATAGTGTTTCATTAGCTTCAGTATATCTATAGAAGTTGGGCTGGACTTCAAAAAGATGATTTATCTCATGCTCAATGTAGAACAAATTTTCTAATTTGTCATATAGAATCTGTCCAGAGGGAGGCACTGTGTCTTCTGAAATGCTTGATGATGTTGTAATTTGATTGGAAACATAGGTGTTTACCCTGTTGGCATACTGTTCATGTGTTAACAATCTCCCATTGCTAGTCAATAAGCTGGGCAACCTTTTTCTCTGCAACATTGAAAACTTTTCTGTGAAGGCATTTATTTCTGTCCGCATTTCTTGGCACTTTCTTTCTAGATTTTGAACAAAATTCCTCAGGGTCAGCACCTTTTTCGCTATCTAAATGGTGTCTGTTTTGTTCCTGATATCTAGAGCTGCTAGTTGTTCTTTGGTATGAGTATTCAAAAATTAAATAATTCTATTGGCCCGTTCAGGCATATTTCCCAATGATGCCCTGGCCCTTTGAATCTCTACTCGGGCTATTTCTATCAGTTCTATTTGCTTATGTATTGTCTGAATTAATTGCCATTGGTCAGTGATAGACTGGCCAATTTTGGTCCACATAATTGCCCTGATTTCAGACAGAGTTTTATGTAGAGTAAGCTTTTTTTCTAAGGATTTTATTTTGTTATCCAAGGCCTTTATTTCTCTTGTTTTTTCAGCCACTGTTATCTTGGATTTGTCATAGCTTACCTCTAGCTTGGCCAACTTTTCTTTGGCCTCTTTCAGCTCTGACATTTGGACTTCTAGCTCTTTTACTGCTCTCATCATTTCTTCCATACACATGCTAAATTCTGGTGCTCTTATTGCTGCTGCTACTAAAGCATCTATGGCTGATGTACCTTTTGTTGATGCTGGGATGATAGGAGGGATTGTTGCTGCAACTGTGGGAGGGGCAGTGGCGACTGTTGGAGCTGTTTCAGGTGGCTGGGAGGTCGACTCTCCCTGCTTGGCTTGCAATGCTTTCTCCAACTCTTTCTCCATTTGAATTATCCTTTGATTCATCCTCATCAGCAAATCCATTGTATCTCCTTCTGCCTTCTCTTGTGCAAGTTCTGTAGTTTGTGGGTGCATGGTTGCAGGCAGCCTCAATTGCTTTCTAAGTGTAGCAATATCTTCTTCCTTTTTCCTTATGAAGGCTTTGATGCCCTTGGCATCCTTAGGATCATGCCCTAGCTCAACAATAATTTCCTCCAGGGTCTTTATTCTATTGTCTTTAGCCAAGGAAGATATTCTTTCCAAATCCAATTGGGCAGATGTATTGCTTAATGACTCCTTCAATTGGTGGGCCAGCATTGCCTTATCTGCCAATGTAGCATAGACCATTTTTCCTATTTGCTTGTGTAGCTCAATTTGGTCCATTGGGTGTATGTATTTGGCGAGGACTTCTAGATTTGTATTTATGTAGTCTGCAGCTGTCTGTGGTTGTTGAACTTTAGGCTTGAAATGACTTAAGATCATTTTTTCCTCCTTAATGTCATAAGCTACCATCAGTCTTTGCCATTTGGAGGGTGTTGTTTTGAGAAGTTGACCATAAAGCTGTATTCTCAATAATTCATTTTGGGCTTTAATTTCCATGAATGTTCCTTTAATACCAGATGGCTGCTTACTTTGCTGCTTTGAGGAGGACACCTCCATACCATGTTGCCTCTCTGTTTCTTGTCTGTGAGAGCTGGTGGATGTTTGCTGGCTGGTTTCCCTCTCCCTCCTTGGACTGCCTGTGATTTCTTCACTAATTTCCTCTTCAGGTAGAGGATCTACTCTTTGCCTTTTGGCCTCTGGCTGCTGTGTTGACCCACTTGCAGGTGTGGTCTCTTCTCTGTCCCATTTCTTGCTTCTTTCCTCATTGAGAGGAGTCTGTAATGTTGGAATCTGTGGTGCCTCTGTCTGCAGTGGAGGGGCTTGCCCTTGACTCTGTTCCTTTGAGGTAGTTGGCTGGTCTGTCATTGTTTCTTGCTCTGTATCTACTACCTCCTTGCCTTTTGCTGTACCTACTGCTGGTGTAGTCCTTTCTTGGGCAGCTTGTGAAGCTGCAGCAGTTGATGTGCCTTCTCCGACTTGCTGTGGCAGTTTGAAAGACACCTGCCCAAAAGAATCCAAGTCAAGAGTCTTTTCCAGATCTTTCATATTTTGCTCCATTATCTCTTCCTCAGTGAGCTGTTCAACTAGTGTGCCTTCTACCCACTCATCTTGGTTGGAAAATTGTTCTATCTCTGGGATTTTGCAATGTTCATAAGCTGATAGCCTATATTTTATTTTTCTTGCATTGATAAAGCCATTTGGGTCATAGGGTACCCACCAAAAACTCCTTTTTAATCTGAGTTTTTCACCCAATATCTTATCAGCATCTTGCCATCCTTCTTTTTTGTTCATGACATAGGGGCCTATTTGGTCTCTGAATTTCAATTGAGCCTTTTTCTTGGTGCTATGGAAATGAGTCAAATCTGAATTGATAAATTGCCTGTAATATTCTAAGGCAAATAGTCTCATTGGCACATATCTTGGCAGCATGTAGGGGAACAACTCACAGCCATATATCCTGATGACAGTGTGATTCTGGTAGAAGTACCAGTCACCTATTTTGTAATTTTTTAGAGCTGCAATATTTTCTGCATATCATAAGACAGTCTAGAAGGAGGATTTCTCTTTAGGAGAGAAGAGACAAGATAGACAAACATGTCAATGAACTCACAGTACGAGTAGGGAGAGCTGTGGACTTCATGAAAGACTGAGGTACAAAAAATCACAAACCTCTTTTCTCCTTTAGAGTCCAATCTTTTGATGGGGCATTGGAAGCAGTCTGGCTGATAATACAGGAACAGACGATAGATGTAGGATGAATACTTGAAGACTCCCTCCCTATCTAGTTTCAATAGTTGGTCATGTATCTTGCTGGCGATGAATTTGGCATAATTGTATTTGACAGTAGGGGGATGCCCTGGGGTAAATGCAGACAGCAAGACCAATATAGTTTCATCAACATGTTCACTTGTCTTGAAACCCAGAACATAGGATATCATATCAACCAGTAATTTACCCACTTCATTGAACCATACATAGTGAAAAGGAGGTGGCTCTGTAGGCTGGCGATCTGCTCTCATAAATATTTGGGCAATTCGGGTTATCTCTAAGCTAGAGAGTTTAGGACCTTCATCAAGCAAGAATTTCATAGAAAGAGGGAACAACAGCTGAGTTGGTTTGAAATTTAGCATTTGATTGATGGAGTCAGGAGTTATATGAAAGAGGATGCTCCCAGATGGAGACTTGACTGCCCTTTGAGTTGGTTCATAGTTTTCACAGCAGAGGTGAATTATCTCAGGGAAGATATTGACAGAGGGGAGGAAGTATATGGGCAGATTTGATTCCCATATCCCATAAAAATCATTTTTGTTCAGATAACTGTTCCTCAGCTCACAGAATGTCTGCAGGTGGTTTCTGTCACCAACCAAGTCTTGGATTAGATAATCCCTATCAGCCAAAGGTAGTGATTCCAATTCCTTGTGGGGTGTATTGAGAGGAGTAACATTCAAGGCTACCGGAGTCTCCATCTTTAAACTCTCTGTGTTTTTGGTTTGAATGTGGGTCTATGCAACAACAAAACACTGAGTAGTAGCTCTGAGGTTTTCCCAGGGAATTGCAGACTGAACCTTATATAGAAATGACCTCAATGTGTAACATTCATGGTTTAAAACAAATTTTTGTAGAGTTTAGTCAGGGTTATTGACCGAATTTGTTGGATTTGCTGGCTTTGCGAGCAGAATGCAGAGAAAATGAGCTTGAATTTTAGCCAAATGAACGAAACTTACAGAGGGAAATGGATTTTGAGGAATTCTTTTGACAAACAGGATAGAAACAAAGGCTACAACGCACAAGTTTGGGCGGCACTACGTTTTTGTTTAAAAAGTGTGGTTTACTGTGAAAATGTTCAAACTGGCCGCTTTGTGGAAAAATGTTAAAGACAGGGATGATGGCAGTATATCTCTCAAGAGTTGGCGACTTGATTTGTGCAATTTTTTGGTTCCATGGTTTAGACACAGAGAAAAACTGGAAATGCAGAGGGTTCAGGAGCAATGGAGTAAATACCTGCTTCAAATGGGCACTAGGTGCACAATATGGACTGTAGGCCGAGTTGAGGGACGCGCTGTGGAGTTGCTTTCAGTGGGTGACGGACTGTGCAGCTTTGGTGGTGAATTCGTCGTAATTCACATGCAGAGGTTTCCACAAACAAACAAATAGAAATAAAAAAAAAACAATCACTTTTGCGACTTTTAACACAATTTGGGCTTTTTCGGGCTTTTGGCACTTTTTAATGATGACGTCATCATGACGTAATTTTGTCGTGTAGCAGGTATGGAAGGTGACGTGTCAGATGATGTGGCAGACGACACGGAGGCGAGGTGGTGATGTCAGCAGATGACATGGCACTGATACGGAGCGGTGGCAGGTGACGTCATCAGGTGATGTGGATATGACGTCAGGGGGTAGGCAGCGGGGCGGTAAGCGATATTCCCCACATCGCCTTAGGGCCATGGTGGTTTTGGAGGAGGGGGCTCTGATCACGTCAGGAAGCCGACGTGTGGCAGGGGTATGGCAGCAATACCACCAATCCCTCGAACGCTAATGTTCGGCAGATAAGGGCTTCCGATATCGTCGCTAGCCGTTGGATCTATGGTGCGAGATCTGATGGTCGACGGGTAAGGTAAGCGGCAAAGGTTTATGACACAGGACCCTGCGTTAATATTTCGGCATCAAATAATGTTTGCGGGAGTTTAAAGCCTTTGATTATAGGTTTTATGTGGTTTACGCAGGCGGCTATGGTTATTCGTTTAACCAAATGTCAAACTATCCCGTTATATATACGCGCGCCAGGAGTTAATATATGGTTTCTGTGGGGGTTTCAGTGCAGTTGTTTATTTAACTGGATGTCAAATAAACCCCAATGATTTTATGAATGTGGAAGGGTTATTATTAAGGTCCCAAATGGACTAATAATTCTCGAAACTGTGTTATATGGCTATAGTTGCCAGGGGTAGGGATATTATGTATTTTTTGGGTTTTTTATATAGTTTTTTTATATAATAGGGGTGGGGAAATGATAAAGGAGCTATACAATAGAGTCAATGTTAATATGATTTTATGGATAGATAACACTAAGTTTATAAGGTAATAACTTAAGTTTTTAGGGAAATGAGGTAAAATGGTAAGATCTTTTACACAAGAAATGTGGCTTGTTTTAACTAAGTAAACACAAAGTTCCACTTAGTAGTTATCATATAATTTAATGAACTAGGACTATTGGGAAGATCCCAATGTCCTTGAGGGGATGTCAGTAAGGGTACTTGGGGGAATGAAGGGGGAAATTAGTCATGCTCCACTGTTTTACAACCAAACAACTGACATGGTACTTGTGACATCCATGAGATAAGTCTTTCTTGAAAACACAAAAAATAATCACAAACTTGCTTCTGCAACCTCAAACTGCCTACCCAGCCTCATACACCTAGCATTTTTTCTTCCTTTTGATTGGGTGCATTTGGACTAGAAAACCCTGATTTTCCTCTTTTTCTTTTGAATGCCCTCCTATCTAAGTCTACCCTTATCTCTTCCAAGGGCCCAAATTAAGTAGTTGAGCTCCTTTGTTTCTCTACCTATTTTACTCATCTGCCAAGCTTAAACTATTTGGACAGATCTTTATTCTCTATTCTAAAGACAAGTAAATTCAAACATGACCTAACCAGGATTGAATTGTCTGGCTATTCATCAACTGTGTCAAGAATCAATCACCTGTACACAATGGAATTCTTCAAAAATGGAATAGTAGTGGCATTTAAACTAGCACACTTTCCTGGTCTTTTGGTTTGGGGTTCATTTTTATCATTTTTTCTGACCAATTCATTCTTTTTTCCCTTTGATTTTTCTTTTAGGGCATACCCTCTTTTCATTTTTTAATTTTCTTCATTTGTCTACAAAATATGGAACCTTTGCAACATGAAAGGGTGAACATATTTGGCTCTTCTACAATCAATCATGAAAAATGAAACCTATTGGTATAGGAACCTAACAGGTCCTTAAGGCCAGATTGGGGCCTTGGTTGGATGAGGGTTATATCATCTTTGTCACCATTGAAGAGAAGTTGAGAGGCCTACAATGGACACAAAAGAAGGTGAAAGAAGACAGGGCAGGGCCAACAACAGAGCAGCTGGTCGAGCAGCTCATGCAGGCAGCCATGCAGAGAGTGGCTGAGGTAGCAGTGGCACAAGTCGATCTGGGAGGAATCCACACTAAGATCTCCACTCCAGAAGAGTGAATCGGGGCGAGTCACGATATTTTTGTTAGGGGCCTGTTGGGACAGGGTCTCCTAAGGGTCAATTTTGGGGCATAAAGCCCAAGTTTTTATTATGTAGAGTGTAAAGTCTCTGCAAGTTGTGATCATGGAGCACGTAGATAGTAAGTGTCATAAAGGGATTCTCCCTTCTTTTATGTAATTTGTGTCAGCTTGTATAGACATACCCATGGTCTGCGGACCATTGGATTGTATAAAATGGAGAGTCTTAGAGAGTCTAAATAGTTCATGGTTGATGAATGTAATGGGTCATTAGAAGTAAAGAGCGAAGAGTCTTAGAGTAGAAGAGAGGCTATGCAGTTGTGTGCGCAAAGGCCTAGAGTAGAGTCCACAACTGAGTGTGCAGGGTAGTCTTGAGTCTGTAAGCAAACCTAAATTATCAATAAAGAGATTATTCTGGAAATAACTATGTTTTGTCCATTTACTTTTGTTATGAATGAATGAATTTATGTTGTGATGAATATTGGGTTTATGATTTAATACTGTATTGATGCGCGATTCTGCATGCTTTACCTTGTTATATGAATGCAAGTGATAATATCTGTTTATGCAAAGAGTATATGAATACATGTTAGAGATATCAGACACTTAAGTCAATTTGGGTAATAACATACTTAGGAGTAATTACAGAGGCATGTAAGTGGTGGATTTACCTATTTCGGGTCCACGAAAGATAGTCATAGACGTTCGCGAAGGTCTAGGGGCTGGTAAGAGGGAATTATATCGATAAGACTTAAGGGCTTATCGACCTGCATGAAGGTAGATAAAGGGTATAAAACAACATCATAACCATATCTGGGTGTGGAAACTTGGTTCCAACACCCCCCCATCTTGTTTGGGTGAGACTTCAGTCCGCTCTCCGTGGATTGATGCTGAAAGGGCCAATAGTGTAGGGATTTGTTTGGAAAACTTAACTCTGAACCTGGGTCAGGACCCACTATGCCAACAGTCTACCAAGAAACCTTGCTTCTAGTGTATTTCCACCATCCATGGTTTCCCCAACATTCCACAGATCACACTGCTTTCATTTCGCTGATGTACCCCTCAACTTTACCTTCCATAACATAGACATAGTATAATCACATAATATCAATTCATATCCACATTATAATGACCTCATAGATTTGTTAGGGCTACTCTTTCCACTTGATTCCTCATTTACTAGGAACCTCTTCATGCCATTCACTTTCATAAGCAATCATTCCTCCACAAGAATGATCCCTGACAACCCTGTCATACAATGACATACATATATATAGACATTAACATAAAACAATAATGATCATGTTAGATAATTAAATACATACATACATACATGTATACATATATAGACATCAACATAATCCTGATCACAACATAATTACCAAATATCATAAATTCAAGGTTAAGAGAACTCCCTTTATCTGTCTACAACATTACAACATTGAAAACAACAATTTCCAACATATTCAAGGCATCTAATGCCTCAAATCCATTTACTTTACCTTGCATGTTACCTTTCTCATGACTATCCTGCCACCATCCATTTATCCCAATGGACCCATCCAATTCAATCCACTGTCATACTCTTGCCTTCAACTACCCTTACTCATGCATCGAGATTCATTCAAGTCTTACATTACCTATTGGACTTCATTCAACTCTTCCCAAGCTCCACTAGCTTTCCTCTTTTCCCAACAAATTCCTAAGACCCTCAAAACATAAAAATGCAAGAAAAAAAGAAAACAAGGATAAAACCATGAAAATCCAATAACAATACGAAAGCATAACAAAGCGGCATGGCCATGCACCAGACATAAACAAAACTACAAATCAAGCCCAAGAAAATCACCAAAACATTGAAAACACAAGACTATCAACAAACACAAGGACTCAATCCCCATGGGTTCCTAGGAATTCCAAGGGAAAGCTCAACCCAAGACTTCTTCAAGATTTCATGGTAGTCCCCTTTGCCATGCAAGCCTTGCATCATACTTCCATAAACACATAACTATCAGTGCATAAATAGACATAACAATATACCAATTACCTTACCTTGATGTACTCAACATGCTAATTTGTAACTGGAAACATACACTTCTCAAGGAACTTGAATTCCTTGACGAATCCAACTATAAATGGAAGCTGTCTATTATACCTGTCAAATACATGTTCATGAATCTATCACATATCCATATAATCTCAGACAAAATCAAGGTTAAAAAGACTTCATGTATTCATGCAAGCACTCTTTCGTTTGGGAATGTGGTCTCCAAACATAGCCGAAGGAATTCTCACCCAATTCATTTCTTTCCCATTGCCTTGATGCTATTGAGTCTTATTAGGGGTTATCATGTCACCCATATGTTAGCTATATAGACAAACCAACTGTTACCTTGTCATGCTAGTACCAAGCATGTTTCCCTGCAACTTCTCACACATGTCAGTCACATGTTCCAAGATCAAAACATCCTATATATTAATTTGTAATCATAATTTACCAAGACTAACAATCATGCCAAAATCAATAGTCAACTCACAACCATTAATCTTAATACCTAAATTAGCACTCACTTATACTCAAGTACATATCAACTATCTCAGCACATAATGTGTTAGTACAAGCGTCTTGAAACAAGATCATTCCTTCGGGTAATCTTATAGACACATACTCATATCATGCAATTAATCAAACATTAAAACAACAGATAGACGTCATAACGGACACCAAACACTCAAACACAAAATAGACGACATAATCAAACTCTCAAACACCAAATATATGACATAATCAAACTCATACATTAATGTATCTCAGGGGAGGCTATCACGTCTAGTCCATATTAGTATGACACAATATCACAAGTATATCAACTCATACATGAATATCATGACCACAATCAGTTGCATAGACTAATCCATATTAACACAATATATATAACATCAAGGTCTCAAATCCAATGAACATACTCATCATGTGTATGATTGCAATGTATATAACAACAAATTAACTACCATGCATGACTAACCACCACATGTGCATAACCATAATTATTATAACAACCATTAACCAACATACATCCATACCCACCATGCAAACCTGTATGATGATATGCTCTTACCTCAAGGTCCAGTGCTGCAACCTCTCTTTGATGATTTGAATCTCCTTCTCTATCTCAACCAACATATTACCACCATAAAAACCAACAACATAATGATGACTCAAACTACATATAATGACCTCACAATGCATGTTTTACCTACTATACATGCATAATTATAACCATGACAAGGCATGAATAACAACATATAGACACTTACATGCATAAAGAATGCATATAAAACCAACACACATTCATGAAAAACACATCACATCACAACAACAACATCGTCAACTTCTACATGACAACACAACTACAACAATGACTATCACCATGCATACACATTAAACACATATACAACCTACATGAATGCATGACAAACACATTCCACCCATCCAGTCCAACTGTTGAACCATGCTCTGATACCAATCTATGGTATCATATATCACCCAAAGAGAATAGAAACCAGACATCACCCAAAGATAATGAAACCCCGCTCTGATACCACTCTATAACACCCTCTTCCCACACTTACCCAAGTTTACTAGTCCACCAGGGTAAATATGTGATGATGAGTTACTATGATATGATTCAACCTCCTATATCACCTTAAGTAGGTGGAATTGACAAAACAAAAACCTTACTAACCTTCCTTAAGTGCTATAGGACCCCCAAGGGCTAAACCACCCTTCCAGGTGTCCAAACCCTGAGTTAGATTTCCTTTTCATTGATATGGACTCTCAGTCACATGCACAAGGCTGCATCCATGTGACTGTAGGCCTCCAGGTGCATGCATAACCAGTGCAAGGGTGAAACTGTAGTATTTTTCAGTCAGTTTTATGCCAAAGACCACAAAATTTGTGCCACCTTTTCAAGGCTAGAATCCAGGTCATTGCCCAGAACTTGAGGATACTTTCTAAGATATTAAATGACACCAAGACAAAGCCTATAACACAAAAATTGATGAAGGAATTGACCTAACCAAGCCTAGCCATGCCAGACATTCCATCAAACACATCATGAACATGTAATCTACGGGTAATACCAATAGATCTAAACATAGGGATCTCATACTTTTCTAAGAATAGTCAAGAAGGTATAATTCCCTCTCATATTAGCTACAATAGCAAATATTAGGTCATGCATTCGATAACCAATCACATATTTATCAAGCATGTTAGGAGACATAAACAATATACATCATATAATCAGCTAATAACCAACATATAACCCATGACAACTCAACCATAATGTCACCATCATAATCAATAAATATGGTTATAAATCACAATAGAAAATACCTTTTATTAACATATGAAAATTCCAACCAAGTCAAGGACTTCGACATGCCACCCAACCATAGAATGGGTTGAACCAAATCTCTCTTCTAGCCAGTCACCACCATGCCTTATTCCAAGCATGAATGTGGGATGTCATGAAACAAATCAACCAAAACCAAACAAGGGCTTCTAGAGGCCATACCACCTCATCCCTCAACTAGTGATTCCACCTCACGGTTGGACATCACTAACCATTACCAGATCAGTCTCTATCGAAGTTGTCCCGGGCTCTAAAGAGTTTGTTCCAACCTGACTTCCAGGACTAGTAACTCAACCTAGAACAGAGTGTTTGTGCAACCAAGCCTTCCAGGACTAGTAACTCAACGCACCAAGGGCTCTAGAGCATTTGTACAACCAAGGATTCTAGGACTAGTAACTCAACCCAAATTGTTACAAGGCTTCTAGAGCGTTTGCCCAATGAAGGCTTTAGAAACTAATAACTCAACCCACAACCATAAGGATCATGAACACCAACCAGAAAACAAAGATAAACCCACAAAACCATGGCTATCCAAGAAATGGCAAGGCTAGGTGAAACCGCTATCAATCCATGCAATCCTTCATGCCAATGATAGATCATAACCAATAAACAACATGCATGTGCCATGCATGCCAAAACTAGCAAAGAAATAATTCATGCAACTTGGCACCTGTAAAGAGAACTCGATGTAGCTTCCGATCCACCTTTTCCCTTGCACTTTCCTGCTTTCCCTTTGATTTCTTGCTCCAAATCCCAAGTATACCACCCTCCTCCAAGAGTGCTCCAATAAAACTCAAGTGTGCAAGAGTATGAGAGAGGGAATATAATAGAGAGCTCTAAGCTAAAACTGAAAAAATCCCGTGAACTGATCCTCAGAAGCCTTTTTATCATTTAGGCCTCTATTGTCTTCATTTTCCTCTATTTTTCCTTCAATTTCCTCACGCAAATTTGTAAATTTTCACCTTCCTTTTTCCCTATTTTCCTTTATTTTCATAAATACATGTAAATTAATGTCTCTTTGCCTTTTCAAATGCCTTTTCCATGCCTTTGCCAATTTCTTAGTGATAATAAACCAAATGAACACCCACTACGATGTTTTTCCCAACACTCAACTTGGAATACGTGTCCCATGACATTGGTCTTATTTATCTTTTTACACGGAAAATTAACCAAGGCTATTACATTTGGAAACATTGTTATTATATTTTGAATGATATAAGCGTCATAAGTTTTTAATTCATTATACATCCAAGTGAAAACATCTTTGTATCTTCTTGATAAATGAATAAAATCAAGTCTTTCATTAGGAAAGAGTCTGAGTCCTAGATTAATGTTTTGTGGTTTTTCTTCAGACCCTAAATTGATGAGTTCAAATAGTAAAGTACTTCTTTGGATCTTGCAATTGGTTGGCTTCTGAAATTTATCTTTCAAATCATACAAATCCTCTAATCTTACCACAAACTTTGGCAATGAATTTTCATCCAAGGACATATTAAGATTTTTATCATGTTCATCCTCATCAATAATTTGATCTGTGTATGTTCCTTCTTAAGTAAGAAAACTCAGAATATTAGCATCATCATTAAACACACTCCAATTAGTAATGTAATCGAGAATAGAGGGTTGAAAAATCAATTCAATAGAAAACCTATCATGACTAAAGTCCTCGGGAGGAATGATCTTAGAAGCAACGTTGGACAATAGATCTACACTGGTATTTTGAATTATAGGAGTAGGAGATACATTAAATGCCAATAAATGGGAGGTTAAGTCTTAAATAAAAGTCTGATAATGTTTTAAGTGATTTGAAACATAATGAATATTATTTTGTACCCATTTAACAACAATTTAAGAATCACCAAACACTTTAAGAAATTTGACATCAAGACTAATGACCTTTTGTAATTCTTGAAAGAGTGCTTCATATTCAACCACACTATTGGTACATTCAAACTCTATTCTACAAGCAAACATAGTTTTTTCTACATTTGGACTTACTAATATGAAACCAACTCCTGCACCATCATTAGACTTAGATCCATCAAAATAAAGAGTCAAAAATAAATTATCAAATTTATTTACAGATAATTCTACAATATTTACACACCTAGATGAGTCTGTTTGTCAAAAAATTTCAATATGTGATGTAACATGTTCAAAAGTGGAAAGGATAAGATTGAGCAGGAAAACTGCCAAAGAAAGGTTCAGAAGAATAATTTCCCAAGATATTATCAGTGAAAGCTATCGACTCATTTTCTTCATCAAGATCAGTTGCAATATATTTCACGTGTTTCTCCCTATCAACTCTAATATGATTAGGTTTGTCATTGTAAGGGAGCCAAAGATGAGACAAATAAGTAGCAAAATAGCCATGTAACTTTTCAGACCAATCCCTACATAGGATAAGACCATAAAATTAAGGGATATCAACCACCAAAATATCTATAATATGAAACACCTACGGGTTAGAGGATAATCTAATTAAAACTTCATTCATCCCTCCTAGAAATTTAACCTTTTTTCTATGAAGTTGAACTATTTGTATGACATATTTATGTTGTTTTACATTCAATTTCAAGCATACTAAATAAGGCATAATATTGGAAGAAACACTTGAATCTACCAGACAATTATGAACATTTTTGTTAATAAGTTCAAAAGTTAAAAGGAATGGAGGTGTTATCTCCGATAAAAATTGTAGCAGAAGGATCAAGATTATCAGAAGGGGTATGATGAGGCTTATTCTTTCCTTTATAGGATTTAGTGGTAACAACAGTTGAAGGTAATGGGGAGGCAAGCACTGCATTTAGCTCATTAAGCAATAATTTATGTTGTTTCTTCAACTTACTGACCTCGTATAGGGAAATATTAGCCTTAGTTTTCTTCATATCCTCAACTATGTTATATTCAATAGTATATAAGACTCAGGGAAAATTTTAAGAACCCCCCCTAAATTTACATGTATAATAAATGGGCGAATCTCCATGGTATATAGGAAAAATGGAAGGCGATTTTATCAATAATATGATATGTATATATAATTTTTTGGCGAATCTCTCACCAGGCATGGCGAATATTTTACTCAATTATAAAATCTTGTGTTTATTGAATACAAAAATGAAATCATTGCATTTCTATAAAATATCTTTTGAAACCAAAATTACCGAAATTACATATCGATAACCTAGTGGGTGTAGGATAAAATTCACCTGTGACATTCACATAAAGCATTAGAAAACACCTAATACTATATATAAAACCAAGAAAAATTCAAATTCATCACTTCTAGGGACCTCATAACCACCCCGCCAATACACAAGTATGTTCCTGTCTGCAATTAGAAAAATTACCCAAATTGAAATCTGTTTACTCCACTTCTAAGGACCTCGTAACCACCCTGCCAATACACAAGTATGTTCCCGTTTGCAATTAGAAAAATTACCCAAATTACAATCTGTTTACTCCAACATATGTTGGAAAGTTATAGAAGGATGACTAGTGTAATCAATCCATTCCTTTTAGCCCTGGATTTGTTTCAGTTTAAAACAAAAGTATACAAATATACTTGTCTAATGTCTATGCTTTAACCATTCACCTTAAGATGTTTTTACAATATAATTTCCTAAGTCTATTTAATATCTTCATTATCATAAAAACCAACCTATATCCATCTTAACTCCACATCTACCACTCTTAGGGGGATGAAATCTATTTATCCCTCTGAGCACTTGGTAGACCCAGAATTAAGATGGATCTAAGATAGAATTTCCCCTTTAAATAGTCTATGCTCACATAAATACCATGGTTCAATACCATGGGTTATCATAAAGCTAGAGCTTAAAAATTATTTTTAGTAATTTATAAAAATTAATAAAATTAATAGTTGATTTTTATTTTATTTTTTATTTTAACCAAGCTAAAATTTTTAACATACATTAAATTACAACATCCATTTTTACTCTTGATCGGATCAAATATTTTTTCACTCTATGCTAGTTTGCATATCACGATATTTGATACCTCTCGGGGGTTAGTACCATGGGTCAATACCATGTGCCATTTTTATTTTTATTAATAGTAATATTAGGGTTAATAATGTTTTTTTGCATGGTATTAATAACAATCTAGTCCATGGTATTTGTCCCATAGTATAAATATAAGGTGAATTATGGAGTAAATATAAAAAAAATGTTTTATTTGTTTACCATACCTCTCGTTTATTTATATTTTTATTAATTTACCATACCATTCATAAACACAAGGTGACTTATGGAGTAAATATAAAAAAATGTTTTATTTGTTTACCATACCTCTCGCTTATTTATATTTTTATTAATTTACCATATCTCTTTTACAAATATGGTATTTGGCCCATAGGATTCACTTAAATAAAACCTCTTTCTTGAGCCTTCATAAATAGAATGAGGGTTATGGACTAAATATAAAAAGAGGTTTTATTTATTTACCATGCGTCTAGTTTATTTATATTTTTATTTATTTACCATACCTTTTGAGTAAGTATAAAAAGACATTTTATTTATTTACCATACCTCCACTTTACTTATATTTTTATTTGTTTACACCCTTGCATGTATATAAGGTGACTTATGGAGTAAATATAAAAAATGCTTTATTTATTTACCATACCTCTCATTTATTTATATTTTTATTAATTTGCCATACCTCTTTTATAAATATGGTATTTGGGCCTTTGGCCCATAGGATTCACTTAAATAAAACCTATTCTTGAAAATGGGCGAATGGATTCACTTAAATAAAACCTATTCTTGAAAATGGGCGAATGGAAGGTTGTAACTCCTAATTTCAAGGGCTAAATTTACCTTTTTTACCCTCTCCCTTAAAATAAGGTGGGCTATTTAAGGTGATTTGTAAAAATGTACTATGATACAAAATATTCGCCCACTAAAAATTTAAAACCCCTTAATTTCGCCAAGGGCGAACATTCGCCCCTAAAATCACCCCTAATAAGACTATTAGGGTATTTGATGTAGGAGAAGTGACAAGAGGAGATTTAGAAGTACTCAATGTGGACCCTAAATATTGATTATAGGTCTTTTTGGGTGTACCTTTTTCATTTGATGAGCTATTTGGACTTTTTTTATTTTTTTGTGTTATATCTGTAAGTCCTTTAATTTGAGTACTAATAGGGAGAGCCTCTTCTTCTTCTTCTTCTTAATTTTCTGAAGAGGTAAGGACAAAATCTCATAGGCCATTTTCTTCTGTTACTTCTTCTTCTTCTACTTCTTTTGATGATAATAGTCCTTCCTTCTCCTCTTCTTCATTTGAATTTGCGGTAGATATCTGAGTAGGTGGTTGAGATTTTCTCATTGAAGTTTCATCTACTTTCTTCTTCAATTATACCGTATCATTGGAAATAGTTTTGAGGACTTTCTGTAAAACTTCTAGATCGTAGGGATTTTTGGAAACTTTCTTTTTGGGTTCTTCTTTGAAAGTGACCTTTTTATCTGGTTTTATTTCTTCAACAACAACTTTCTTCTTGAGGGCTAATACACTTTTATCAACGACCATAGCTTCTTTCGTGTTATCACTGAGTACTTTCTTTTTAGCTCTATCAATGAACATAACAATATTTGAAGGTAAGGCACTGATATACCATTTGATTTGAACATCGACACTAGGTCTAGATGCAATTGGGATATTATTTAATAGTTCATTAAATCTTGAATTAAAATATTTAATCTTCTCACTAGGTGAGGCTTTGAGATTTAATAATTCATTAATTAATGTTTCTATTGTTTTATGATCCCCAATTTTCTTAAGGAATTGTTCTTCGAATGTACCCCAATTATTAATTGATAAAACATGTAAAGAGAAATACCATGACCCCATTGATCCTTAAAATGTGTAAGGAAATAATATACACACTACATTCTCTTGAGAAACTCCTTTAATATTAATTACCAAAAATTATGTAGATGTTCTTTTGCAAGAAGTCCATCATCACGATTAAATTTAAGAAACCATCTCTCTGGATGCTTAGGGAGAGGGTGCAAAGGAGGATTCATTGTAACTGGTCTTGGATTGTTCCATGGTATGTTTTCCGTTCTAAGATTAACAATATGCCCAATGGTTGATGAGGTAGATCCAAAAGTAGATGTACTTGATGAAGGGGTAGTTGAAGTATTAACAATTGAAATAGTTTTCCCAAAAACACTACTGAAAACAATAGCATTGGTTGATTGGAGAGAATAAATATGAGTGTATGAAGGTGTCAAAGCATGATAAGAGGATAGTAAAGGAGGATGTGAAAAAGTATGAGAAGTAGGAAAAATAATAGGAGTATGAGGTGGATAAGATGTCACGTTCTCACTAGACGAGGATTTGATACCATAAATATGATTCTTTTTCTTATGAGTTGGTAATGGGAATTCAAATGGTTTGACTCCAAGTTTCTCACTTTGTGATTTGGTAAGGACTCCAGTAGATTTTAGTGAAGATGTAACACTACCCTCAGAAGGTTCAGGTTGAATAAGTTGTTCTCTAGAAATGGAAATTCCTTCCAATTTATGTATGAGAGTTTGAAGTTTAGGAGCTTCAATTGACTGATATGAAAGCGATGTGTTTACATAGGACTCACTAACTGATCTTTTAACAAGGCCATGAGATTTGGAAGATGGTTCAACAACTTCAGATCGAGAATTAGGTGACTTGGAATGTGATCTAGAAGTTGGAGGAGATTTTGAGGGTATTGACTCTTAGGATGGCCTCTTGATTTAGAGTGAGATCTTCTTTCCATTCATAGTCTATTGGCCCTCCTTCTAGTGCCAAAAATGTTGATGGTCTAAATTGATCTCATCAACATAGGGGAAAACCACCTAGTCGAGGCCCCAATTAGACCCTTTCTTGTTTGGGATGGTGTCACCGACTGGAATTATGGGACCTGTTACCCTTTAAAAAAATTGTACGAAGTGGGATGGATGTTGATGACAATGGTTCTTTATAAATATTTAATATACTTTGACAAAAAAATTACAAATTACTACAATCTATTATAGTACCTAGGGTTTCCAGCAGGTATTGAGCATTCTAGATTTCCAGGTGCTCTAGTCTCGATTTCGAGGGTTTCCCTCTCTCGAGATTCCCAAGGCCAACCTGAGATTCAGCCAAGCGACCACGGCACTTCCTTAGCAGGTGGGCCGGAAGAAAATGAAGGTTTGGGGGCAGATACTTTGTTCTCTGGGAATGTCGACTTGGGTCTTTCAGGACAGATCCCGTCCCTGTGGGAACCAGATACCCTTTTGGGCTCAGCACAGATAACATCAGACAATATCGAGGATTGTGAAGGAAGAAGACCGGTGGTGGAAAGCTCAAGGCCAAGAGGAGCGACAAGGAAACAGAAAAGACCCATTGGAACACAGGTAATAACGGAGAATCTGGTTCTTGGGATGGAGGTATCGATGATAAAAGCTCTAGCGGTGGCAGATTGCACTTTGGTAGGCAGAGTCAGAGGTAAGCCATATTCATCTGCTTTTCTTCAAGAATGGGGCGAAAGAAGTTTCACTCCAGAGAGATCTGTAAATTTCGAAGCAAAGGTATTAGCAAAAGGATGGTTCAAGTTCAAATTTGATGACAGAGAAACGGTGGATTGGGTTCTGCAGCGTATATGGCATATTGATAACATCCCCGTCCTATTTAAAAAATGGTCTCCTTTGTTTGATGCCATTAAGGAGCGTACAGATACATTTCCTGTCTGGGTGCGTGCTCCGGGTTTACCCTCCCTTCTATGGACTGAGGAAGTATTCAGAACAATCGGTAACCGGTTGGGGGAATACATGACAGCGGACATGTCATTCTTAACAACAAACAATTTGGCAACTGCGCGCATTCTTGTAATGCTCAAACCAAGCGGGGGTTTGGCACAAAAGGTTAACCTACAATTTGATGAATATGTCTATGAACAGATTTTAGACTATGAATTCCTGCCTTTTAGATGCCATTGGTGCCATGAGCACGGACATTTAGCAAAAGATTGTCCCCATAAGAGAAGAAGGAGACATTTTCGTAGGACACCTGCTCACAGAGCAAATGCTCAATTCGATGCACAGACAAGGACGGAGCAGGACATGCCGGAGCCACAAGAACAAACGAATATGGAGGCAGAGGAGATTGAGAAAGGACCATCGGATGCAAGCGCATAGCCTATAGATTTGGAAGCAGAAATTGGCATAGATCAGGAAGCTGTGGAAGGGGCCGTCGAGGTAATAGCTAAAGAACCGGAAGCTGTGAAAGGATCTGTCGAGGAAACACTTCTAATACAATCCGACGATCCGGAGAAGGGTAAGTGCTCAGGGACTCCCTCCTCCTTTATTTCTCCTGAGCCTTCAAATGTAAATTATAATATTGCTTCTTCGTCTTATCATGAGCAAGAAAAAAATATTGTTGAAAATATGGGCGACACTATATCAGAGCCGAATGTGGAAACTTTAACTGAAACATTTCCTCTCCTGGATATAAACTGTGAAGACAATTGGCCTCCTCTCCCTCTCCCTGTGACCCGGACCCCTTGTCCATACAATCTGAGATCTTCGGGTGGGAATCAAACGATTCAGGGGTCTTTAGGTGGGCTGGGCTTGATTCCTACACAGATTAAATCCAAAAACAAACGAGGCCGGAAATCTAATCTGTTCAAGGCAAAACTTAAAGCAAAGATGGATGTTGTAGTTGGCAAACAATATTCCATCCAGGGGGTTCTTAGAGCAGCACACCCCCCTGAGGGAGTTATCAAATGATCCTAACATCCTGGAATTGCAGAGGTTTGGCCAGCAAACCCAAAAAACTGGCCCTGAAAGAATGGATTTTCAACTCAAAAGCAGATGTAATCCTTCTGCAAGAAACCCTGGGGAAGGCTAATGAGATTGAACCTATGCTTAATGCTCTTCTTCCAGGGTGGACTTTCAGTGCTATTGATGCCTTTGGACATTCGGGGGGATCAGCAATTGGGTACAAAGATGGGAGAGTTAAAGTTCTCAGCAATTGGGGGATGAAGAATGTAATGGGAATGGAGATATTATCCCCTGATTTCCATTTTTCCATCACCTTAATCAATATCTATGGGCCTTGTCAAGGCAGGGAATTTTTTTGGGATGACTTGATGACAAAATCTGTTTTGAAAGCTCCTGTGATGATTTTGGGTGGTGATTTAAATTTCTCTTTAGGTCGTGCTGAAGCTTGGGGACCTTCGGCGAGAGAAGATCCTCTTACAGATTTTTTCCATAATCTCATCTCAGAGAATAACTTTGTTGATCCTCTCCCGATTAAGCTAAAGCCTACTTGGCGGAATCGAAGAGTTGGTGCAGACAGGATTGCCAAAAGACTAGATCGCTTCTTGCTATCTGATTCGCTATCCGCCAAAGTTCCCCTAATCAGACAGTGGGTTGAGGAAATCGGGAATTCGGACCACTTCCCAATCTTTCTAGATCTATCTACTCCTCCACACAAGCCCCCCGCCCCTTATAAATTTAATCCAGCTTGGCTTCAAGATCCTTCTTTCAGTGAATTGTTTAAAAAAACTTGGATCCACCCAGATCACAATGCAGGAGAGGAGAAAAGTTTTTTGTTCATGGAAAATTTAAAAAGATTGAAATCAGCTGCAATCTCTTGGGCAAGGGAAAGGAAATTGAAACAAAATGAGGAGCTAAACTGTATAAGGGAAGACCTGAAGAAATTGGAGAGTTTGGATTCAGATGGATACTCATCTCAAGAATCCAAGGATAGAATTCTTCTTTTGGAGAAGCAGCAAACCAGAATCCTTCTGGAAAGGGAAGAAGAATGGAGAATAAAGAGTAGGGCAGTTTGGCTAAAGTCTGGGGATGAAAACACCAAATTCTTTCATAATTTTGCAAAAGGAAGAAAATCAATAAACACAATATGGAGCCTTAAAAATGAAGAAGGGAGAGATGTCAGGTCTTTTTCTGATCTTTCTGGACTTGGGAAAAGACATTTTCATAATTTATATTCTGAACAGAGAGAGGCCACTATTGCAGAAGTCTTCAAAACCGTGCAATGTTTCCCCAGATTCATTGAGGAAGAAGAATCTGAAGATCTTTCAACTTCGGTCACTAAGGCGGAGACTGAAGCAGCCATGAAGCTTTTAGGCAAAGACAAAAGTCCAGGCCCTGATGGCTGGACTATTGAATTGTTTCTCCATTTCTTTGACCTAATTGGAGACGAGATAACTGAAGTTGTAGAGGAGTCAAGATTGAAAGGAGATATTTATAGACCATTTAATTCAACATTTATTGCTCTCATTCCTAAGAAGAATGAGCCAGAAAGCTTTGAAGATTTCAGACCAATTTCTTTGTGCAACTGTATTTATAAGATTATTTCAAAGGTTATCGCCCTCAGATTAGCTCCAATCTTGTCAAGGAACATATCTATGGAACAATTTGGGTTCCTGGATGGCAGACAAATCCATGAAGCTATTGGGGTTGCTCAGGAGGCAATTCATAGTGTCAAATTGAAGAAAAAGAAAGGAGCTGTTCTCAAAATTGACCTCTCCAAAGCATTTGATAGGATAAGCTGGCTCTATCTACGAATGCTTCTTACTCATGTGGGATTCAACTACCCATTTGTCAGTTGGATCATGGGATGCATAACAAATGTCAGCTTTGCAGTTTTGGTCAATGGAGCTGCCTCCTCCTTTTTCTCTAGCCAGAGAGGCCTCAGACAAGGGTGTCCATTATCACCACTTTTGTTTCTCCTTGTGGCCGAAGGACTTAGCAGGCTGATTCATAAAGCCAGAAGTGAGGACAAGGTAAAAGGTATAGAGGTAGCTATAAATCTCTTCATCACTCATCTTCTTTTCGTTGATGATATATTGATCTTTACAAATGGAAATTACAGCGAATTAAAGGAGATAAAATGCATCTTTGATCTTTTTCTAAAAGCTACTGGAATGCAGATAAATTCTGTGAAATCACAAGTTTGTTTGGCAGATGTGGACAGAAGGGAAAGGAGTCTTCTAGCTGATCTTTTTCCTTATCCTAGCCAATCTTTGGATGTTCCTTTCAAATATTTGGGGTTTTGGCTAAAACCTGCTGCTTACAGGAAAGCAGATTGGAACTGGATTATAACAAAAATTGAAGCTAGAATCTCACACTGGAGCTATAGATGGCTATCCAGGGCGGGTAGGCTAACTCTCATCAAATCGGTCTTGCTAGCCATCCCGGTTTACTGGGCTGCTCTAACTTGGATTCCTAAAGGTGTAATGGAGAAAATCAGAAGAATTTGTTGCAGATTTCTTTGGGCAGGTTCTAAGGATTTCTCAGGTTTACCGTGGGTGGCATGGGACAAAGTGGCCAGATCAAAAGAGTGGGGAGGTTGGGGGATCAAAAGACTTCCTGAGTTCAGCACTTCGTTAGCAGCAAAGTCTGGTTGGAGGCTTATAACCATAGAAAATCTATGGACAAGGGTGATTAAAAGGAAGTATATCGATCCAACGCCCTTGGAAGATTGGATTCGGAGTCAAAACAAGAAGGCAAAAAACTCTTCTGTAATTTGGAAGGCCACGGTGGATGCCTTCTCAGTGATTGAGCAAGGTTTAGCTTGGAAAGTGGGAGATGGCAGACAAATCAGGATCGGCAGAGACCCTTGGATCGGGTGCAATGAAGCTTACGCCTTATCGCCAGGGCTCCTTCGACATCTTGAGTCCAAAGATATCACCTCATTAAATCAGGTGGCTAGAGTTGGGCAGCACTCCATTTGGGGCCAGGTTTGGAAGGATGATGAAGAGTTAGGGCTAAACATTAAATGGAAGATTGAATGGACAGGTTTCATCAAAGAACTAAAACGATCCAATGTTAGGATAAGGGAGGAACCTGATAGGTTAATGTGGGCTCACAGCAAATCGGGGGGATATACACCAAAGGAGGGATAATCTTATCTATTGGGAAAGATAGGATGGGGTGCTCCGGATTGGTGGTCCAAAGCATTATGGAAACTCAAAAGCCCAGCAAAATCTAAGCTCTTCCTTTGGTGTATTCTAAAAAAGAAGGCTCCAACATGGGAAATCCTTCAATCTAGGTTTTTAGTTGGCCCAGGGCGTTGCCCGCTGTGCAAGTCTGATGAGGAAACTTTAAATCATCTTTTCACCACCTGTCCTTTCTCGAGGAAGATTTGGGAGGAGGTCACTGGGTTTCTCAAGGTAATTGCACAATGGGGAAATGAGCCGCTGGACGAAACCTGGAGGAAGTGGTGGCATACTTACTCGGAAGGGAATATGAGGAACCTGCCTATTATCTTCTGCTGGGGTGTGTGGCTCGCGAGAAATAAGAGTCTGTTCCAAGATCAAATTACACCGCCCTCTGTCATTGCCTCTAATATCGCAGCCATCTATTATGCTCTGCCTCCCCCTGAAGAAAAAAAAACCAGAACAAAACAAAACAATTTCATAATTCAGGAGGATATCCCATGTGGCTTCTTTGACGGAGCCTCTCAAAATAATCGGGCCGGCGCAGGCATGAGCATGCACATCAATTCAGATCACATTATAAAAGCCTCAGTTGGGCTGGGTCCAGGAACAAACAATTTTGCAGAACTCTCTTCATTGCGTCTCTTACTTTGCTGGCTTCAACACAAAAACATCAACTCAATCCAGTTATTTGGGGACTCTCTTAATGTTATAAATTGGATCAATGGTTTAGCTGCTTGCCAAAATCAAATTTTAATGACAATTGTTGAAGAGATTTTATATCTGAAGACTCTCTTTAACAGGTTTTCATTATGTCATATCTACAGGGAAAGGAACGAAGAAGCCGATCAGTTATCTAAGGCAGGTCTACAACAGGATCCAGACAGCTGGGCGATAGAAGAGATATACCAGGGGCAGTCTTTCAGATCAGACCAGCCTCCTTATGATCAGTAGCATTAATAACAATTTTTTGATCCGCCCCTTTTTTGTTGGCTCTTTATCAGCTTTCACTTTATATGCTGTTTTTATATTTTGTATATATTTCTCCTTAGCTGTACTCTTCTTTTCGGCTGTTCGATCACGGCTTTCAGACTTCTCAAATTTTATGATCATACACAGTGCAAGTGGACACTATTTTTTTGTCTGTTATGGAGTTGTTTTCCATTAAGGAGACTCCAGATAACTTTAGTTCTATCGTTTATAATGGTTTTTCATCCTCCTCTTGGGAGGAAGACTCTCTCAGGCTACAAACAGCAAAAAAGCTCCCTGCGGGTTGAGCTGTGAATGCTTCATTAAGCCCTGCGTGGCTTAAGAACTACTGGATCCAAACTTTTATTCTACTAATAAAAAGTTGCTTTTTTCCCCGGAAAAAAAAAAGTTGAAAACATATGTGCTAGAAAGATGTCATAACAAGCATAATAATGTAGATTATTATGAAACTACAATATTAATTCAATCAAATGGAAATTACTTTAATTAAATAGTTAATGAAATTATTTTAAGTGAAACATCACATATGATAAGAATTTTGTTATTCACAATATAACATAATTTTCAATCAAACATGTTAAAAGTGATCATGAAAGACTAACTGGAACACATATATGTGAAAAATTTCAATGAACAATTCCTTTCAAAGAAAAGAAACGGAAATAATGGATAATAGTACCCGAGAAACAGTAAATCTACTCATTCTCAAATTGCAAGTGGTTCAAATTCATATTAAGAAAAACTCAAACGCAAAAGTGCAATTTAAGTTCTTTCTTTTCAAAATTTAGAACCCCTATATCCATCTCAGATAAGTACATTGATAATATCATTACAAAAAATGATAAGAAAAAAATGTTCCACTAATCTCTCAATAGAAACAAATAGTAAAATACTAATCAGGAAATTGTTGTAACAGTCTTTGAACTTAGGATGAGGACTGCCCAATAGTGAGTTTTTGAAACTTGTATATGTCCAACAGACTGGTGAGTTCTGTAGGGTGCTTAGGCTTAATCCTTATATGTATGGTAAAAATAGTAGTGTTCAACAGTGGCAAGATCTGCATGGTAACATTGGTTAAGAAACACAGTACCAACCATTAGCTATGAGGCTTAACAAGAAACTATTGATGATTCTTAAGGTCAACCTTGGATAATTACTCAACTCTCTCAACCATTGTTGTGCTATGTTCCAACCAAGTTTTCAATAATGTCTTGGAATCTGGAAGTGAATCTTCTGAATAGTTAGAAATCATATTTGATTGTAACAAAGTATCATTGAATGATTCAATGATAGAATTAGAAAGATCTCGGACCTCATTTATTGTAGCCTTGACTTGCTTCATCTTGATTTCCCATTCTCGAAAAATAATTAACTTTTATGCCTCATCAATTTTAGGCAAATTTTCTTCTCTACCTTCTGCACTTTCCTTCTAACTTAGAAAATCAGTTAATTGCTCATTCACTTCATCAAAATAGCTCATCAACCCGGCCAACTAATCATCAAGAGAGTTTTATACCTTACATTGATCCTGAATCAACATGAGATTATTACAAAAGATATTATGTTGATGCTTGAGAAGAGCATTCAATTCTTTGGATTCTTTCTTAAACTTTGACAGTTGAGGACTGACACCGAATTACTCTATCTTTCTATGCACTTCTTCAATCTGATTATATTTCATCTTTATCTTGTTATCATGTTGTAATTTTTATGCATCAAATTTCTTCTGTAGCTCTACAAATTGATTCTACCATTGTTCAACAATATTTTGTTTATCTCCATTAAAATCTTGTTCCAACAATATGATCTTCTCTTATTTCTCCTTAAGAAGTTCTTGGACTTCTACTGCTTTATCTATCGTAGCCAAAGCATAGGCTACTGTGAATTGGGTCAACTTTCCTAATTCATTAGTTGGTGTAGCAGAGGAACCTTTTCACAAAACTTCAAAGGAAGAGAGCTTGTTGGGAATCAATGACTGATATTGATCGAGTTTTCTTTTCTTTCTTCACATTTTGAAAACTGCCTTAAGCTGGGGACTATAGAAGATATCCAAAGGAGGAATTTCTTCTACATTGAGAGTGATCTCTGAAGTAGGGAAAGTAGGAATAACTTCAAAATTCTTTTGATCATGAATACAAGACTTATCAGTTATTTCTCTTGACATTGTATCATGTTCATAATTCTTAAGAGTATTTTAAACATCAACTTGTTGTGAAGAAGTTGCAATTTTAGAAACAACAGTTTGACATTCAGTATTTGGATTAAGATTCATATTAGACTCGTTCCATGCCTCATTTAATTTTGTATTAAAAATCAATTATTCTACTTGAGGTGTAGAAGAAACTATAACAACCTTTGGCTGACTCCGAGGAGGAATCACTGATTGTGAAGAACTGTAAGGCTAAACAATAAAAACTGATGACTTTTCCGGGGATAATTGTAGAAAATCTAGGGGAAGATTGGCTATTCTTGAAGTTTTATATTGAATAAAATTAATTTTATCCTCTACAATCAATTGTAAATCCACTCATTATAGTACTATAGCATAGGAGGGAGATTATGCAAACATATCATCTAACTTGTCTTCTTAATGGATGAACTCTCAAATCCCTTAAGATGCAATACAATTTTTCACAAGGTAATTTGGATCATATTGTATGTTAGGAACAATGGAAAATTTGAGAGCTTGAATAGCCATGATTTCTTTCTCAGCATGATGATAATTGGCCAATGAAAAGATACCAAATATTATAGGAAAAATAGGCCATGCCATCTTATTTGACTCCTTCAACACTTTAGTAATACTGTAACCCATTGTCTGATAAGATACTTCCATGCTAACTAATTTATCTTGGATGTACAAAGGAAAAAAATGAGGATGAGAAAGGCTACCCCAAAATTTGATATAAGTGAATAATTCCTCTCCAAACAATTTCTGATCTTTTTAAGGTCATGCATAGCTTCTTGAGACATCCTAGGTGGCTAAGACTAAAAAATGGCTTCATATATCAGAAACATTACCCTGTGAAAAATATGGTATAAATTTTCAAAGTATTTGGATTCCCATAATATTTCATGATAAATGTGGATAGCCTTTGGATCTTGTATAGTCTATTTCCAACCCATAGTAGGGAAATCCATAGAAAAACACAGTGCATCCATAAGATAAGAAAACAAGTAAAAAGGGGGAATTTTATCTTTAGAAATACTTCTATAACGTCGAAAATCTAAGATATGTGTGGCTAAGTTATTAGAAAGAAGGGTGGCCCAAATCGAATACAAAACCTTCAGAAGCTCCATCGATTAGAGGCACCCAGATGTATGAGAATTTTGACACATTAGGTAGTGCATGCAATCGACACATCATGTCTGCTACATGGGAAAAAGGGGAGGCAAGGGAATCGAGCGAATACTTACCGTATTCCTCTACTTTATGCTTGTTTGGGTATTTTCTCCATCGTCTTATTTGTTTTGATAGGTGTCCATCCTCATTTATAAAGGCCTCAACGTACTCCTTATTATATATATATATATACTAATGATTTGGAAGATGATACATCCATTTAAAATTCTTACTAGTGAAAGACCCAATCATTGTTCCTGTTTTGGTCTGAATGTGTCTCCTAGAAATATCCAAATTCTTGAATACGCAGTGAGCCATGTCTGTTTAAGGAAATAACCACGATCTTGCTCCAATCCCGTGAAGAAAATAGTTGGTAGCATCCCTTGTTGTGGCATTTGAAACAAGAGTTCTATCATCAGTTATGACCATTCTAATGACAACCTTGGGCTCCTCATCTTTAAAATATTGGTAAATTTCTTCCCAAGAGGAAAGCCCAACATCTCAGGTACATAGAATATCTAAAAAAAGTCCTTCTCGTAGGATTTTATCAACATCTTCAACAAATGGGCCTACAAATTGCTGTAGTGAATATTTTTTCTTAGCTTTACTCCCTTTCTTCATCTCCTCTAAATATCAGGAATCATAGTTTAGATGTAGAAGACAGATGCAAGCATTTAGCAGAAAGACTATTTACAACAAATCACAGTGGCGTGAATAGAAATTTTGCGTAAAAACCTTTTATTAAAAATCCATTGAGAAACCCAAAGATTATTTAATGTGAGACTTTTATCTATTCGAGAACCATTATTAATATTTTAAATCATTTAAATTAAATGATGATTTACCACGTGAAAGTGTCAAGTCATATATCAAAATGAAGTTATCGGAGGGAAATTTTAAATACACTCAGGATATAGAAATATCCCTATATGCAAAGGTATGAGACATGAAGCTCCTAGATGTGAGGCCCCGAGATATGAAGTTCTGATATACAAAAATCATGATATAAGATTTTTCTCAAAAAATTTCCTTCTCGTAAGTTCTTTTTAAATAATAGTGCCTCGATCCACACTGAGACTATTAACCCCGATAATTCATTTCTTTAGTTATTTTAAAATATTTCAAGGCTCATTAAAGTTTCATTTCCCTTTTGCCTTATTGTTAGGCAAACTTAAAATCATTTGGAAAAAGAAAAGATAAAAGGGTCCCCATTATTTATTGTCTTAAAATAAAAATGGGGGGTTTGTTGCTTGCTACAAAAAATCATAGAACTCCTTGGCCTTTCCATCATAGTACCTCTCTGATAAGTACTTCTTCCTCAAAAGTCTCTTGAATTCATGCCAGGTCAACTCCTCTATCCTGATATCTCTAACATGCTTCATATCTCCCCACCAGATGTCTGCTTTCCATTTGAGGCTAAAAATAGCTATCCTCGCTTTCATGTTCTATAGTCATGCAACTCAAATAACTTCTTCATTCCAAACAACCATGCCTTTGCATATCCTAGCTTCTTCAGCACTCCATTGAATGTAGGCAGCTTGGCTTTATTGAACTCATTTGGAAAGTATCCCCTCTCACTCCTACTATAAGCATGATAGTGATGATGACCACGATACCTCTATGAATCAAAACTAGAATAGAAACCATAACCACTACCTCTCCTATCAGGTGTATCCATGAACCTACCATCTATGACTATGTCATCCCTGTCCGACATGTTCCCTCCATTAGATCTACTACCATATGTCCCATTAGTCATGTCCTCCTTCAATAACTAATTTATGATCATCCTTGTCTCTGCATATATGACAAACTCTAAAGGATAACTGCATTGAATTCTACTCGTTCTTCCTGTTCCCTGGCAAGTCTTTCTTGTGAATGAATGATTCTATCATTATCCACCTTGCAACTTCTTATTTCTTCCTTTAAGCTTCTCAATGTGTATATTATATCAGGAGAGTACTCATAACTATGTTGTTCATTTGATCTATAAAGAGAGTCTTGTGAACTGTAATCCACCATTATGCTAGTCATCTTTGATCCTCTTCTTCCTACAAGCATACCATTTCAGATAACCAAATAGAAACATAATCAACATACCTCAAGGAAGTTCGGGGGGGATATCTCACATGCAAAATCAATATGTATTAGCACAATATGTATATACATAATCATATCAATATATCGACATCATGCATGGTAACACTAACTGCATACAATGACCTCATGCACGAAAATCATTACCATGACAATACATGCATAAAAACCACGTAAACACTAACATGAATGCATGAAAAACACATTCTGCCCATCTAGTCCAATTATTTGAACCATGCTCTAATACCAATATTAATGCCCCCTCCCACATTTACCCGCTTCTACAAGCTCTCCAGGTAAATGTGAATAGAGTGCCACTATGAAATGACCCAACCCGCTAGCTACAGTTAAGGAAGTGGGGCCTACAACCAACACTTTACTGACCATAAACTAACATTCTATAGGGACTACAAATCACCCAGGAGCTGAAGAAACACCCTAGGTGGTCAATCCCTGATATGGAAGTTCATTACAGTGACCTTGACTCTAAACCACACCCTTGACATTGCTTGCATGTGGTTGAAGGCCTCCAACCACACTCACAAGCCTTGCTCCATGCGGTTGTGACCTAAATTTCTTAGTTTAGTGCTTATGATATCGAGATCTAGGCCACAATTCTAGGCCATCCTCCAAACAACTTTCTAGAACTTCCTGAGACTTTCCAGAATGATAAGTAACTTAATGGAAAAGTTAAACATACAAACTTGAATCAGAAACTTGACCTAATTAGGTCTAACCATGATAGTCATTTCGTAAAACGTATGGTGAACACATAATCTATAGGTCATGAATGCATATTTGAACATAGTGTTGTAGGGAAAAGTATCCGACTCGGATGACCCTATCCCACTCTAAGGGTGACAGTTCCTTAGCAACAACTGTAAAACAAACTACTTAAGGTTTACTTCTTTATGAAAGCAAAAGAGAATGGAGAAAGCACTAACCGTTGCCTTGCGCTTAATGTCGAATCCAAACTCTTCTCTTTGACCGCTTGCTCCTAGCTCTTTGTCCTTCTGCTCGCCCAGCTACGATGAGATCCTACAAAATAACAAAGAAGGAAACTACAAGAGGCATGCAATCATAACTGGTTCATGGATTAGTGTAAACCAAACATGCAATCATCACAATATATAATTGAAACAAGAGCACATAGAAGAACCTCAATAGCTTTTATTAATGAAGAAATAAAGGTTCTGAGAGTATTACAACCATTGAAGGCTCCAACCCAGCAACACCTCCCAGCAGAAAGAATTGCTCTTCTTCACCTCTCTCAAACAATCACCCAATAACTCAATAGTGAAACCAACAGCATATCATTACTTTGCACAAAATTCCAGCCTCTTGAGCTCATAGGAGAGAGCTCAATATATAGATGAATTGAGAAAGGATGAGTCAGCTTGCAACTGATGTGTAGCTGCCTTGTGTCCTCTCTCTCTTCAGTTAATCTTTAGTTGATCTTCAGTTCTTGAGTCCACTTGGAGAACTTTGCTTCCACTTGGAGAAACAGAGCCTCTGACTCATCACAAGGCGAAATACCTGATCCGAGTGTCATTTTTGGAAGATTCCAAAGCAATGACTCACTGTGCCACTTGTCCCTTCTCGCTCAGCGCAGGTGGCCTTTGTCCCACTTGCTTTGCAACGCAGGTACACCATGGAGCAACTGAGTTTCAGCGCAGAAACCTAGTGGAGCACCTGCTTTGATTTCAGGATTGCTTGTTTTTGAGTGTTTTCAGGTGGAGAACTGATCTGAGAGCTGTTGGTTTGCTGACCTTGTTCCTCTAGGGGTAGGAACATCATGTTTAGGGAACTTTGGATCCCTTGGATTATTGACAATTCATGCTTGTTGCTGTAAGGCACAAAATTGTCTATAACAGATGCCCCCTAAAGTATGAGGTCGTTTATCGGGTGAAATGCTTTATTGAGAGGATCCGAAGTTCATTCAATCTGCTGAGAAGTGTCCTGTAATAAGATACAATACAATACATTATTTTTCATACATTTTTCATGATCTAGCTAAGGCGGGCATTCCCATGCTCAGCTTTATAAATACATTTTGGTACATAGAACAGACGATCGTCTGATTGTAGACTGATAATTCTCTGCTGAAATTATCATCCTTTGAGAAGGATGATCATCTGCTGTAATGGTGTACATATCAAATGTCTTTATGTCCTGAATATATATCGCAGCCCGGATGGATGAAACTAGATCCGGGGTCTTCAATCTCTTCTGATCTTCACTCGATGTACAAGTCGATCCATGTGAGAATTTTTTGAAGTCGAACATGGAAAGACATCGCTTGATTACCGGTCAATGATGTAAACCGTTAACAAGTGCGAGAGGAATCACCGATAAGGATGATGACCCTCAAGGTACGGCAGTAAAATTCACATGGTGGGAATAAAGGACTTGGCGTCGACCACCATGCAAAATCTTCTGGTCGAAGGTCATTGATGTATACCTGTTGCCGGAAGTGAAAAACTTGCCATTGAGGCATGCAAGCTTCAAAGTACTGAAGGGGTTGTTCCTAGATCAACTCCTTGGATAATGAGCTGATGTCGACAAGGAGCGATCCGTCAAAGGAGGGCCTTAATGAATCCCACATCAGTGACACGGAACGGAGCTAGTGATTGTGATGAGGTGAAAACAAACTGTGATGTATGATTCAGGGTGGCGGTCATGAAATGGATGAAGGACAATGTATGGCAGTGGATGGGACATGGTTGACTCTTTGCAGAACCACATCTCTTGAACATATAACGACACTAATGTGATGGATTGGTAGCATTACCCCAATTGAGGATGGTGTGGCGAGGACCATGGTTATGAGACCGGTGAATGAAACAACCCAACCCGATGTGATACGGAGGACAAGGTGTCATGTTCAAGAGCGACTTGCTACCATTAATGCTGTGAGGTTCTCCCAATTTTTCCCCAGTCATTGCTGACCAGTACCTCTTTATTTTTGTCAAGCTTGAGGAGGATAACATATGCTTGTTCTATAACCTGCCCTTCGGGCAAGCCCATCGCTATGTTTTAACGAGCCTAGCGATAGGGAAACTCGTTCTCGTCTAAAGACAAGTTTGTCGCTATTTAATCATTTTAACGAGTCTAACGACAAGGAAAACTCGGTCCTTTTCATTTTTAGAGAGTTTGAAAAGGTACGAAAAGTTAACTCCAAAATTCCTTTTTCGTCATCTAATCCCTTAAGTCTGAAAAAGTATAAAACAATACAGAAGGGATGAATTTTCGATTGCTTTAACGAGCCGAACAAAACAAGCGCTCGATCTTTTTGTGCAATAATCCCTCAGGTCCAAAAAGATTAAAATCTAGAGGAGGGATAGCTCTTCCGGTCGCTTTAACGAGCTGGAAGGCCAAAACTCGGCAAACTTTTCATATTTTACGAGTCAGTGAAAAGAGCTCAAAGAAGACTCGTCTTTTGAGGAACGAGTGATAAACAGGGATAGCAGCAGATTCCAGGTACAGGTTGGAATTTTCCAATCACGGCAGTGTCACAAGGATGGCTAAGTGAAATCACTCTTCGCAGCTGTTCCTCAAAATGGGTAAACAAACATATGGAGATGAACGATTGGCCAAATGAACGGATGGAGGTGATGGCATATAAACACGACCAAGGGCTTTTAATATGGCTGTCAAAGGTTACATTTCTCAAGGTTGTTTACCGGTTCATTTTTTCTGGATGAGCTTGAATTGTAGGGAAAGATTGCTCACAACTTGTGTTTATTTTTTAACGAGCATGAACTCTGTACAAAACTGCTCGATTCTTGCGTTTATTTTTTAACGAGCATGAACATTGCTAAAACTGCTCGATTATACCAGTCTTAATACAAGGAATGCTTTAGGTGAGGTAATCTTATTTAAGGAGCGATACCTCACTAATTACTCCAATTTGGCAGGTTTTAACTTTTGCCCTTCATCCTTTCTTTATGCAAGCTGGAAACGACTAATCCTACGAGTTTAACGGGTTAGACCTACAGGTTTAAAGGGAGGACCTAAAAATTTAAAAAATAAATAGTCGTCCCGTGCTTGCACTCCAAAAGGTTTGCATGCCCCCAGGTATAAAGTATGATTTCGAGATTCTGCCTCTCTTACTTATTATCCGAAAAATGGTTTTGTTTGCTGCCACAAACTAAACTCTCTTTTCGGCGATGCCTATCATTAGGTTGCTAAGGATGGTGACTACTTGTTGCAGCAATTTCCTCTCTTTCTTTGAAGACTGCCCCTACTTCTCTTTTAAAACATATTGTTTTAATGGGTGAGGCTTGACATTCAAAGATGGTGCCTTCTTGCTGCCACAAATAGATCCCCTCCTTAGGAGAGCCCACTTCTTTAGACAAAGGGAGTGATTCTTCCGCTTCAACATAACTTTGACAAAAGAATTTTATCCTAGAACAACCCTCTCTTCCTTTGTCGGACGGGGTACGGACTAGTCCATCCTTCTGCGGAAATTAACTTTATACCTAAGGTTTTCTCTGCCCGAGGCAGGCCAGGGTGCATGCCCCCTGGGTCCCCATTCTTTTCTTCTCGAATTACTCGCATTCATCGGGAAGTAGAACCGGGGGCGGTGGCATTCCTTGAGTGAATAAACCGTTAAGGGATGGTATTTGACTATTTGCAATGCGTGATCCTGGAAATGAAAGTTGGTCTACGAGCTTGACCATTCTTCCTTCGTGCGGAAAACACATGACTCTAAAGAGCGAGGACACTATTGCCTCCATGCAATATATATAGTCTCGTCCAAGGAGTAAGTTATATGCCAAGGGTCCCTGGACGACCATGATGTTCATATGAACTGTCTTCCCTTTCAATGTAACTGCAACATTGGGGAGAATCCCTAACGGGTGACTGGTTCCTTTATCAAAACATGATAGATTTCTCATCTCAGGTAAAAGCGCCGGGCAACCCAGTGCTTTCCAAGCAACAGAGGAAAGGATACTCATAGATGCCCCTTCATCAATGATAGTTCCAGCCATCACCATTCTGTAGATTTGGACTATGATTCTGAATGGGATACTGGCTGGTAACCGGGGTCTGCCTAGTTGATTCCAATCAAAGGATACAACTAGGTTGCTTGGTGGTGGGACCGAATATACGGCCGGATACGACCCTGACGATGTTCCTTCCTGCGATAAAGGAATGGGCGCATTGCCCTGATGCTCATCAGAGTCTGTGTTGATGAAAAGAATATGGATGGTGTCATCCTTATACTCTTCAGTGAGGGTGTCATTTGAAGATGGGTCTTCAATGACAGGGTCATTGGAGGATGAAACCTCCGAAGGAAGAACGGGGTCGACTGCCATTTCGACCTTTAGACTTTCGTCTGTTCTGGATTCAGTAGGTTCATTTTCAATGACCGACACTTCAGCTGACCACTTGAGCGGGTCAGCTGGATTTTCAACTACTGAGGGATTAGGCGCGAGTTTTTGGTATCCAGGAGGAAGTCGTAACGGTGAAACCGGACGATCTTCCAAAACTCTCTTTGCCTCATCTAAGAATGGACATTTGTGGATGGCGTGATCGCCTTCACACAATATACAGGGTGATCTTGGTCTCCCTCTTCGTCCTTCACTCTCGCTAGTTGACGGACTGCAATCAACATGACTACCAGAGGTTGATGCTACCGGATTGTGCAACCTTGGGGACCAGTCCCTTAGTATCCGGGGAATACAGGGACAATCACGATGGAAGTGGGCCCCTTTGCAAATGACACATGGCGATTTAGGCCCGGTTGGTGCAGTGTGTGGGTTTTTGTCAGCTGTCTTTTGCTTGCCCCCAGTCGCCTTCGCCATAGGCCCCTTCTGCTTCTTTTCTCTCTTCTTCTTTTCCTTCTTCTCCATGGGAGGCTGACTTTTGCCGGCTCTTCCTTGTGAAGATGAAGGATCAGAGGAAGAATTGTAAGAAGTGGAAGGCTGGTGGGTAGCTCTAGATTGTTCTGACTGTTGATTCGACTGCTCAGGATTAGTGGCGATCTGGACTACATTAGTTGAAAAGAGCCATACAGGTAGGCCAATTGTCAATCCTGGAAGTGACAATGTTGCCATATGAGGCGCACCAACATCTCCCCAAGAGGAGAAGGGATTTGGACTTCCACCAAGGTTGTTTCCTTGGTTGGTGGGCTCCATACTTTTCAACTGAAAGATCAACGTGGGAATAACAGGTGATTATGTTCCACTTAAAATAAATTTTATTAACGACGCTTTTAGACACAAACTTGCTTTTTCATGTTTTAAGAGTCGAGAAAAAGCTAAAGATGACTCTAGTCGCCTTCGATGTTTTAACGAGCCCGAAGTGACAAATGCTCGGATGGACTTTTTCAGTTATAGAGTTTGAAAAAGGCCAAAAGAAACTTCTCTGGAGATCTAGGCAGAGGGTGTGCCAAACTTTTCGCGAAACCACAGAATACGTTTTACGGTACGGGTGGTCGATCTTCGTGAATGCTGTGTTCACTGCATCGCGATCAGTAGGGCGGCTGACACGGCTTCCTATGGATAAAGGATAATTGCCTATAGGGGTCTCCCAATATATACGCGACGGTACGTGGGAGCACAAGTCCGTATTAGTGCCACCGACTCTCAGGAGGAATCACCCACCTTCGTAGAGATCGACAGTCACTATGTTTAACGACGCCGGAACACGTCTCTACCTAGACCTCTATGTGTTTGCGTTATGTTACAAAGCGTTGTTATGTAAATTGGATTTATTTTAATGTTGATCTTGCTTATCAGTTTGCCTTTAAGGATCACCACGAGATGTATATAACAAATTCCTGAATGCAGTCTAAGATGAGAAGCAAACTTTTCAATCTTTCAACTTTGAAAACCTTAACTACTGAGGGAAAAGAAAGGCAAATCTTTTCACACAGATCATAGGGCACACACTAAAATGCAAATCTTTCCTAAATCGTCAAGCACACAGTCAAATGCAAAATGCACAATGCATGTATTTTCTTTTCCCTTTCTTAATGTGGATGGATACAAAAAGAAAGTGGTTATATAACTTTGATTTCGATTTAAAGCGAAAGTAAACAAGTTTGTCCAAAATCAAAAGACACCTTAAGATTCACTTGCTTAATCACTGGAAATACATGAAATCAAACCATACTAACGAAAGTAAAATGACTAATCAGCTATGGACAGCAAACAAGCTAACTCTTTAGACCAGCAAAATGCCTAACACAGGTTCAGATCTAAGAGGCCAAAAGCATGACTAGTTTACTTTCCGTTATGGGAAATTGTAAATGAGTAAGAAATACAAAGAACAAGTACAATTTCGTTATATAACAGAGGCAGAATGATGGCAAGTAATATTGGTTTCAAAACAGGCACAAGACTGACACCTAGCAGCAAAACTAAGTGAAAATAGGCAAGAGAAAGGAGGAAACCCCAAATGCACTAGGCAAATTTGGGCCAACACAGGCTCTGCACAGCCAAACTGGCTCTCAGCGCAAGTAGCCCCTTTGGGACCTGCGTTGCAAAGCAGGTAGCCTGTGTACTACCTGCTTTGGAAAACGAGAATTGCGTTTTCACAGTTTCCGGGTCATAATTTTCTCAAAAATGCACGGTTTTTGCTCAAATCAGAAGCAATCAGTCAAGCACACTCAAAGGGATGATTAAGAAGGTGCAAAGCTATCACTAAGAGCTTACAAGGATCCTTGTAGATCAGCTCTTCAAATCATGAATTTGCTCAGAAAATGAGCAAGAGTAGCTGCCCTCTACTTCGCTTTTGATATAGTCAAAAGCTTTTCGATTTGGTACTCTTTTGTTCAGGAAATGAATAGCAAAATACTACAAACACAATCAAATGGATACGATCCCCAGCGGAGTCGCCAGTTTGTTGTAGGGAAAAGTATCCGACTCGGATGACCCTATCCCACTCTAAGGGTGACAGTTCCTTAGCAACAACTGTAAAACAAACTACTTAAGGTTTACTTCTTTATGAAAGCAAAAGAGAATGGAGAAAGCACTAACCGTTGCCTTGCGCTTAATGTCGAATCCAAACTCTTCTCTTTGACCGCTTGCTCCTAGCTCTTTGTCCTTCTGCTCGCCCAGCTACGATGAGATCCTGCAAAATAACAAAGAAGGAAACTACAAGAGGCATGCAATCATAACTGGTTCATGGATTAGTGTAAACCAAACATGCAATCATCACAATATATAATTGAAACAAGAGCACATAGAAGAACCTCAATAGCTTTTATTAATGAAGAAATAAAGGTTCTGAGAGTATTACAACCATTGAAGGCTCCAACCCAGCAACACCTCCCAGCAGAAAGAATTTCTCTTCTTCACCTCTCTCAAACAATCACCCAATAACTCAATAGTGAAACCAACAACATATCATTACTTTGCACAAAATTCCAGCCTCTTGAGCTCATAGGAGAGAGCTCAATATATAGATGAATTGAGAAAGGATGAGTCAGCTTGCAACTGATGTGTAGCTGCCTTGTGTCCTCTCTCTCTTCAGTTAATCTTTAGTTGATCTTCAGTTCTTGAGTCCACTTGGAGAACTTTGCTTCCACTTGGAGAAACAGAGCCTCTGACTCATCACAAGGCGAAATACCTGATCCAAGTGTCATTTTTGGAAGATTCCAAAGCAACGACTCACTGTGCCACTTGTCCCTTCTCGCTCAGTGCAGGTGGCCTTTGTCCCACTTGCCTTGCAATGCAGGTACACCATGGAGCAACTGAGTTTCAGCACAGAAACCTAGTGGAGCACCTGCTTTGATTTCAGGATTGCTTGTTTTTGAGTGTTTTCAGGTGGAGAACTGATCTGAGAGCTGTTGGTTTGCTGACCTTGTTCCTCTAGGGGTAGGAACATCATGTTTAGGGAACTTTGGATCCCTTGGATTATTGACAATTCATGCTTGTTGCTGTAAGGCACAAAATTGTCTATAACACATAGGAGTCTAAAACTTATCTGAGATTCACCAAGAAGGTATAATGCCCTCCCATAATAGCTACAATAACATTTTTTAGCCCATCTATTCATCAACCATTAATCAACTAATCAAAACATACCAAGAGCCATAACTAAAACATGTTATGGAACTATGCTTGTAACCAACAAATAACCAAAATACTAACCATGAAATAATATCCATCAAATCCACATAATAACAAGTACAAGTACTCATGCTCTAATTGCACGCCCTTGCTGCTGCGATGCTGCTTCGTGTGACCTACTTGGTTCTCGCCCTACATGCAATTGCCTCTTAGCGGCCCCTTGCTGCTGAGACTATAGAGAAAATGGATCCTCCAGATGAGGGTGAGCCACCTCCAAAAAAACAACAGGGAAATCAAGATGTAGCCAATGCATTTGCCTCTCTTATAGCTGCAACAAGACCTCCAAGAATCAGGCCAACAGTAAACAAGTTTTTCAAAAAACTGGATGACAAATCTCTCTTCCTCCTGTCCTCTTGCACAGAGCAACATTGTCTCTTGCTGAACGCAACCTATTTGGACAGTTCACTGGGCTATGGTCGTCACCCAAATCGGTTCAAAAATGGGTTGAAAGAAACTAGAGCTCAACCATCAATGGGAAAATCTCAATAAGGTTTTGCGGAAGAGGGTACTACACCTTCCATTTTGAAACAAAAGAAGACAAAGATCTAATATTTAGGAATGGTCCATATTTCATGGATACCAGAGGATTATACTTAAATCAATGGACTCCAGACTTTGATCTTGAAATGGATGTACCCAGTGTTGTGCCAGTGTGGGTCAGGTTACCTCACCTCCCTCTACACTGCTAGGGAGATGAGTCAGTAAAGGCCATAGGGAATGCAGTAGGGAAATACATAGATAAGTGTGAACCGAAGGATAACATGCATGCATGTGCTAGAATATGTGTGGAAGTGGATCTGGGAAAATGGCTCCCAGAAGTGATAAAGATCAAAGTGGACGCACATACAGCAGCTAGATTATGAACAAATTCCATTCAAATGCAAGGTATGTCACGAATATGGTCATTTTGCAAATAGATTCTCTAAAAAAAAAGAAAATGAAAGTGTAGAGGAACCAGAAAACAAATGGGAACAAGTTAAAAGGAAGAAATCTACCAACAAGCAACCTCCTCCTCCCTCATCACAGCCTCAGGCCTCAACTGAACCCTCTCCTTCATCTCCTTCCGTTGTCATCCCTCCACCCCTCAGAAATTTGAATCCTTTTGGTCCCTTAGAAGAACCTTCTGAACACCTTTACCTCGATCCCCCCGCCCCAGTTCCCATAACTCTCCCATCTTGTCTTCCCTCCCTTTAAACCCTCGCTCTCCCCCTCCTCCTCCTTCAATGGACCGTATCTTAACCAGAAACTAGTCCAAAGAGACTCTTCAAATCTATGAACACCAAAAAAAAGCAGGCAAAAAATCTAACAAGGAATTAAGGGATGAAGCAGCAGCCAAGGAGATGGCTCTAGGCACTCAGCAACCAATGGACTCCTTCTTTGGGAAAAGCTTAGGAAATAGCGAAAAAAATCAGCAGTGAGGGAAAGGTACCGCACACCACCAAATCAACAAATAATGATAGTGGTCTCTTGGAATTGTTGTGGTCTGGGAAAAACTTATAAAGTAAATGCAGCAAGAAACATTTTAATGAAAGAAGTGTCAGACATCTTCATGATTCAGGAGACCAAAATAAATAGTCAAGAAGCTGGAAAAATGATACAAAAATTAAAAAAATTATGAAGGAATAATGCTAGAGGCCATAGGAGCTTTAGGAGGAATTTGTACCCTTTAGAAAAAAGGGAAATGGAAAATGATAAACCAAAAAATGGATAAGCATTGGATCAAAACCGATTTAAAGGAAATCAACACAAAGGAAAAATACAGCCTCATCAACATATGCGCTCCAAATCATTATAGGGAAAAAGAGAAATACTAGAATACAACGAAAGAAAATCTAACAGAAACTCAAAATGGGAAAATAATTTTGGGAGGTGACCTAAACTTGGTTAGAAATATAGAAGAGAAATTTGGAGGGACATATCATGCTGATCCATCAAGAGAAGTTTTGGATGCAATAATGGAGCAGCACAATTTAATTGACATTCCACCAAGTAATGGGAAATACACTTGGAGCAATAAGAGAGTGGGCAAGAGAAATATAAAGGAGAGGCTGGACAAAATATTAGTCCAAGAAAATATAGCAGCTGATTTCATTTTTGTCAAGTCCAAAATTATACATACAACGACATTGGAACATAAACCAGTAATAATCATATTGGGTAAAATGGGTAATCAAGGTCCTCTTCCTTTTAGATACAACTCAATCTGGAACATCAATGAATATTTCAGAACTCAAATCATAGAGGCTTGGGCACAAAAAATTACAGGTTCACCCTATTATGTTTGGGAAACAAAACTAAAAAATCTGAGAATAAAGCTAAAAATATGGGCAAGAGAGAATGAAATTAGACAAAAAACAAAGAAAATAGAGTTGCAAAAAAATGGACAACATGCAAGAAGAAAAGGAAAACAAAGAGGAGGAAAAGCAAGATTACTTGCAAGGAAAGGAATTATTTTGGGAAATATACAGAGAAAATAGAAAAGAAGAAGAAGATCTTAGACTGAAATCCAGATGTCTCTAGCTGAATTCCGAGGACAAAAACACTACCTTCTTCCACAACAAAATGAAAATAAGAAGAGCTAGAAATCAGATAGATCAAATTCAAGTGGATGGGAAAGAAATAAAGGGAGTGAAGGAACTAAAAATAGCAGCTCATAACCACTTCAAATATCTCTTAACAGTTAATGAACAACCATCAGATCATGAGGACTTTCTACAACACACTAAAAAAAAATAAGAGATGTTCAAAACTTAGAAATAAACAAAGAAATCTCTAAAGAAGGCAGTGATATGGATTCTCCACCCAGACAAGGCCCCGAAGCCAGATGGTTTCACAATTGCCTTTTATAGGTAGCATTGGAATGTCATAAAAAAAGATTTCTTGAGAATGATTAAAAATGTCTTCAAAAAAAAATGGGAGGAAATACCAAGTCATCTTATTTGGCTCTAATCCCAAAGGATCCCAATCCAAATACCTTCAACAGATTTAAACCAATATCTATTTGTAACTCCTCCTACAAAATTATCAAAAAAATAATAGCCAATAGAATCAAGAAAGTTCTCCCCGAAATAATCTCAGAAAATCAAGGAGGCTTTGTTCCTAGGAGGTAAATCATTGACAATGTGATTGTTGTACAGGAAGCTATCCACACAAGCATACAAAGGAAAGAGAAAGGAATTATAATAAAGTTAGACATGGCTAATGCTTTTGACAGGGTCAGCCACACATACCTAACAATAGTTCTTAAAAAAATTGGGTTCTCTCAAGACATAATAGAGATCATACAGGCCTGCATCTCAACCCCTTGGATTGCGCCTCTAATAAATGGAAGACCAAGCAATTTTTTTCAGAGTTCAAGAGGGTTGAGACAAGGGTGTCCACTTTCACCATTTCTATACATTATTATGGCTGAAATGCTAAGCACAACATTAGAAAGACAAAGAAGAGAAAAAAACATTACAGGTCTCCAAATTGCAAGAGGAGTCAAAAGTATCAACCACTCCCTCTTCGCTGATGACACCCTCTTATTGGGAGGGGCATCAAGTATAATAGCAAGAGGATTTAAAAAAGTTCTGGATGAATTTCTTCAGGTATCTGAAGGACTCTTAAACAAATCGAAATGCAGAATTTATGGTTGGAACACACCATCAAGAATAATGCAAAGTATCTCACAAATTCTTGAGATTCCAACCCAAGAAAGATAGACTCACTTCTTCTATTTAGGACTCCCAATCGCTAAAGATAAATTGAGGGTTGAATTATGGATCAAACAGGTTGAAAAAATGAAAGATAAAATCCAAAAATGGGGTATGATGTGGCTCAATATGGCAAGTAGGGTGATTTTGATAAAGGCACTACTTTCAGCCCTCCCAATATATCAGTATGCGATAATTTTTGCACCAACAAGTGCACATAAGAAAATGGAATTAATCATAAGAGGCTTCCTCTGGTAAGGAGGGAAACAAGACAACAAAAAGTTTAGTTTGGTCAAGTGGGATCAAGTCACATTACTATACGAACAAGGAGGACTATCCATTCGTTTACCAGGCCTATTGAACACTGCACTAGGAATGAAAATAATTTGGCAAATGATAACTGAAAATGAGAGCTGGTGGAAAAACGCTCTTGCCACAAAATACTTGAATCAATCCAAAACAAAGCTAATGATTGGAACATCCCTATGAGGTCATGCACACAAGTTTGGAAACTTGTGAAAAAAAATCCCCTTAATCAGAAATCATATATCTAAAATTCCTGGCAATGGGAAAATGGTGTCAATTTGGGATGACAGAATCATGGGAAAAGAGCCCTTAAACCTCCAACTAGACCTCCAAGGCATTCAAAGATGGATGACAGAAAGAGGGTTGAACACTCTTCACTCAATCTCAGCATGGGATCAACAAACTTGGCATGAGTGCCAAATCACAACAATCCCTTTAAATATGAAAGGACAATGGGAGAAATTAAGACTTCATCTCAAAGGGGAAGAACCCATAAGTATTGAGGAAGAGGAAAATTTTGTTTGGGATCCAAGTGGAGGAGGATATACTGTTAAAATAGGGTACAAAGTACTTCAAGATCATCAAAATCATCAGGAATGGGACCTCTGGAAATTGGCATGGAAGACTGAAAGCCTTCCTAAGATCAAAACATTCATATGGACTCTTCTAAAAGGAAAAATACTAACTACTAAAAATTTAAAAAAGAAAGGAATTCATGGTCCCTCCAGGTGCTCCATGTGCCTGAAAGAAGAAGAGTCCATACAACATCTCTTTTTGGACTGTATGATAGCAAGAGAATGTTGGAAGCAGATTTCAAGTCCTCTGGAAATCAATTTAAATTTCTCAAACACCTTCTCAAAGTTCTATAAAGCATGGGAGAAGGCTTATCCCTATTCTATGAAGAACAAGGCTACAATTAACAAGATCTGGAAATGCCTCCCAACAATCTTGTGTTGGCAGATTTGGATAACTAGAAATAAAAGCATCTTCAAAGAACAAAAGCCAAGAACAGGTAGAATCTTATCAAAAACTTGGGGTTTAGTTTCAGAAATATTAAACACTAAAGGGATGTCAGTAGTGGATTACAACAACTTATAGCAAGAGGAGAGAGATTGGATTGGGAAAGCCATATTGAAAAATGCTGGGAAAGCAGGGCCAAAGAAAACTCCTACAACATGAAGTTGGAAAATAAGGATGAATGAAGAAGAATTCGTAGAGTGGAAAAAAACAAAATATATTCAATATGTTCTTTGATGGAGCATCAAAAAACAATCCCGTGAAAGCAGAGGCAGGAGAACTCATAAGTGACTGAGATGGGAAAGAGATAGTCACTTACGAATGGGGCCTGGGAGAAACAACAAATAAAAAAGCTGAAGCTAAAAAGAAAGCAATTCAATACCCTATAATAATAAGAGATTCAACAATCGTTATAGAAGTGATGATTAAAAACAAGAGCCCCAACAACTCAACAATGAACAAAATCTACAAGAGGATAAGAATTAATCTGAAAGGATCAAGAATGGTTAATTTTAAGCATGTTCTGAGAGAACATAACAAAAACGTTGATAATTTTGCTAAAAAAGCAACTAAAAGAGAGGCAGGAAGTATTAAGGAAAATGAAGATATATACTTCAGCCCCATCCCATAGATCAAATCAATTTCCATGAGGAAAGAGTTAATCATTAAAAAAAAGAATGAGAAAAATCAAACCAACTGTGAAAGTACATCAGAAAATCATGAGACAGATACTCTAGTAGTTGTACTCAAATGGTAATCACAGGTGTATATACAAAAAATTAAAATAAAAATATGCCTCCATCTTAAGCCTGTAGGCCAAGGAGGATTGAGATCCTATCCGCATGAATAGCACAGACATCCATCATATCACTGCCAATCTCCAAAGAATTTTTGTGTTCATAAATTGTAAGCTTCTGCATATCCCTAATCACTATAATAGCACCAAGCGTGTTCCTAATTCCTTGTTCCTTAACACGCACAACATTCTGGAATGCATCACTCTATGTCTTTCTCTCCTTATCCGCTATCATATTCTTCTCTCTGTTTCCATCTCCTCGTGCAAACCTCTTACTGAGCCATCCATACACCGAAATTTGTATAATTTCCCTCAGCGCCTTCATCCATCACATTGCTATCTCTTCATCTCAACTTATGCAGCCATCATTAAGATACTTGCAGACATCTCCTCTAAATGGTCTCAGAGCCCTTCTTCTCTCTAAGATCAGGCATTGTTGTGCCTCCCCTCCACTTGGGCGGTGATAGACAGCTTCAGTTCAGATCGTTTTTCAAAGGAAGGACATTCTTCAAAAATCAATACAACAAACCAAAACAACACCAGAAGAAGGCACAATTAAGACAACAACAAGCGTAATAATAGCACTTACAAGAGGAACAATAGCCTTATAAAAAATATAGAGAAACAATGGAACAAAATGGAATGCAACCCAATTGAAAAAGCTGCAAAAAATGACGGATGTTCCACTTGTAGGGAAAATAAATTCATGATAAGCAGATTCAATGAATCCCTTCAGGAACTCAGGATAGAAATAAGGAGGGAGTTAATTTATCAACAGAGAGATATTGAAACTCAGAAAGCTGAAATTCTTGTATTCAAGAATAAATGTGTGCACTTGGAGGAAGTCGTCACCTACATCAAGTCTACCACTCAGAGCCAGGAAGAAGAAAACTCAGTTCAACAAGGCAAGAAGAAACACTCTCAATAGGAGCAGTCAGTTAATCAATACTGAAAAACTGAAAAATAATTTAATGTATTGCAATTTTATATTACTCCCAAGAAAATATGTAAGGCAATATGCCAGGATACACAAAGGAATGTATAAAACATTGGCCCTCAAGCATAGAAACAGGGATTGCGCTCCCATTTTCAATTTTCTACTTGAATCCAAACCTCATCGATTGTAATAGGAGTATGCTCCTATTTTCTTTTGTAATATAATCAATACCTGATCTTGTTAAAAAAAAACCAAGTACAAGTACTCATGAATCACAATAAGAAAATAACTCTTATTAACTTATGCAAAATCCAACCAAGTCAGGGACTTCCAAGTACCACCCGACCATAGGTTGGGTTGAACCAAATATTTCTTTCAGCTAATCACCCCCATGCCATATTACAAGCATGAATGTGGGAATTTAGGCCATAAAAAACCACGACTTCCTAGATATTAAACCACATCCACCCTCAAGCTACCACGATCTTGCCAAAACTGGTCAAGAGATCACAATGGCCAAAACAATCTTGGATGCCTCAGAGTTTCTTCACCATTACCTTGAGGAATTTACCTATCTCCACCCACACGTTGAGGGCTTCCCAGAGATTAAACCACCTCCACCACCAACCCTTGGGAATTTTCCTGAGACCACCTCCCCTAGTTCCAAAACCTTCCGACAATCCAAAGCTCAACTAGAAGAGAATCCCATCACACCATGGATATTCAGAAATGGAAAGACAAGGATGAAACTAGTGTCACCCTAGGAAAAACCCATGCCAATGATAGTAAAAGAACCAAATACAAAAATTCATGTACCATGCATTCACAAACCAACTAGTAAATCACACATGCAACATGTTACCTGCAAAGTCCTCTTGTTGAAGCTACTTGATCCAACCTTCCTTGCTTTGTTTTCCTTGTCTTTCCTTTACTTTCCATGCTTTCTTGCTTTCTCCTCTTGGTGCTCTTCTCTCTCTTTCTCACTTGGACCAAGATAAAACTAACAAAAAGCTGTGAACTAATCCTCATAATCCTTCTTATCATTGAGGCCTCTATTTGCTTCAATTTCCTCTATTTTTCCTTTATTTTTCCTTTATTTTTCCTCTCATTCAATTTGTGACCTTTCATCTCCCTTTTCTCTTATTTTCCTTTATTTTCATAAATAAATTCCAATTAATGCCTCATTTCCTATTCCAATGCGTTTGCCAATTTCCTTAGCCATAATAAACCAAAAGTGACAACCACTAGGATGTTTTGCCCAACATTCAACTTGGAATATGTGTCCCATGACCTTGGTCTTATTTTGTCTTTATTAAATTTATTACATGAAATTTTAACCCGAACCCATGGCTATTACATAATCTTTCAAACTATATCCACAAGCTCAACACATAATAACTACCCTTGACAAATCTGATCATATCAATGCAACATCAACCCGTTCTTCAATCATCAATTAGTAGCATATTCTTAATTTATTGTTTTGATCACAATACTAAACTTGTTCATGAGTCCGAAAACATTTTGAAAACAACAAAATAAAAATAGCCTCTTTCCCTCGAAAGTCTGTCTTCATGACTTTTGATGTCCCCCTTTCAGATCACAAAACAAATTCTTGCCACTTACCCTTTTTTTAAAAACAATTTAGGCGTCAAAATGACCCACAAAACATTATAAAAATTAGTTGAAATTATTACAACAATTCCATCCATTTATTTCATGCAACATCATAGCATAAGCAAACAAAACAAGGTTCTAGAATAAAATTTCCTCAATTAAACCATTTCCTAAAATTAAGGCCCATTTTCTTGTTTTGATTATAATATTCATTAAAGCTTTTGTGTTATCACCTCTACCATGAACAAAAACACTCATTGGAGATTATATAATGCAATTTAAATGGTTAACATTTTTTTTTGTGTCTTCAAGAGAATGTGAATAACATTATCACCTCCACCATGCCTAACAACATGAACTAGAGATTACATAATGCAATTTCAATGCTTACTTTATTTTTTATGCCCTTGAATGTTACCTTAATCCCCAAATAGGTCTAGGTCATGAGTTGCAACTCAAAATAAAATGTAGTTGTACCCATGGATCCATGAATTGTTTGTTATGTTATATTCAATTGCATATAGTAGTTCTAGGGGCATCATTCACCCATGAGCTTCACTACCTTAAAAGGTTTTCTCAGACAAAAAGAAAATTGGGGTTTTTAATCCTGTAATACTTACATTTGATGGCCAAAATTGGAAATGGTTTCATTGGAATTGCATGGACACATCTACCATTCCAAAACATACCTATCAAGGACTACAAAATTTAATAATTTTGATTGTCATATTTTTATGCCTCTAGGAAAATTGTTACCTTTATCCCTAAATGACTCTATGTCGAAAGTTTCAACTTGTGATAAAATGAAAATGGTCCCATAAATCAATCACTCATTGGATCCATTAAAATCATATACACAGACAAATACTAGAGGCATCATTTTGTTGGAATTATATTTACAATGAGAGGGGGGGGGGTGGGGGAGGGTGGTGGGGGCGCTTGTGAATTAGTGTAATGACCAATTTATTCATTTTAAAACAATTTCACAATTCATAATAACTGAAACAATAAGAGTGCATCAATAAAATCAATCACCACATCAAAAGACATGAACACTAAATATATGTTGAAACCATGATAAGAGAAAGTGACAAATATTCTTATCTTCTTCAATGTTTGGTTACATCAATATGAAGGAACCAACCCCCAAAAATCAATTTGCAGGAACCAACCCCCAAAAATAATTTTGCAGGAACCAACCCATAAAAAAAAATTGCAGTCACCAACCACCAAATATATACAAGTACCAAATTGTTGTAGGCTCCAACTTGATTGAAGTGCTAAATTTTGAGATTTGCAAAAACCAACTTGTTATAGGTTCCAACCTAATTGAGACACCAACCTATGAGATCTATAAGCACCAAATTGCTATAGGCTCCAGTTTGATTGAGGCACCAACCTTCTTCACCAAAACATAGTGGACCACTTTTCACAATCTTTCAAATTGGATCCATAATCTCAAGACACAATAATTGCCCCTAACAAATCTGATCATATCAATGCACCTTCAACCTATTCTCCAATCATCAATTAGTAGCATATTATTAATTTCTTGTTATAACCACAAGACTAAACTTGTTCATTAGTCCTAGAAAATTTTGATAACAACAAAAGAATATAGCCTCTTTCCCCCAAAATTTTGTCTTCATGACTATTCATGTCCCACTTTTTGATCATAAAAAAATTCTTGCCACTTGTCCTTTAAAAAAAAAACAATTTCTATATCAAAATGATAACAATTGGGTGAAATAACTACAATAATGCCATCCATTTATTTCATGCAAAATCATAACATAATCAAACAAAGCAACAAGGTTCTAGAATAAAATTTCCCCGACTCAACCATTTCCTAAAAGTAGGGCTCATTTTGTCATTTTGATTAGAATTGGTTATTCATTAAAGATTTTGAATTATCACCTCCACCATGAACAAACACACTAACTGAAGCTTACATAATGCAATTTCTATTCTTAACATGTTTTTATGCCTTCAAGATAATGTGAATAACATTATCACCTCCACCATGCCTAAGAACATGAAATAGAGATTACATAATGCAATTTCAATGATTACCTTGTTTTCTATGCCCTTGAATGTTACCTTCATCCATAACTAGGTTTAGGTCATGCGTAGCAACTCAAAATAAAATGTAGTTGTTCCCATGGATTCATGGATTGTTGGTTATGTTGGATTCACTTGCATATAGTAGTGCTAGTGGCATCATTAACCCATGAGCTTCACTACCCTAAAATGTTTTTCTTAGACACAGAATACAATTGGGGTTTCCATAGTGGAATGCTTACATTTGATGGCCAAAATTGGAAATGGTTTCATTGAATTGCATGGACAAGTTTTTCACATCTACCATGCCCAAACATACCTATCAAGGACTTCAAAATTTAATAATTTTGATTTTCATATTTTTATGCCTCTAGGGAAAATGTTACCTTTAACTCTAAATGGCTCTATTTTGAAAGTTGCAACTTGTTATAAAATGAAAATGGTCCCATAAGTCAATGACTCATTGAATACACTAGAATCATCTACACATAGTAGTGCAAGGGGCATCATTTTGTGGGAATTATGATTACATTGAGAAGGTGGGGGCATGAATCAGTGTAATGGCCAATTTAATAAATTTAAAACAATTTCAAAACTCATCATAACTAAAATAATAAAAGTGAATTAATAAAATCAATTATCACATCAATAAACTTGAACACCAAATATACATGGAAACCCTCACAAGACAAAACCACGAATCTTCTTATATTATTAAATATTTAATTACATCAATACACAACAACCAAACCCCAAAAATCAATTTGTTGACACCAACCCATAAAACGAATTTGCAGTCATCAAACCCCAAATATATGCAAACACCAAATTATTGTAGGCTCAAACTTGATTGAGGCACCAAACCTTGAGATTTGCAAGCACCAACTTGCTGGAGGCAGAAACACGATTGAGTCACCAACCTATGAAATTTGCAAGCACCAAATTGTTGTAGGCTCCAAACTGATTGAGACACCAACCTCATTCACCAAAACATGGTGGACAAATTTTCACAATCTTTCAAACTAGATCTACAAGCTCAAAAAACAATAACTTCCCCTAACAAATCTGATCATATCAATGCAACTTCAACATGTCAATTAGTAGCATATTCTTCATTTCTTGTTCTAGTCACAAGACTAAACTTGTTCATGAGTCCCAAAACATTTTGAAAACAACAAAATAAATATATCCTCTTTCCCTCAAAAGTTTGTCTTCATGAATTTTCATGTCCCCCTTTCAGATCACAAAAAACTTCTTTCCACTCACCCTTTTAAAAAAATTGATTTGGGCTTAAAAATGACCAACAAAAGATTATAACAATTAGGTGAAATCACTACAATAATTCCATCCATTTATTTCATGCAACAACATAACATAAGAAATCAAAACAATAAGGTTCTAGAATAAAATACCTCAACTCAACCATTTCTTGCAAGTAGGGCTCATTTTGTTATTTTTTTATTGTAATTAGTTATTCATTAAAGCTTTTGCATTATCACCTCCACTATGAATAAACACACTCAGTGAAGCTTACATAATGCAATTTCAATGCTTAACATGTTTGTTGTGCCTTCAAGAGAATGCGAATAACATTCTCATCTCCACCATGCCTAAAAACATGAACTAGAGATTACATAATGCAATTTCAATTCTTACTTTGTTTTTTATGCCCTTGAATGTTACTTTCATCCCAAAATAGGTCTAGGCCATGAGTTGAAACTCAAAATAAACTGTAATTGTGTCCATGTATCTATGAATTGTTGGTTATGTTGGATTCACTTGCATATAGTAGTGCTAGGGGCATCATTCACCTATGAGCATCACTACCCTAAAAGGTTTTCTTAGGCAAAGAAGAAAATTGGGGTTTTCCATAGTGGTATGCTTACATTTGATGGCTAAAATTGGAAATGGTTTCATTGGAATTACATGGACAATGTTTTCACATCTACCATGCCCAAGCATGCCTATCAAGGACTAGAAAATTTAATAATTTTGATTGTCATATTTTTATGCCTCTAGGAAAAGTGTTACCTTTACCCCTAAATGACTCTATTTTGAAAGTTGCAACTTGTGAAAAATGAAAATGGTCCCATAATTCAATGACTCAATGGATCCATTAGAATCATCTACAAAGAGTAGTGCTAGGGGCATCATTTTATCGGAATTATGATTGCACTGAGGTGGGGGGGGTGTGAAACGGTGCAATGGATAATTCAATAAATTAAAAAAATAATCACAATTCTCATAACTAAAACAATAAGAGTTCATTAATAAAATTAATAATCACATCAATAGACATGAACACCAAATATATGTGGAAACCTTCACAAGAGAAAACCATAAATATTCTTATCTTATTCAATATTTGATTACATCAATATGTAGGAACCAACCCCCAAAAATCAATTTGTAGGCACCAACCCATAAAACGAATTTGTAGTCACCAAACGAAAAATATATGCAAGCATTAAATTGTTGTAGGCTCCAACCTGATTGAGGCACCAAACTTTGAGATTTGCAAGCACCAACTTGTTGTAGGCTCCAAATTGATTGAGGCACAAACATATGAAATTTGCAAGCACCAACTTATTGTAGGTTCCAAATTGATTGAGGCACCAACCTCCTTCACTAAAAAATAGTGGACCACTTTTGATAATCTTTCAAACTAGACCCACAAGCTTAAAAGACAATAACTGCCCCTGATAAATTTGATCATATCAAAACAAATTCAACCTGTTCTTCAATCATCAATTAGTAACATATTCTTCATTTCTTGTTCTAATCACAAGAATTAACTTGTTCATGAGTCCCATAACATTTTGAAAACAAAAAGAGAAATATAGCCTCTTTCCTTCAAAAGTATATCTCCATGACTTTTAATGTCCCCCTTTTAGATCACAAAAAAAATCTTGCCACTTGCCCTTTTTTAAAAATCAATTTTGGCCTCTAAATGAACCACAAAACATTATAACAATTATCATTTCAACAAAATGACCCTAACAGGTCAACATAATGTAAATTTAGATCCATTTTCTACAAAATAACTTTCGAGTGTGTGCTTGAAAAAATGTACCTCAACTATTCAATAGAGTGCATTATTTAGGTTCAACAAAATCCCCTTTTCCATGTGCTAGTTCCAAATTCAAAATAAAATAAAAAATAACCTTGAAATCAAACCTGTGACCATTGCAGAGAAATATAGGCTTGATACCAACTCAGCTATGCACTATGTTCACATAGCCAAACCTTCCACACACACACACACTCATATGTGCTATAAATGCACAATCCATGAAAACACACCTCAAGCTCAATCATGATACCACAAAATTGCTAATCAGACTTGAAACTTTGACCACCATAGAACAAAACAATCTCGACACCAACTTGGTTATGCACTATTTTCACGTAACCAGGCTCTGCAATATAAGTGTTACCAAACCATAGACCTCAAGCTTGATCACCACCAAATTTCTAACCAAAGTCAAACATGTGACTACTTCAGACCAAAATAGGTAATCCAATATAGGAATTATCAAACAACTCTCAAGCTTGAGCACGAGACCACAAAGTTGTAGTGCAACATTCAAACCAAGCCACACATATATTTGTTTCCATGTGAGGGCAAACTCTATTGATTCGAATGTTATCAACATATGATATACATAGGTTTGAAACAAACTGTTTGTTGGGATGACAGTGATTATTTGACCGTAACTTACGGAGATGACCCATATGACCACAACATGACCAGGGGACCCCCAGGGACTATGGGGATATACTTTTATTTTCCATGTGACTGAGACCTTAGGTGTCCATGGGCAACTGAATGCTGACATAGGCATGACATCATCATGCCCTAATCCAGATTTATGAAGGAATGAAATAATACAAATTTAAATTGGAAACACATAGATACAATGAAACTGAACTTCAATTAATAAATAGCTAATGCTAAAACTATTTACATGCAAAATGAAAGAAAACTAGCTCGAGTAGTGGTAGCTTATCTCTGATAAGAGATGTGATGGTTACTCACCTTCTTGAACCATGTTACAATGAGTCTCAAAGGCCTTTTCATCATCACTAAATAGTGATAAATGCTAAAAATCCAAAACCCCTAACCCTAGGAGATGAAGCGCTAAAGGTTTATGGGCCCATATGGGGTAAGTTGGAATGTCAACTTGCTAGGGTCATAACATTGGAATGCATTATCTGCTTGGTGCACATGATAACACATTATAAAGGTCTATCTAAGGAAAACAACTTTCAACTGCAATTTTTTTTCAAAGACTCATGTTTGATCGTTTCCCTAAAGAACACTCTTTAGGGCCTCAAAAGGGATCCAAAAGTTTAAGACGTGATATTGCCAAAAATAGAAAACTTCCAAAATAGGAAAAATATGTTATGACCCAATGGAATAAGTGGGTGGTCACCGATATCCACTTGGATCATGCCCATGTGGAACCCTTTGGGTAGTGCCATGTGTCACCCAAAATCAACCCTGTTTGCTACTAAAAAATTCCCTTTTGACATGCCACGTGTCCACATCATCAAGGTGCCACATGTTAGGGTTTTTCCACATTAACCATCTTTGCTTACACCACGTGTTTGGGTTTTCCACATCAACCATCTCTTCTTACACAACGCAAATCATCTCTTCTTACGCCACATGTATGGGTTCACCACATCAACCATATCTACTTCGCCAAGTCAATTAGGTCATCATATGCCATGTCAAAAGTGTATTATATCATACTCGCAACATGTCTTGGTTTTGCCACATCAACCATCTTTGCATATGCCATGTAAACTAGGCAATACATCAAACCTACCACATCATACAAGTATTACATTATACATGTCATATAGGTGTTATGTTGGACCCGACACATCACACAGGTATGCCATCAGATACATCATAGGTGTTACGCTAGACCAGTATAAGTTACCCCATTATATGACTATTATTCAATGTGGTATGGGTCTGAGTCTTCTCCGTTCCTATGTGGAACCATGACACAATCCAAACACCATGACAATTAAAGGTCATCCATCGACGAAGATGCACACTAGTTAATGAATTTAGGGTTTGACTCCTTTTACTCTATTATAAGAATGCTTGACATCAAATTAATGTCTATTCTTATTCAGTGAGAGTTTTGAAAAAGTTCCATATATCAACAGAAAGGTATTAGAGAGTAGTATTTAGCCAAACCAGTTGCACATTTGTTTGATTGACATAAATCTAACAAATGCTTAGTACTCTTCAAATTATGATTTCTAGGGTATCATGTTCAAACTATCCTTCTTCTTATTCTAGAGGAGTTTGACTAAGTGTGGTATACCATTGGAAATCTCTTAGAGAGGACTATCCAACCAAAACTTCTACATTCTCATTTCATGATCATAACTTCAACATGTTCCATAATATTTGACATCATAGATGTGTTAAATGCTCAATTATATTTCAAGGAATCATACCTTATTTGACATCCAAGACATTATACCTCCTTTGACATCACTAAAGTGTCAAAAAATGCGCAATGATCTTCCAAGGCATCATACCTCCTTTGACATCCAATACATCATACTTCCTTTGACATCAATGACATGCCAAATGATCTTCCAAGGCATCGTATCTCCTTTGACATCTAATACATCAAACTTCCTTTGACACCAATGATACAACATTTTTTGTCATCAATGGCAAAATTGTGCCAACAATCTCCCCTTTTCATTGATGGAAACACTACCATACATTGATGGAAATGGATGAAATTGCTCCTATCAACTTGCTACAATATATGTCCTTGTGATATAGTAAATTTATGTTATGTCTCCCCCTTTGAAATCATTAGCAAAGGGGCCCACTAATAAGGGTTTCTCTTCTAATGACCAATGATGCACAATTACTTTTTTAAAGTCACTGCTTCTACTTGTGGAATTTATCCCCCTTCTGAATGGGCTCTCATCTTGAAGATACACTCTCCTCCTATGAATGTTCCCTGATATATTCATACTCCCCATATGAGTGAGATAAAATTCAACCCTGTACTCCTTTTACATTTGATTTATCACCTCCAAGTGACCAGGAAATCACCTATACAAATTACTGATAAAGTGTCTCAATATCTAATCTGATGGTTCATTTCTTAACTTCCCTTGGACTGTTCAACTGCTCTTTCTGAGAAATTATCCCCTATTCTTGGGCTCCTTTCAATATTTTCTTTTCCTTCGTTAAATCTGCATCTATCTTGCATACTATTTCTCTTCAAGCTCCATCTTGTCACACATATATTCTTGAAGAAGATTTCACCAATGGATTAGATCTGAGTGGTTAGATATATCCTTAGTTATTCTTGATTCCTTATCCATGCTTTGGTAATGTTCCTTGAGTTAGTAGAGAGACCTTCTTAAATTAACCATCTCATGTTAATCTTGTAATCACAAGTTATATGCCCTTCATTGTGGCATTTGCAAAATTATGTGTTGAACCTGAATAATCGTAAAAATAGTTAATATGATATGTCATTTTGATTTGATTGCCTATATTTTTGTTCCTATAAAATTGATAATAACCTCTATTTCTAATATAGTCATTCATGGCATAGTTTTTTCAATCTATTGTTTTATTTCCAAATCTTGTACATGAGAAACAATGACCAAAAATCATATTTTGATACTTTGCTAAGTGGAGTTGTATTGATGAAGTATTTCTTCAGAAGTTGTTCTGTATTGAAAGAGATTAATATCTTAATTGATATTTGATTCTTATTCCATTGCTACTTGTAGATCCCTTGAGATGATTAAAATGACTTCTTGATGTAGTAGCATTTTCAAACTCATCATGATTTCTTCCCTTTCTTTGGTTAGTTGTATCTTGTTGATTCATGGTTTATTTATGAGTGTCACTTGAGTTGCTAAAGTGAACATGCATAAGTTGGTCCTTTACTTAACTAGTGCCTACAATTGTATTGTTTCTAGATTGTATGAATGTATGAACATATATCTTAATTTGTTATCCATTTGGTGTCCTTGAGCATGATTCATGTTTAGATGTATCACAATATTCATTATAACCAAGGCCTGTTTTGATGAGGGGTGATATTTGCAAGTTTAGGATGTGATCTAATGGGTCAAAAACTTTAGAGGGCTTCAAGTTTTGATTACACTGATATGAGGCATTTTCTAATTAGTATCTCAAAAGAAAATTTTCTTCCAATTTTTCACAATGTCCTTCCTTTTCTATTAACTTCTTTAACCAAATCTCCTTTATACTCTTAGTTTCTTCCAGTTCAAAATTTAGAGAGATGACATGATTTACGTCACAATCTTTATCTTTATATGTTTGCAGTTGTTTTTCTAGTTGATCTACCTTCTTTCTTATAGGTATTAGCTCCTCCAAGGCAATTATGAGTCCTCCTTTAAAGTATACTTCTCCTTCAATCTCTTATTTAGTACTTTCATCACTCATGGCTATGAATAATATCTCTCCTGTTTCATCATGAAATATGCTTTCATTTCTTTCATAATCACTATCTTCTTTAAAGCACAAGATTATTTTTTTTTCATTTCATCTTCAATTATAATCATTATATTTGAATTTTACTTCTTCATCACTATCATTTACTTTTGTGTAAGGACATTTAGAAGCATAGTGTCCTATTCTTCCACATTCAAAACATTTAAGTGGGAGCTTACCTTTGAACTTTCCAATTCCCTTCTTTAGTTTTCCTACAAATTTGATTTCCTCTTCATCTGATTCATGTCTAGAGTAATCTTGAATCCCATGCCTACTTCCTTAACTTCTTTGAATGCAACTTCTCTAAATCTTGTCATCTCCTTTTCTACCCTTAGTTCATATGCAATAAGAGTTCTGTGAAGGATATCCATGTTTAACTTTTGAAAGTTAGATATCTCTTATATGGATGAAACTTTAGGATTAAACCTTTTGGGAAGAGATCTTAATACTTTGCGAATAATTTCAACTTCCTTGACAATTTCACAAAGACCTATTTTTGCATTGACAATTACATATACCCAAAGGAAATATAAGGCAATATTTTAATCTTCTTCCATTTTCAAACTTTCAAACTCACCTCTATAAGTTTACAACTTGGCCTCCTTTATTTTGTCATCCCCTTCATAAAAAAAATTAAGATTGTCTTGCAGTTCTTTAGCTAATTTGCAATGAATTACTTTGACAAATTCAATAATTGATAAACCACTAATATGTCATTTTTTGCAATTGCATTAAATGTTTAGAGAAATTTACCAGCTACATTAGTGGGAGGAGTTGAAAGTTTTTGGAAACCATTCTAAACATCCATCCATATATCAATACCTAAATAAATAATGTAGGTTTCCATTCTTATGTCCCATAGTTTGTTCCATCAAACTTAGGAACCTTGCCTTAAGATCTGAGATTGGCCATGTTCCTTGTCATAAACCTTCCAATGATTAGCTATTCTTGAAGGAACCCACTTTGAAACCAATTGTTGGTTACACTGAGGGGGTGAATAAGTGCATGGCCAATTTAATCAATTTAAAACAATTTCATAATTCATCATAACAAAAATCATAAGAGTGCATCAATAAAATTAATCACCACAAAAATACACATGAACACTAAATATACATGGAAACCCTTGTGAAAGAAAGCCAAAAATATTCTTATTTGCTTCAATATTTGATTACATCAATTTGCAAGCACCAACCCCCAAAGATATGCAAGAACCAACAAGTTGTAGGCTCCAACCTCAGAGATTTGCATGCAACAACTTGTTGTAGGCTCCAACCTGATTAAGGAATCAACATTTGAAATCTACAAACACAAACTTGTTGTACTTTCCAACTTGATTGAGGGACCAACCTCCTTCACCAAAATGTAGTGGACCAACTTTCATAATCTTTCAAACTAGATCCACGAGGTCAAAACACAATATCTTCCCTTGACAAATATGATCATATCAATGCAACTTCAACCTGTTCCTCAATTGTCAATTAGTATTATTTTCTTCATTTCTTGTTCTGGTCGCAAGACTCAACTTGTTCAAGAGTTCCAAAAAAATTTGACAACAACGAAATAAATATATCGTCATGCCCTCAAAATGTACCCCACCAATTCGACGGAGTGCACTATTAGGTTTGACAAAATTCCCTTTTCTGTGTGCTAGTTTCAAACACCTGAAAAAATATATTTTAACTCAGACTCAAACCTGTGACCATTACAGAGCAACACAGGCTCAAAACCAACTCAACTATGCACTATTTTCACACACACACACACATATAGAGAGAGAGAGAGAGAGCATAGTCTACGAAAACAAACCTCAATCTCAATCACGATACCACAAAACTACCCACCAAACTCGAACCTATGACCATTGTAGACCAAAATAGGCACAAAACTAAGTCGGCTATGAACTATGTTCACATAGCCAGGCCCTACAATATAAGTGTTATGAAACCACAAACCTTAAGCTTGATCACCACAAAACTTCCAACCAGACTCTAACTTGTGACAACCGTAGACCAAAACGGACCCTACTATGTAAGCGTTATCAAACCGCGCCTCAAGATCGATCACGAGATGACAGAGCTATAACACAATATTTAAACCATGAAGCTACACATATATATGTTTCCATGCGAGTGCACATTCCATTTATTCAAATGGTATTCACATATATATCTATGTGTGTGTGTTGTTAAAATTGGCAACCAGGGAAAAACTTCATGTGGGTCATCTTATTCATGGCTGATAATATTTTTATTAGATTCCTCTCATTGAGAGGTGTAGGATTGATATAAAGATCATCCGATTCCGATAAGTATTCATGGAGATATGAATTTATTTTGATTATGGAATTATTATCAAGCCGACCTACAACTCATGTAGGCTCAGAAGCCCAATAGTCGCATCTATTCACCCACCAACATTGTGTATAAATATAAGAGGAATTTTCCTCATTTTGACTCACTCATCTCATCACATCTCTCTCTCTCTACTGCGCAGATATGAGTCTCTTCTCTACTGCGCTGAAATGGGTATCTCTCTCTCACACATGTGAAGCCGGAAGCTGTTGAATTTGAAGCTGCAACTGCAGAAGTAAAGATTGACTTGCGTGTCCTAGAAGATCTCCTCTTTGGAACTACGTTTTAGGTTCATCTGAACCTCCTTTGAAAGCCACAACTTTTGGTGGTGGAATGAAGTCAATCCGACGAACAGTTTGCAAGATATCGACTGCCCTAGTTTGAAGCCGGAAACTGCTGAAACTGAAGCTGCAACTGCAGAAGTAAAGATTGACTTGCGTGGCCTACAAGATCTCCTCTTTGGAACTGCGCTGTAGTTTCATCTGAACCTCCTTTGAAAGCCGCAACTTTTGGTGGTGGAATGAAGTCAATCCGACGAACGGTTTGCAAGATATTGACTGCCCTAGTTTGAAGCCAGAAACTGCTGAAACTGAAGCTGCAACTGCAGAAGTAAAGATTGACTTGCGTGGCCTAGAATATCTCCTCATCTAAACTATGCTATAGGTTCATCTGAACCTCCTCTGGAAGCCGAAACTTTTGGTGGTGGAATGAAGTCAATCCGACTGTCGGTTTGTGAGATATGGTATGCCTTAGTTTGATAATGAAGCCGCTAATGCTGATGCTACTGATCTAGGGTTTGCTACTGCTGATATGAATTAGATTTATTGTACTATTTCTCTCTGCTGAACTATTGAAGATAAAAGAAGATTTGATCAAAGGGTTTCCCCACACATTGTGGGGTTTGTCCCTGGCTAGCTGCCACATCTTGTGTCTCTTGTCTTGGCTTGTTTTCTGTCGATCGTTTAATGTTCTATCTGCACTTAACTTTATGTACATGTGATTACTAATCGGTGGAATATAATAAGAAAAAGAAGTAAACTGTTATAAGCATAGAACATACCATAACTTAACATGGTATCAGAGCTGAGGTGAAGACAAAGCCCGAGCAAGAACAAGAGCAATCATTGAAGAGAAGATTGGCAAGGCTATCCTAAAAGAACTATGGGGTCCTCAACACTCTTTCTTGCCGAAGACAAGCTCCGTGAGAAAGCTGACTATCATAGATGGAAGATGTCTATCGATCTAACCCTTGAAGATCAAGGAGTGCTGGACCATGTAAGAGGCAATATTGTTGAGCCTTCATGAAATGCATATGCTGCTGCCTGGAACAAATGGAAAAATGGAGAAGTCAAAACAAAGAAGATCATCCGGGACTCTATCGACAAGCACTTGGTGGCCTACATCTCTGAACTGGACACCTCTAAGGAAATCTATGATAGACTGGTGAGTTTATTTAAAGTCAATGATGCAAATCAAGTTTTGTTTCTTAGAAATAAGCTGAGGAAAATCAAGAAGGGTAAAGATGAAAGTATGCAAGCATACTTCTTAAGAATCACCGAGATCAAGAACAATCTCCTATCTATTTGGGAAACTATTACTGATAGAGAAATGGCACTCACAACTCTTGGAGGATTGCCATTTGAATGGTATGCGTTCAGGACTACTCTTTTGAACTATAATGTAATTCTTGGTTTCGAGGAATTAATGGCTAGATGCATTCAAGAAGAAACAAGGGAAGAAGTGCAAGAAATGCTCATGCCTAAAGGTCCTCTTGCTGCCTTTTCTTCTCATGCAAAGAAAAGAAATAATTTCGGGACTCAATCAAAAGGAAAGGCTGGACCTAAGGCTAGAAGAAAATGACGATGTTACATTTGCGATAAAGCAAGTCACTATGTATGAAATCATGAGCATCATGATGAATGAGATCATGGACATAAAGGGCAACATGAGATAATGGACATATAGGATAGCATGATGATGATGCACACTAGTTTGAGCAGCATTATGATGGATAAAATCATGGACATGGGCAGCATGATGATAATCATGATTAGAGAAGCATGGTACAGTATGCAGTGGTGCAACTCGAAATCCCTTTGGTGGCAATCAAAGGAATGACAAATTCAATAGCAAAGGTAAGAGGAGAGTTGGGAATCAAGGAAGAGGACAAGCATTCAAGAAGGCTAGAAATTCTAGGATGTATTAAATGCACCTGACCTCAAAAGGAACCTAGTGTCCATCTTGGCAAGGAAGACAGAGGCTACAAGGTAACCTTCAGCAATGGCAAGGTATGTATATGGAAAAATAATGTTAAAGATGCATTTACTCTTGGGTTTAGTGTTGATTCATTATATCAAGTCGATGGAAGTCCGCTAGGTGTCATGTCTTGTTCTTTAGTCCGAACTTTGGCATCAGAGGTTTTCCCACCTTCATTACAAAGCTCTACCTGATGTAATACAGATGGTAACTGCCCAAATTCCAAGTAGAGAAAGAAGGTGTATGTCTGGGATGTGCCAAAGGAAAGCTCAAAAGGGGACCATTCCCCTCAAGCCAAAGCAAGACCTCCGATATATTACAATTGGTTTACCCAGGCATACCTGAGGTTGGCATTAAGAGGGAAACTACTACACCACATACTCCTGAGCAGAATGGTGTGATGGGAAGGAAGAACCACACAATTATGGAAGCTGTCCGGGCCATGCTACATGATCAAAGTCTTCCTAAGTTTCTATGGGCTGAAGCTGCAAACACTGCCGTATATGTACAAAATCAATGCCCTCATCAAGCATTGGGTTCCAAGACTCCTGAAGAAAAATTCACTGGTAAGAAACCTGATGTTTCTCATTTTAAAATTTTTGGAAGCCCTGTATACTTTCATGTGCCGAAAGAGAAAAGAAATAAATTGAGAGCATCTGGAAAGAAGGGAATTTTCGTGGGCTATGGTGAAAATACTAAAGGCTATAGAATCTATGTAGCCGGTCAAAGGGAAGTCATAATCAGTCATGATGTCACCTTTGACGAAGATATGGCTCTCAGCAAGGTGATCAATCTTCCGACTTTGAGGAGCTCTCAAGAAGCCGACACCAGGGAACCGAAAGAAAAGGATGATGAATCAATGCCTGATGTAGAAGAACCATGGATCCGATTGATCCTCCTCCATATGAGCCTTCCTCTTCTAGGAAGAGGCCTTCATGGCTTAGGGGGATACTTGATAATGCTGAAGGACATGCTGCACCCTGAGGAACCTTCCATCAAAGTAAGAAACTTAATAGGTATCAAGGATACCTGACCATCATGAGCACGATCATACAAAATGAGCCTTCATCATTCTCAGATGCCGTCAAGCATCAAGTATGGAAGGATGCTATGACCAAAGAATATGAGTCTATCATAAAGAATGATGTTTGGGAAGTAGTTCCCAGACCCCAGGACAAGACTGTTGTTACTTCCAAATGGCTTTACAAGATAAAGCATGCAGCAGATGGAAGCACGGAAAAGTATAAGGCTCGTTTTGTTGCTCAAGGTTTCTCCCAAAAGGAAGGTATAGACTATGATGAGATATTTTCACCTGTTGCCAGATATACGACCATCCGCTCGATCATAGCCCTTGACGCTTCACAAGGATGGAACCTTCATCAGATGGATATCAAGACTGCGTTCTTTCATGGCTCGATCAAAGAAGAGGTCTATGTGGAGCAACCCGAAGGATTTGAGATTTATGATCGAAAATCTCATGTATGCAGGTTGAAGAAAGCTCTCTATGGGCTGAAGCAAGCACCCCGAGCATGGTATGAGAGGATCGATAGCTACTTGATGAAGCTGGGATTCACTAGGAGTGAAGCCGATCCTAACCTTTACTTTAAGGTTGAAGATGACAAGCCTCTCATACTGGTGTTGTATGTGGATGACCTCTTTCTAACAGGTGCAGACCCTCTCATTCACAAATGTAAGAGGGAGCTGGCCTATGAATTTGAAATGAAAGACCTAGGACTGATGTACTACTTCCTAGGACATGAAGTGTGGCAAAAGCCAAGGGAAATTTTCCTATCTCAAGGAAAATATGTGGTAAATATATTGGAAAGATTCGGTATGATGGACTGCAAGCCTGTGACTACCTCGAGGATCTTAACTTTTAGAAGTTATATGGTAGTGATGTCGGACCAGACTTGGGAAATGCCTCTGAGTTTCAAAAACTCATTTGCATTGATGTTCTTGGTGAACCTCTGTCCAAACATATGTTTTGCAGTTAGCATTGTGAGCTCATATTTGGTTGAGCCTCACTGGATTGATGCCAGGAATCTTCTGAGATGTCTTCAGGACACAATATCTCATGGATTAAGATACACTGCCGGAGATGTGAGACTACTTGGATATACTGATGTTGATTGGGCAGGCAGTGTGGTGGACTGTAAGAGCACTTTTGGTTACTGTTTCACCTTGGGATCTGCTTCGTTATCCTGGATGAGCAGGAAGTAGAAGTCGGTGGCTTTGAGCACTGCCGAAGCAGGATATATTGTTGCTATCATAACCTCGTGCGAGGCAGTCTGGTTGCAAAAGCTCTTCAGTGAGTTGATTGGATTTACATTGGATACCACTGTGATTCTCTGTAACAACCAGAGGTGGGATTCGATTATTAAGGAATCCCATATTCGTCAATTGCTCCAGCAGATAGACATCATCTGGGATATGGTAAGTCGATGAGCAAGGAATCTCCATCACATTAAGATGATGTACAGGTTGATACACCTTGTCAAAGCCCCGAGGAAAGATCTCATCTGTGATTTTCCCAAACGACTTGGAGTCAGCAAGAAACCCTTGTACAAGGGTCCTGCATGTTGCATACATTGAGATCTGAGGGCTTGCGGTTCCTACTGGAGCAACATATGACCACAGGGTGACTCACCCTCCCCTGGTGGTGCACACTGGAACAAGATGATTCGCTCTCTTGTGGGACAAGATGATTCGCTCTCTTGTGGAACAGGATGATTGGCTCTCCTGTGTAGTAGGATGATTAGTTCTCCTGTGAGGCCTGGATTGATGTGTTCTCCATGGCAGCCTGGATTGATGTGTTCTCCATGGCAATTGTAGCAGGATTGATGTGTTCTCCTATGAGGCCTGGATTGATGTGTTCTCCATGGCAATTGTAGCAGGATTGATGTGTTCTCCTATGAGGACAGGATTGATTAGTTCTCCTGTCGAGGCATCCTACCCATGTAGTCTGGGACTCATGGGAAGTACCTCTCATCTGATCAATGAGCAGGGAAATGAAGTTAGGGACCATAGTAGTACCGATGGACGCATCATTGTAACTACCGTATTCCCTACGCTAGGATGACCTCCATTGATCTGGGATCAATGATACTGGTCTGGGACCAGTGGTAGGAGTTGTACCATACTATGACGCTGACTTCGGGTTGGTTGAGACTGGTCTAGGATCAGTGGTACATACTCTGAGACTGACTTTGAGTCAGTGGAGGATGATATTGGTCTGGGACCATTGGAGTTGTACTCACTATGACTCTGACTTTGGGTTGGTTGAGACTGGTATGGGACCAGTGGTACATACTCTGAGACTGACTTTGAGTCAGTATGATACATCCTCGATCATTTCTTCTTCTTCATAATTCGAACAAAAGCAGAGTAGAACAGAACAATGCAAGAGCAGAGCAGAACAAAACAAAACAATACAGATCAGTGTAGGGCAGAACAAGACAAAGCAGAACAGGAAAAATAGAGCAGAGCAGGGCAAGGGTCAGGCTGTACAAGGCAGTGCATTTGATGGATGAATAGTAACGATCGATAGACAGATTGCAGATGAAGTTCTCCATGGTTGAGAGGGAGTGTTAAAATTGGCAACCAGTGAAAAACTTCATGTGGGTCATCTTATTCATGGCTGATAATATTTTTATTAGATTCCTCTCATCAAGAGGTGTAGGATTGATATAAAGATCATCCGATTCCAATAAGTATTCATGGAGATATGAATTTATTTTGATTATGGAATTATTATCAAGCCGACCTACAACTCATGTAGGCTCAGAAGCCCAAGAGTCGCATCTATTCACCCACCAACATTGTGTATAAATATAAGAGGAATTTTCCTCATTTGGACTCACTCATCTCATCACATCTCTCTCTCTCTACTGCGCAGATATGAGTCTCTTCTCTACTGCGCTGAAATGGGTCTCTCTCTCTCTCACACATGTGAAGTCGGAAGCTGTTGAACTTGAAGCTGCAACTGCAGAAGTAAAGATTGACTTGCGTGTCCTAGAAGATCTCCTCTTTGGAACTGTGTTGTAGGTTCATCTGAACCTCCTTTGAAAGCCGCAAATTTTGGTGGTGGAATGAAGTCAATCCGACGAACGGTTTGCAAGATATCGACTGCCCTAGTTTGAAGCCAGAAATTGCTGAAACTAAAGCTGCAACTGCAGAAGTAAAGATTGACTTGTGTGGCCTAGAAGATCTCCTATTTGGAACTGCGCTGTAGGTTCATATGAACCTCCTTTGAAAGCCGCAACTTTTGGTGGTGGAATGAAGTCAATCCGACGAACGGTTTGCAAGATATCGACTGCCCTAGTTTGAAGCCAGAAACTGCAGAAACTGAAGTTGCAACTGCAGAAATAAAGATTGACTTGCGTGGCCTAGAAGATCTCCTCATCTAAACTGCACTGTAGGTTCATCTGAACCTCCTTTGGAAGCCGAAACTTTTGGTGGTGGAATGAATTCAATCCGACTGTTGGTTTGTGAGATATGGTCTGCCCTAGTTTGATAATGAAGCCGCTAATGCTGATGCTACTGATCTAGGGTTTGCTACTGCTGATATGAATTAGATTTATTGTACTATTTCTCTCTGCTGAATTATTGAAGATAAAAGAAGATTTGATCAAAGGGTTTCCCCACACATTGTGGGGTTTGTCCCTGGCTAGCCGCCACATCTTGTGTCTCTTGTCTTGGCTTGTTTTCTGTTGTCCAATCATCATGTTTGTATTGAATGGGCCAGTGTTATTGCTAATGTTTCGCATTTCCACCATCAAAAATTCAGGGAAGCACTTGAGATTGAAAAGAGACCAAGCAATCTCAATAGAGATGATGGATGGAAAGTCAGTAAATGTTGGGTCCCTGCCCTCTCGTCCTAGTCGTTTTTTCGTCCTCTTTGGTTTTTTGTCGTTTTTCTTTATTTGTTCTTTTACTATTATTTTAGTTTTTATTTTATGTTATTTATTTTAATTTATTATATATATATATATATATATATATATATATATATATATATATATATATATATATTTCCCCTAGGAAAAAGTCGTAATTTTATTCATATGTTGATAAAATTACATTTTGTAGATGCCCAAGGCATATGCAAATGGCTGAACCTGTAATGTCAGGCAGCAGAAAAAGTGAAAAGCAGTAACATTGGTAGCAAGAGTAACTATTCCTGTAAAAACAGGAAAACACAGAGTAACAGTAAAAAGAAAATTGATGTGTTCCAGCTGGCCTATTCTTTCCTTCCCTTCTTCTTTTCCACCCGGCGCCATCCTCCTGAGTCAGCAGTGGGTGTAATGATAGCTAGCTGGTTTTCCATTGTGTTCATTTGTGGTTCTTTGTTTTATATATATATATATATATATATATATATATATATATATATATATATATATTTATTTATTTTTATTTTTATTTTTATTTTTATTTTTATTTTTTTAATTTTTAATTTTTATTTATTTTTTATTTTTTTCTTTATTATTTCTATGTATTTATTTTATTTTATTTTTATTATTTTTATTTGTATTTATATTTTTCGAGTGTTATTTTAATGTGATTTCTATTTCTTCTGATTTTTTAAGGCCCTCTTATTTTGAGGTCCCTCTTATAACTAATTTTGTTCCTTATATGTTTAACTAATAGGGTCCTTTTTGACCTTTTTGTATTCATGATACTTATAAATAATATTATTTTATTTATTCTTTATATTCTATTGAGGCAATTACCTTTTTCATAAGGTCATTTTCCTATTAACTTATGGTTATTAACTTTGATTTCTAACTTAATTTCCTTTGATTTATTATTGATATTTAAATAAAATTATTATTTTCATATTAATAAAATGTAAATAAAATTATTATTTTAGGTCATTTATTTAGCAAACTGCCCTTTAAATTATTAATCAACTTATAATTTTTAATGATTCTTTTAATTATACATTCTATTGAGGCTTTTACCTTTTTCATAGGGTCATGTATTTAACTAATTTTCCCCTAACTTAGGATAATTAACTTTGATTTTCTAACTTAATTACCTTTTATCTATTAATAAAAATTTAAATAAAATTATTATTATTTTTATTAATAAAATTTAAATAAAATTATTACTTTCTATATTACTTTTTAGGTATTCTATTATTTTAAGGCTATTTATTCAACTAACTTTCCTTTAAATTATTAATTAACCTATAATTTTTTATAATTAAACGATTATAATAATTTTGACCCCTGTCCTTGAGTCAAACTAGCTATTAGAAAGGATAGCTGTTGGAGGCTCCGCTTAGTCTATTTAACATGATGAGCTTGATCTGTTTCTTCAACTTCTCCTGACGATGAACCACACTGGTTGGTTCGAAACGCGTCGACAAATGATATTCCATGTGATTTTTGCCGAAGAATCTTTCTTAACTTGATATGGATCACAGAAGCCTAAACTCTATTATTTTCTGTTGATCGTTTAATGTTCTATCTGCACTTTACTTTATGTACATGTGATTGCTAATCGGTGGAATATAATAAGAAAAAGAAGTAAACTGTTATAAGCATAGAACATACCATAACTTAACAGTGTGTGTGTGTGTGTGTGTGAATACCATTTGAAGCATTGGAATGTGCACTATATATATAGGTTTGAAACAAACTATCTTTTGGGCCCATGGTGATCATTTTATCACAATTTGTGAAGTTGAATCATATGATCACCGACCCATATGACTACAATGTGACTAGGGGGCCCTCAAAGGACTATGGAGCTATATTTTTCTTTTCCATGTGACTACACCATGTGATTGAGACCTTAGCTATCCATGGGAAACCATATGCTAACATAGGCATGGCGTCATCGTGCCCACAGGGAACCCTTTGGGTGGTGCCACATGTCACCCAAAATATTCCTTCTTGGCCACTATAAAATGCTTATTTGACATGCCACATGTCCATGTCACCAAGGTTCCACATGTTAGGGATTTTCCATATCAACCATCTCTGCTTATGCCACATGTATACATTTTCTATGTCAACCATCTCTACTTATGCCAATTCAACCATCGTTCCTTACACCACATGTCTAGATTCACCATATAATCCATCTCTCCTTACGCTACATCAACCACATCAACATATTCCATGTTAGAAGTATATTATATCAGGCCCCCAATGTGTCTTGGTTTTTCCACATCAACCATCTTTGCTTATGTGATGCCAACCTGGTAATACATCAGACCCTCTACATCACACATGTATGACATTAAACATGTCACACAGGTGTTATGTTGGACCCACCACATCACATGGGTATGCCATCGCATACATCACACATGTTACTCTAGAACAATATATCTTACCCCATTTTATGATTATTATTAAATGTGGGATGAACTCAGACCCTTCTCGATTCCCATGTGAAACCACGACATAATCCAAACAACTTGATAATATAAGGTCATGCAACTTTGTCCATCCACCATCACTAATCGCCCAAGCTATGCACTAACCACTTGATTGCTTGGTATAGATGCACACTAGTTAACGAATTTAGGGTTTGACCCCTTTTTTCTCTATTATAAACATGCTTGATTTCAAATCAATTCTTCTCCTTCTTCAATGGGAGTTTGAACAAGTGCCATATATTAATGGAAAGTTCTTAGAGAGAATTATCTAGCCAAACTAGTGGCAAATTTTTTTGATCAACATAACTCTAACATTACCTAGTAATATTCAAGATATGATTCCTAGGATATCATGTTCAAACTGGCCTTTCTTCTTATTTTGGAGGAGTTTGACCAAGTGTAGTCTATTGTTGGAAAACTCTTGGAGAGGATGATCCAACTAGACCTTATACATACTCATTTGATCATTGTAACTTCAACAAATTCTCAATAATATTTGACATCAATGATGTTTCAAATGCTCAATGATCTTCGAAGGCATTGCACCTTCTTTATAATCTAAGACATCATACCTCCTTTGACATCATTGATGTGTCAACAAATGTTCAATGATATTTCAAGGTATAGTACCTCCCTTGACATCCAAGACATCATGCTTCCTTTGACATGAATGGCATGACAAGTTATCTTCCAAGGCATCATATCTCCTTTGACATCCAAGACATCATACTTCCTTTGAAATCAATGACATGACATTGGTTGTCACTAATGACAACATTATGCCCCACACATTTACCCATAAAATTCACCACTTTTTTCTCAAATAAAGAATAAAACTATGGTTTTACATAGTGGTAGGCATTATGATAATGCTCTTAATGGTCAAACTGGAAATAATTTCCCCAAAAGAAACTAGACAACGTTCTCACCTCCTTCATACCAAGACACACCTATTAGAGCTTACATAACACAATTATGATAGTTAGTGTGTTTTTATGCCCTAAAGAATAATGCTACATTTGTCACTAAATGGGTCTACATACAATAAAACTATGGGAATCGTTCATCCTTGAGATTTACTTCCCTAAATGTGTTTTCTCAAATGAAGAAGAAAATTAGGGTTTAGGGGCATTGGAAAAATGTGATTGATTGTAAAACTTGAAAATGGTTACCTTGAAAGTGAATAGATATGGTTCTCATCTCTTATATTCCCAAACACACTTATCAAAGCTTACAAAACACAATTCTAATGATTAACGCATTTCTTATGCCCCTATGTTGGCTTGAGGGGGCCTGACCCAGGTTCAATGTTAGTTAGCCAAACAAATCCCTACACTACTGACCCTTTCAGCATCAACCCACGGAGCGTGGATTGAAGTCTCACCCGAAGCAGTATGGGGGGATGCTGGAACCAAGTTTCTGTACTGTTGAGATGGTTGCGATGTCGGTTTATTCCATCTATACCTGCCTTCGCGTAGGCTGCTTAGCCCTATATTCCCCCCTTCAGTACCTTCGTGAAAGGATACAGTTGGTTTTCACGCAGCCCTAACCTGTGGCTCAGGGACTTTCACGCTGCTAGGGCAGTGAACTGCGATATTTCCCAAAATAGGCCAAGTGTCTTACTTATCTTATTAACCGATCTTAGTTAGCTTCACATAAATGGATGTTCTTACTTGCGTTCACTTAACCAACACATTTACATACATTCGTGCATCATATAAGCATTATAAGTGAAATTTATATCCAACATAACAAGATGCATAAATAGGAAATAAAGACGCAGAAATTGTTGAATACTTCTCTTTATTGATAATTCTGGACAATTACATACTCAACCCACCCTACGCACTCAGTTGCAGGGATCCGCGCACTTAGCTGTGGACTTCTAGGCCTCTGTGCACTTAGCTGCAGAGCCTCTACCTATGCTACAACCCAAACTTAGACTTCTACTTCAGAGCTATCTCTTATACATCATATATTCATTGCTTGCTTGATTCCTTTTATTGATTTCTTAGAGCTTAGCTCTATCTATAAAATCTCATAGTCCATGGACCATGGGTAGATCTTTTATAGCCGACATTACATTTCCAAAATAAGGGCGGACAACCCTATGACTCTTTAACACCTATGCGCTCCACGACCACAAAATGCGGAGTCTTTACACTTGGATTACAAATTTTGACCAAAATATGGGCTTTTATCCCCAAAACTATCATTGGGGGATCCCACGCTCAATAGGCCCCCAACAAAAACATCGTGACTTGCCCTCAAGTCACTCTGCAGGCGTGGATATCTTAGTGCGAAGACTTCCTAGCTTCGTCTGAATGACCGCAATCTCGACAACGCACCGAGTGACTGCCTGTTGGACTTCTTCCACTCTTTGCTTAGTGACTACCACTGAACTGATGCCCTGAATCTTCTGCTAAGTTACCCGCAGTGTTGCGAGCTTTCCTTCAATGGAAGTTGTGATAGCATGTGCCTCATCTGTCCATGGATGTATATGCACTTTTAGGACCACTTCTTTGTGCCAAGCGGCATCCACTTGTTCCTTAAGTGCCTTTTCCTCCTGCATCCGTGCAAGCCTCTGTGTAAGGGAAACTGTCTGCACATCCCTTTAATCTCCTCATAACTCTGTTGTAGCTCACATGCCTCTGTCTCCAGGCGCTCTACATTCAGGTCCTCCTGCAAGGTGGTTAGGACCTCAAATGATTTTTCAAAAAGTCACATGCAGTCTACTACTGCACTATCGACCACCTCTATTGCTGTTGTAACAGCGGTGGTACGTTGTTCCCTGACTTCCAGCGGAGTTGAAGGTTGAGCCCTCAACTACAATTTTTCAATATTCAGGTTTAGCTCCAACTAAATCCTGGCCATCTCTTCTCGAGCGTCGCACACCCCTATGGATAACTTGTGGACGCGCGCCTCAACCGACTCTTCTGCTTGAATGTCCAACTACGGGACCATTCGGAAGGCTTCCTTCACTACCTGCATGATTTTCTTGCTCTGTTCTATTGCCTCGTTGTGCTGTAGGCCCAACTGCTCAATATTGATGCACTACTCGCTCATCACCTGCAGAGCGCAACTCTCCGGGGCCCTAAATTCCATGGTGACTCCATCCTGCAAGAGGTGAAGCGTCTCTCGAGGGAGTGCAACCATATTCAATCCCACCCCTTTCAGGCTGCTAACTGTGGGCTTGTCGGCCTCATTTTCTATAGTAAGTGCCCCATCTGGTAGCAGTATCATGTTGGTCACCTTTGTGCGCAACATCTCCTCGACAGCTGAAGTGCCAATCATGAGGCTGGTGGACACTGTGCCAACCTGTGGAGTGCAAACCTGCAACTCCTGCAGCTCTATCTGGAGAGCCACCAATACCAACTACTGCTGCTCTTTGAACTGTTGGAGGACCTCCACGGTGACATCCCTCATCGTTTCTCTAATATCGTGCAAATCCACCTCGGTGAGGGTGATTGGGTCAAAGGATGTCTTTGATGCCTTGGTTTTCTTTCGTGGCACTGCCTTCTCTTATGGTCATGGACACTTGAGTTGGGTGGACGTCATTTGTGGGTCTATGCCACCTTGTTCTGTTAGCTCCTTTGTTTCTGCTTCAGTCTCAGGCGAAGGTGACTTCTGTCCTTCGCGCTCTTCTCCTCCGATATTTTGTTGTTTAGCCAATTTCGCGGTGTCGCACGCTGCCTGGGCCTTAGCCTTTGCTTCCTCCTTTTTCCACTTCTCAGCTAGCTGTGCCATTCAGAGCTTTGTTTATTCCTTCTTACGCTTTGCGGTGGACTTGTCTGTTTCCACCGTGGAGCCTTCTGGAGCGCGCCACTCCGGAAACCAAGACTCAAGGACTGCAAAAATAACATCATCAGTCACTAGATATGGTAAGTTATGCCATGTCTTCGCAGGATTCTTCCGTGCCCTGATAAAGACATGGTGGAAATCCAAAGCTTTGCAAACTAGCATATACTGTGGGCGATAACTGCGGCTTGCAATTGATCCCCATTCAGATACTCATCTCCATCAAGATCCAAAATATCTTGCTTTATTTTATACACTATGCGTCCTTGGAGGAATATATTCGGGTAACCTGGTAATAGGGTCTATGCCCTGGGTTTCAACTTCCATTTCCATGTCCTCCTCATCCACCAAGATTTATTTAGATTCTTCCTCATCGGCCTCCAAGTTAATGGCCTTCCCCTTTTCCTACAAAGTGAGCTTGGTCCTCTGTGGGTTTCTTGGTGAGACACGCACCAGGATCATAGTCTGCTTATCCTGCTTTGGTCTCGGTGTTCTGGGGGATTTAGGGACTTCAACTATCACTCTAGCACTCTCTAGGGATTCTACTACCTCAATTTCCTGTGCCTCTTCCTCGAGTGTCGATATCATTCTAGTCAGGAGGTCTTGCGTCTCCTTCAGTAATCTCTAAAACGCTGAACTTGCTCTCAAAGGCTCAAAATTCGCAAGGTCCATACACACCTAATAGAAAAACAACTAAATTTTCAAAATGCCAAGTGTTTTTCGCTAGACAACCACTCGTAATTTATAGGGCCTTTTGAATTCAAATCTGACCGTTCCCCCCACATTCAACCCATTAATGCTAGATTGGCAGCAGATTTTCAAGAATCTAATCCATAAAGTTCGCTTAAATTCCTGCTGCCCGCTCCATTTGGCCATAATTTGACCATCAAATCATGAACAGTGACTTTAATGGTCACTTTCCATCAGACCTACACGTTATTTACATGAGTAGCATAGCTACTTTCGTGCTGTCATGGACACTGTGACACTTCGCTGCTTTGAGTAGTTATGAAATCACGCAATTCGCCAACCAGGGCAGTGTGGTTTATAGTCCTATGCCTCCTTTCAGCTACCTAGAGCACTAGGACTGTGCTTCTGTCATATAGTCAAATGGCCAGACCACCTGTGTATGGCTTCAATTGACCGCCATTCACCTTTCTTGGGAAGGGATCTCCATTCAACTTAACTAACTGGACCATGCCATCATCGATAATCTCCTTAATAACATAGGGCCTATTACACAAAAATATCGTCACTATGATTATTTGCAGTCAGTATGGGTCTATCATCACTTGTATTGTCCTCCTAAGCAAGTCTCAGACCTCAGCTCTTCAAATCAAGCTTTGAAAATGAGAGAAAGACATTAAAAATCAATGTAACTCTGGTTCCGCACTTTCTCTCACTGTCACCTGCGGTCCCGCACCTTTTGTGTACAAAAACTGCGAACCTGCCCGCTCTGTCCCTAACGGTGTAGGTGCGGACCCCTGTGAAAGTCAAAAGGCGCAAGTTTTATCTTAAAAAACTCACTTTGGGTTAATTCTAGAGGTTTCTAGAAGGAATTTTGACGTGGATTGTTCGCTCTTAGGTGGTTCATGCATCCCAAAAGAGAAGGAGCTAATCCCTTGATAAGAGGAGCTATCCCTTTGAAGGAGGGCTTTATCCCTTTGAAGGAGGACCTAGTAACCTCCCTCCATTGCACTATAAATACAGGCATTGGGCTGGTTGCTAGAGAGGTTAGAAGCTGAACATTTTTTAGGGTAAATGTTGGTGAAATCAAGACTTCCTAGTTGAGCTTAAGAGGAGAGATCACATACCTTTTTGGCTTCATTAGGGAGTGAGTGAAACTTGTCAAAGTAGAGGAGACTTCTTGCTGGACCCTAGGAGGAGCTTGTACAACGTCAAGGCAAAGGTTGTAAAGTTATTCTTCTTTTGAATTAATACAATAAAACTCATTTTTCTCAACAAGTATCTCATGATTATTTGTTTCATGGACTCCTTGACTTTCATGTTAAATATGTTTTATGCAATTGGCTTTTCAGGTGCTATTTAATTTGTTTGCCTTGTTTTTGTTTGCATATTCGCGACAAAAGAGATCATTTTGATCAAAGGAGCGAGGGCATCCACAAGCTTGCATTGGACATAAGGTAGGCCCTAAAAACACTTGTTTGCTATTGTTTATCAAAGCATATTTAGAGAAATATAGTGTCAAGTTGGTTTGCTTGTCATTAGGTCTTCTTTAGATTCTAGGAAGGTCTATCTTGTCCGCAAGATCGACTTATTCCGTGTGACAAAATGGCGACTCCACTGGGGACTTGATTGTTTTCCTTGTTTTTACTTTGACCTGAGAAACTGTGTTTTTGTTTCTATTTTTGGCTTGTTGTGTGTAAAATTGGGTAGAGTTTGTAGATCTAGGGTTATTTTTTGTTTTTCATGGCTTTGGGAGAGGACCGCACCCTAGCCGTTTGACACAGTGCGTACCTACCCGCAGCTTGGCTTTTAGCACAGAGCGGGACCACACCTGTGTCAACTGTGGGCCTGCGGACCCTGTCAAAATTTTGAAAAACCCTAAGATTTCCTCTATTAGTCAGCGTAGTGTTTGTTTAGAAATTGTTATCCACTTCCCAAACCTGCATATAACTTGTCAGAAGCTTTCCTTAGATTGATTTCGTTAGTGTTCGGGTTTTAAGTGAAATTCCTAAGAGTTTTGCTTGTTGGGTTTGTTTTTCATTTTGGTTGTGTAGTGGCTCTGAACTTAGAAGCTGTAGGGACTTCAGATCACCTTAGTGTCTACCAGCCTTCTTATGAGTCTGACCATTTATGAAATCTCCCCTTTTTGAGGAATCCGCTTTGAGTTTTCTCTTTACAAAACTTCGAAAAGCTTGTGTTTGAGAGTTTGGATTTTAATTTTCAAAAAGAAAACAAAATTGGTTGTTCTTGACTTATTTGTGATTTTGCATAAATTGGTCCTTAGCTTACATCTAGCTAAGTAAAACATCCTTAAAAAAGACTTTTAGTAGGCTTTGACTTCAAATAGGTTTTTATAATTTGTAGATCTCAAAGTTAGTCATTTTCATAGTTTTGAGTGTTTTATTAAAAAATATAAAAAATCTCTTTTGGAAAAAGTTTGTTTTGTAGTGATTGAGTGCTTTGGAACGAAAAAGGGAAATTTTTGTGAAATAACTAGTTGTCTCATTTTGAGTGCATTGGAAAAGGACAAAAAACTCTTCTTTTAATTTGTTGAATTGAGAAAGATTTGTGTTTACAAAGTATTTGCATTCTCAAACTCTTTCTTAGTTAGAAGTTCATCGAAGAGAAAAAGATTGTTTAAATCATCTTAGGTGCATTTGTAGTGATTTTGAGTCGAGTCTTCATACCACGAGTTTCATCTCCGCACCTTTGGACTTAAACAAAAACCACTAAAATTAACGCTTAAAGTAAAATTCACCTAGTAACGTTTTTATTTCTAGGGCTCTGATACACCAACTTAGCTTAGGCTAGTGTCTTGGAGTAGGAGAGTAATTAACTCTCCAAGACAGTAAAAACAAACAAGTAGTTGTATCTTGTGGTAGGGAAGAAATCCAATTGTTGCATTTATGCTCTGGGAAAGCTCCTCTTAAAGGAGAAGCATGAGATCGTGTCCGAACCATTGTGGGAATCAATCCTTCCTCATTGGGAACGACACCAGATATTCACGTATTAAAAACGATAAACCTCGGATTAACCATTGTCGAGAAGCCTGGGGTCACTTGTTGGTAAACCTTAGATTATGTCAAGGAGCCTTCAAGGGGATTGAGCTTGCTACTTTGCCCTTGCGTGTGTACCAGATTATAGAATGTTCCCCCAGGTATATTTGTCTCAGTTGGTAACCTTAGTGGCCATATTCTTTAGGACTCTTCCTGAGGTGACAGTGGTGGGAAGATTCCACTGTACCTCGAGTAGACGTCGGCTAGACTCACTTGGATTTTCTGGGGGGTTCTCTTCACTCGAGACGGTTAAGTGGAGGAACTTGTGCCAGTCTATTCATTAAGCAGGTTGCCGGGGTAATTGTTCCAACCGCCATTTCCGTATTGAACTCTGCAACGTTAGATTTCATCACCAACTAGTGTTTTCAGTACGGATGTTTGATCTCCTAGATTCTTTAGGCGTGTGATTCAAATTTGTTTGGTTCTTTAGAGACTTTAGGTGTTTTTCATTGAGATTTTACTTTGTTTGCATGTGAAGTAGTTAAAAGTTTTCAATTGTGGCTAAATTACCAAGACAGTCCCATAGACTTCGGGGCCAGTCTCCTGAGTTTGTAAACATGGCTAAGTTCTTGAGGAAGTCCCGTAGACTTCGGGGCCAACGTCCTGAGGAAGTACCAAGCTAGCTTGAAGGATTGAAAGTCCTCGTAACTCCTAGAGACAGTAGAGTTGGGTCACCTGAGGAAGGAGAATCTTCTTTAATAGTACATCTTGATTTTCAACCGTTAGTAGCAGATTATAATCCACAGTCAGTGTTTGTTTCCGAAATTGCTGGTAGCTTTTCATCTACTAGTGATATAGGTGAAGAACCCAAAATATCTGAGCCTGAAAGTGAATTTGCTGCTACTCCAACATCAGGGTTTGTTTCTCCAACTTCTAGTGGTCCTGGTTCACCTAGGGTAGAAAGAGTAATCACCCAAGATCTTCCTTCTGGACTTATTGCTATTGAAGAACTTGCTCCGAAAGAAGAAGTAGGCATCCCTATCCCTAAAAATCAACCTATTATTGAACTAAGGGAGCGTGAATCAATTTTTTACAGTCCACCTAGGAGTAGTTCTTGGTATCTTTCTTTGACTAATTTTTTAGAAAACTCAGGGTTAAGTTTTTCACCACCTCGTGCTCCTTATCACCCAACACCTAGAGGTTTTTATACTCCCGTAAATATGTCAGGACAGTCATCCATGTTTACTCAATCACCCGAATCTTTTTTGTACGACGGTCCTTCTGTTCCCTCCGGGTATCAGTCACTTTCTGGTACTTTTTCGGGAGCATCTCCTCAACCCATTGAGCAAGGGTTATTAACTAGAAACAATGGTACTAAGCCGTTGAGCGTAGAAGACATTCTTATGATGTCAGGTTCTATTCCTAATCCTCAAACTCAAGGTGGCCAATTACCGCCTGGGGGGCAACCTCAAGGTACACAGTTTGCATCTGGGGGGCAACCTCAAGGACAGTACATACCTATGGGACAGTACGTTCCTCAAGGTCAACCCTAGACTCAATATGTACCCCAAGGTCAACCCCAGTATCAATTTATACCTCAAGGTCAAACCCAGTATCAATATGTGCCTCAAGGGTATCAACCCCAAGGTCAATACTCGAACCAAGGTTTCCAACCACCCTCCGGTCAAACGTATGTTCAAGGAACGGGAAATGTACCTTTCAATTACCAATCTTACCCTCAACCCAGTTATGGTCCTCAGTATTCTCAACCAGTTATGGGTCAGTACCCCGGAATGAATATAGTGTGGGATCCATCGCAAGCTCAACAGGTACTGTAGCCAAGTGTACAGTTGTCATCTCAAACTAGACAACCCTTAGTTTCTGGTACACCCCAGCAACCAGTCCAGTCTAACATTCAAACTTCTGTACCTTCGGTAGTTTCTCAGCCTGGGCCTAGTACACCTCGTACTCTGCCTCAAACGACTGCTACAACTGCTGCAACATCTGTTCAATCTACCCCACCTAATTCTGGAGTATCAACAACTCCGGTTTCTATTTTTCCTGTATCTGCTCCTCAGACATCTTTACCACCATCTGGATCTATGATTCAAACTTTGGTTCAGATACCTGTAGGACAACCTGGTTCAAGTACGGTTGTCACAAGTCAACCACAATTTACTTATCAACCGTACCAGGGACAGTACCAATTCGGTCCTGCTGTGCAGCAGCCAGTCTATCAGTCCAGAACGCGATTCCTATTCCTAGTTATCCGGGATATCCTCCTCCTGGGGCTGGTCTCATGACCCAGAGTTTTAGGGATCCTAATTGGCAGTTACCGTTTATCGCAACTTTGGACTTACCTGATTTGTCGTGCCTAACGAACGATCCCATTAATTATCTTCCGTTTTTTCCGCAAATGCCGAATAAGTTGCCCAGTGACATTCCCAAATTCGAAGGTAAATCAGGAGAGGACCCGTCGAACCATGTGATGACTTACCACCTCTGGTGTGCGTCTAACTCCATTACAGATGATTCAATCCATCTTAGACTTTTCCAGCGCACTCTAATTGGTCTCGCGACCAAGTGGTACATTGAGTTACCGCGAAGCACTTTTTATAATTTTAGTCAGTTAGTTACCTCGTTTTTAACTCATTTTCAGTTTCTAGTCCGATATGACAATGGCACGGAATTGTTAAGTTCGCTAAAATAATCGACATCCACTTACATTTCAGATCATATTCATGAGTGGAGACGTCGACGGCGTTTAGTGAAGGTATTTATTCCAGATCAGATCTTGGCTGAGTGGTTTGTAAAATCTTTGTTGCCAAAGATCACTGAAGATGTTGCTAAAGCCGGAGTTGTTACTGAGGAGCAAGTAATTGCTCAAGCACAGTACCTTGACTTGGTCTATACTCAGTCAGGTACGTTACACGAAAAAATCCCCGATCTTCCCAAGCAAAATCAAATCACTGCAGCTCCTTCGGGATCTCATGCTGCCGATGGTATGATTGGCACGGTTAACACTAAAAGTAAGAAGAAGTCTTCCAAGAATTCTTTCCCTATCATAACCTTGCCTGATTCCCCAACAGGAGATTCTTCTGCAGAGATCTCCGCCGATATTCATGTTGTAGAGTCATCTACAGCCAAATCAAAATCCGGTGGGAAGAAGAAAGGAAAGAAGAAGAATAAAATGGACAAAAGTTCAAAGGGGAAACCTGAAAAGGCAGAATCCAATGATGAAAAGTGAAAACCTCGTAATCCTTGTCTCATTTGTGACGATGAACATTTTACAAGAGACTGCCCTCATCGGGCAGAGGTTGCGAAGATTGTCAAGGGTTCCCAAACTCCTGTTGTTTTGAAGGATCCTTTTCTGGCTCAAGATAGTAAGATGATAGGTTCATCCTCAAATGCCAATGAAGAACCCATTCTGATGATGTCCCATGTTAGGATTGCGACTCGATCGCAAGATTATGGTAGTAAAAGTCCTCTTGATGGAAAAGAAGCAGAATCTTCTCATTCTAATCCATCAACCTCAGCTCCCAATTCCGATCCACTACAGATCGAGAAACCTAATCCAGACTTGGTAATCAAACCGCCTGCCAAGGGTATACTTCGAAAGTCAGCTTTCAATCCACATGCGAGAGCAGCTCAAAATTATAACATTGTTGAGGATTTAGCTGTTTCACCCTCAACAATGTTGGCTTTGGAAGTGCTGCAATCATGTCCAGCACAACGTAAATTACTTTTGTCGGCTATAGGAGCTGTTGATGTTCAGGACTCGAACCTAATGATTTTCGATCTAGAAAATAGTACACCGCATTTGCCTCATCAAATGGCTTTCCAGATACCAGTGATAGTAAAAAAAATGCCTATTAATCAGACTATAATTGATGAGGGAGCCTCAACGTGTATTATGTCGATACAGTGTTGGAGATCGCTTGGTTCTCCTTCGCTAAATCAATCCCCAACAATTCTAAAGGCATTTGATGCCCGTGGGTTTCATCCTTTCGGCATTCTACAGGATTTGCCTATAGGGGTTGAAGGAAAAACCGTTAGTCTAGATGTGGAGGTGGTTGATGCCCCTCTAGATTACAACCTTCTCTTGGGTCGAAGTTGGTCTTACTCTATGACAGCGGTTGTTTCATCGGTCTTTCGAGTAATAAAGTTTCCACACAATGGAAAGATCGTGACAATAGACCAGCTAGCTTACTTTTCATCTGACCTAGCCTCTTCAAAGAGTATTCAGCATGTTGGTAAAACGACTATCCCATATAAGGATGTTGGAGTAGGACTAGTTAAAGATGCTGGTTTACTGGGAACTTTTCCTTTTCCTCCAATCAACGCATCGTCTTCATTTGCAACCATTCATATGATTACATCAGACACCATTGTTTATGATGATCCTTGGATCGTTCCTTCTGAATCTGAGATAGACTCATTTGGTAATGCCATGCCTTTGAGTCCATATGAAATTGCCTATGAAGTCGTGCAGTCGTTTGCCGACCCATTTTCAATCGAAAATGACTTAATGAATGTGGTCCGTTAGGAATCACTTTTCACATCAACCTAGGATTTAACCACGTTTTCTGAACTTGTTCACTCTAATGAGCAAATTCGTGAAATCCTATGTGTAGATGATTTACCATGGGAAGATCTCCATCACAGATCTTCGTTTTTACCTAAGGATGATCGTTTTGAAAATGATTTCTCATCAATTTTTACAACTGAATATGTCAAGGAACCTCAAAATCCAATGAAACATCCCGATTCAGAGTTAAATTTGGGAAACATCTCTCGAACTATTCCTATTGACATTTCGGTTAAGCCCGGAATTGTTGAGAACATTCATACAGGTGCCTCGTGTACAGATGACGAAATTCAAATATATAAAGCCCTATTTCAAGAATTCCACGACGTGTTTGCCTGGTCCTATGAGGAAATGCCAGGAATTGATCCCGCGATTGTTGTTCATGAGATCAAGACTTACCCAGACGCTAAACCCGTCCGACAACATTTGCATCAGATTCACCCACGAAAAGCTGCTGCAATTAAAGCAGAAGTTGAAAAATGATTGAAAGCAGGTTTCATTTATCCGATCCCGTTAACGGATTGGGTATCGAATATTGTTCCGGTTAACAAAAAGTAAGGAACAATAAGAATATGCGTTGACTATAGGGACATTAATCGAGCCTATCCAAAGGACAATTACCCAACTCACTATATCGATCAAATCATTGATGATTGTGCCGACAGTGAAATATTCTCCTTCATGGACGGTTTTTCCGGCTACAATCAAATCAATATTCTACCTGTCGATCAACCAAAAACGGCTTTCATTTGTCCATGGGGGATATTTGCTTATTGCAAGTTACCTTTGGGCTTACGAATGCCGGAGCAACTTTTCAAAGGGCGATGTCTTATGCGTTTCATGACATCAAGCACATTGTGCAACCCTATCTCGATGACTTGCCTGTTCATTCATTACATCGAGCTGATCACCTCGTCCATTTACGAGAAATCTTTATGAGGTGTAGGAATTATTGTATTCGGTTGAACCCACACAAATGTGTCTTCTGTATAGAAACGAGTCGATTGCTGGGGTTTGTAGTTTCGAAAGCCGGCATTCGCGTTGATCCCTTGAAGGTCGAAGCTATCATCAAATTGCCTCCTCCTTCGAGTCTTCGCCAACTCCAAAGTTTGCAAGGGAAAGCAAATTTTTTACGACGATTCATTCCTAACTACGCCAAGGTTACAAAAGGTTTCACCCGGTTGTTGAAGCAAAATACTCCATTCTATTGGGATGAGATAGCTCAGAAATCTTTTGATGCACTCAAACACGCGTTGACCCATGCACCGTTGTTGCATCCTCCCAACTACAACCAGGATTACTTCTTGTATCTCGCCGCCTCTCATTCCACCTTTGGAATGGTCTTAGTTCAGGAAGATGAAATCGGAAATGAACATGTGATATATTACCTTAGTCGAACTTTAAATCCAACTGAGCTAAAATACTCACATGTGGAGAAATTGGCATTGGCAGCTGTTCAAGTTGTCCAACGTTTTTGTCACTACATTCTACTACGTAAAACTATGGTAATTTCGGATTGAAACCCTATGATCTACATTTTGACCAAGCAATTGCTAGGGGGCAAGTACTCTAAATGGATCGTTATCCTATAGGAGTTCGACTTGGAATTTGAGAAATCTAAGTCTAAGAAATCTTTAGTTTTTGCGGAGTTAATGTGTGACTTCCTGCGTGCTGACACGGAAACTGTGGCAGAGGAGCGCATTGCGGACGAATATTTGTTTCTAATCAGCACTTTAGATCCATGGTATGGGGATATCATCATTTATCTCCAGACCCAATCCTTTCGGCCAGAAATTTCAAGGTCATAACGTCGAAAAATTCGATTCCAGTCCCAACAATTCAGGATTATTGGAGATACTCTTTATCACCGTGGGGCGGACTCTGTCTTTTGACGTTGCTTAACTGATGAGGAAGCTGAAAGGGTTCTAAATGACTGTCACTCTTGAGCGTGTGGTGGTCATATGTCTAGGTTTGCCACAGCCCAAAAGATATTGCGCGCTGGCTAGTTCTGGTCGTCTTTATTTAAAGATTGTATTACGGCGGTCCGAAAATGCCACAACTGCCAAATTTTTTATCGTAAGATGCGCGCTCCACCTGCTTCTCTCCACCCTATAATTACCGTTGGTCCTTTTTCCAAATGGGGTATTGATTTTATTACATGTAACCCTCACTCGGTCGGGGGGCATGCGTATATCATCCTTGCGGTAGATTATTTTACTAAGTGGGCCGAGGCAATGCCTACATTTGAGGCAGACGGCAAGACAGCTGCAATTTTTGTATACAATCATATAATTTCTAGGTTTGGTTTCCCGCAAGCAATCATCACTGATCATGGACGTCATTTTCGAAACGTTATGATAACCGAACTTACAGGCCAGCTTGGTTTACGTCACGATAGTTCAACCCCTTATTATCCACAAGCGAATGGTCTGGTTGAATCCATCAACAAAGTTTTAGTTATCATGATCTGACGAATCATTGGGATTCAGCGGTCAAATTGGCACAACATGCTATTTTCAACGCTTTGGGCGTATCGAACTTCAGTAAAAACATCAACAAGGTTCACTCCTTTCCAACTAGTCTATGGTTTGGAAGTTGTGTTACCCATTGAATGTGAAATCCCGTCACTGTAAATGGCCATCGAGTTACTTCCAGCCACTTCCGAAGAAGAAAATCATCGGTTATACTTGGCTCAATTAGATGAGAATCGACGTGATGTTGCATTGGTGATCGAGACTCACACAAAATGAATGAAAGCTCAGTATGATCGAAATGTGACCCCTCGAAATTTTTCGAAAGGAGATCTAGTCTTAGTTTACGATCAAGCTAATGATAAATTAGGCGCTGGAAAATTCGTTCCTATGTGGCATGGTCCCTATGTTGTCAAGCGAAAGCTAGCCAAATGGGCCTATGAACTGGTAGACTTTGACGGGGACTCTTTGGGTAAACCCAGAAATGGCCTTTACTTGAAGAGGTATTTTGCTTAAAAGAATGGGTATGGAGATTTTTAGTTAGGATAGTTTTTCTTTCTAGCTGGTGTGTTTAGCTTAGAGAGTGTTTTTTGTCATTATTCTTGCTTATCTTGGTTTTACTCTTGATATTGCAGATGTCGATGCCTCTCCAAACATACATTGGTTTTGCTGATGGTGCTTGTCGTAATACATGGAACATCTCTTCCGCAGCTTGGGTTATCTATTCGCCCTTTGACGAGTTAGTATCTATGCATGGGGTAAGCCTCGGTCAAACAACGAACAACATTGCCGAGTATAGTGCAGTGATTGAGTTATTATCTGAATCTATTTCATTTGGGATTCAGAGTTTGATAGTGAGGTTAGATTCTGAACTCGTTGTATTACAACTTAATAGAGTGTATGACATTAGAAGTCCAGTGTTATTGAGATTATTTTTGAGAGTGCGTCTCTTGGAACGTGAATTTGATTATATTGAATATCAGCATATTCCAAGATCTTTAAATACATTAGCAGATGCAATTGCTTCTCAAATGTTAAATAGACATTTGCAATAATCATACATGTAAATTTAAAACCATTCCATAACATGATTTACAAGATAAGCCGGTAATAGTGATATATATATAGGATTGTGTCAAAAAATACATCATCCTCGATCATAGGTTGAAAAACACCTTATGATCGGCAAAAATGATAAGTACAAAAAACAAAAATGTCACATGTGCCCACAATAGACAATCATCCTATCACTGGTGATGATCTCTATAAGAAACCACTGCATGGGCCACCTTGCAAAGGAACCTCATAAAAGGTCCCGGGACCCCAATCACATAGCACTGAAGTCGACGAGGAATGTCATCTATAGTGGTCTCAGAAATATCTCTTGTCAAGCGCTCTAGATGACCCTCCAACTCGGCCAAAACCTCTACTGATTCGTCCTGTGGGGCTGGCGCGGGTGCAGCTGGTTGCTTCCTCCCGTAAGGCCGGAGAGCGACTGGTCGCTGTGGACCCACATCTGCATTTGAAATTATTTACTATCAGTTTTGAGATGATGGAAAAATAAAAATAAAAATCAAAATAGAAAAAAGTTGAAAAGGATTTTACCTGATTCGTCCCACTGCTCTCCTGGTGGAAGAACCATGTCTGGGTCACCACGAAAATCTATCCTAGCGTAAGGGAAGTCCTGAATAGAAAAGACCTGGTTTTCTAGCCATTGGAAATACTCAGGTTTGAATCGAGCAACCTCTGTCCTCTCGTCTGGGTGACGGGCCATAACTGCGACCCATCGCGTCAGTTTGGGCTCTCGAGGAAGCCCAGCTCCAACAGTAAGGTGTTGCGGGATTAGCATAGGAACGCTCTCCAGGCCAAAATTCACGACCAAAGCCCCATAACCAAAGGTCTTTAGTTGTCCGTTCTTGGCCCTGGTCAGTTGGCCTTTCACATTGGCCAACACAGCATCGCACTAGTTGAAGATGGTGCCTCGAAAGCAATCAACTGCCATACGCATCTGGGATCTGGTGGCAATATGTAATGCAGCAGCTCCACAAAGTCTGGTGACAGTGAACGTAATCACCATGAGCTCAGGACGGGATATGGTCTTTATGTTTATCCCTTTGTCTCTAGCCTGGCTGTTGCAGTACTCTAGCCTGAGCCTATCGACAGACTGGCCACCTGCCCTAGCTCCAAACAAAGTCAAGTCTTCGCCTCTCTTAGGAAAACCAGTCAAGAAATATATGTCCGCCAGCTCGATTTCAAGTTGGTGGCCGCCAATGAAAAAGCACTGGTCCTGTACGCTCCATCTGTCACCATCCACTGTAAGAAATCCACCTGAGCCCTCATGCCAAGAATGGCCCAGAATTTGTACAAGCCGCACGCCCTCAAAGCATCAAGTGAATGCTGATGATTCCATGCGGCAGCATCCACGTCCTCATGCTCTCATTCATGCCAATCTAGCATGATCTACTCTCTGCATCAAGTATAAGGATAAATTAAATTGCTAGAAATTATTTTGATTGGTCCATTTTTGAGAATTTTTGGGTTAAAATCCCTTGCAACGGGGACCGCACCCTCCAGGTTAGACATAGTGCGTGGGACCGCACTTTGTCTACATGGAAGGTGCGGAACCTAAGCTTTTTCCCAATGGAGAAAAAGTCGGGGTTTGCAGGCTAGCAGTGGTAAACATGCGGGCCCCTGCGCGCGGGTTTTATGCCTAAAAACCCTCCCAAAAATTAAATAAATGACTAAAACAAAAAATTAAATGGTTAAAAATGAGGAGTGGGATGATGTGGATTATCTGGAGAAGACGACATTCGATTCCAACGGTTGGATTTTCCGCAATCTTCACGGGAAGTTTTCTGAGCAAAAGCACTATTTTCTCACCCAAACTCAAACGGTAAAAATGAATTGACAAAGGTCCTTTTTATAAGTTTTTTGAGTAAATAAATTGCAAATTTGTTTATGTTTCACTTTGAAAAGGTATTTTTGCGACATTTTTATCTATTTCAAACAAGTATGAGTAATGTTTGTGTTTTTGTGTAGGATAAAAGATTATTCAGGAGAAATCTATCATTTTCGACGAAAAAACATTTAGAGTCACCTTTAAGCTCTTTTCTGACTCCTGAAACATGAAAAGATTGCCGAGTGTTTCTTTTAAACTCGTTAAAATGGAATTAAAAGAAGGTCCACTTACAGCTCTTTTCCGACCGTAAAAACATGAAAAGATTGCTGGATCGTTTCAAATTCGATATCGGTTATAAAATGACATGTTGTTGATCGTTTTTTTACTTTTTCGGATCAAGGGCACTAATGACGAAAAGTACTCCTTGGTCGTAAAAGATCAAGCGGTTCTCTCAAGTATTATTTTATACATTTTCGGGCTTGGGAGACACAAATTTACGAAAAAGGTCAACCCTGGAGTCTTCTTAAGTTTTTTCAGACTCTCTAAAATTGAAAAATGCTGAGTTTCTCCTATACTTGACTCGTTAAAATTTCACAGTAAAGTACATGTTCAATTACAAATAGGAACGAACCATTCCTTCTTAGGGTTCGAATCTAAACTAAGTTGGACTCATCCAAAGGATGAGCTTATAATCAAGCAAATGTTATCCTCCTCAAGCTTGTCAAAAATAAAGAGGTACTTGCCAGAAATGGTGGGGGAAAAGAGAGAAAAATGAATCTGTCTGTCATAATTTGTAACCACTCTTGAACACGACACTTTTATTCACCTGGGTTGGGAAATCCTTTACCTAACAGTTAATCAAACCACATTGAAAGTCCTCAATCGGTTTCTCGGTATTAACTTTGGGTCAATTGTCACCAAGCCATCTGTCGTGTCGTTATGTGTTCAAGAGGTCACTGCCAATAAGCCATTCATCTACAAAATATCTGTCATCCATCTTGACCATCCCTGAGTCAGTCCTTGCAACTAAATTTCTTCAACTTGATCTATGATTTCGTGTTGTGGGATTGCCTACGACGAATCACTTTTTATCGACATCAACTCATTATCTAGAAAGATGATCTAGGAATCGTCAGTGCCTTGAGATCTGCATGCCTCAATGGCAGGTTTCTCACCTTTTACGACAGTTTACATCATTGACTTTCGATCAAAGGATTCCGTGACATGTTCGACATCAACACATTTATTCGCATCTCATGGATTGTACTGGGTACTTTGAGAGCCATTGACATCACTGGTGGTTTCTCTCACACTTGTTAACAGTTTACATCATTGATTGGTAATCAAGTGGTTTCTACCATGTTCGACATCAACACATTCATTCGCATGGATAGAATCGTATTGTTTCGAGAAGTAGAAATGAAGACCCTGGATCTAGTTTCCACAATCTAGGTTGCGAGGAATTTTGTATTCATTATATAATGGACTATTCATAAACAGATGGCTGCGTCCATACTGTATCCACATGAGTCTATAATAGTGATGTTTTACAAGATCATTCCTGTATCATAGCAGTAATTAGTTTTTCTAGTCAGTTTTGATCTGAGTATGGGAATGCCTACCTCAGCGATGATATGATCTCATATATATATCTTGCATTGAATGTTTTTACAGGTTCCAACCGGGCTCTCCACAAGATGATCCTCGAAATGATAAAGTACTTCACTCTTCCTCAATGATCAATGAAACCCTCATCTAATACAGACTTCGCACTTTAGGGGGCAATCTGTTACACAAAAATATCGTCACTATGATTATTCGCAGTCAGTATGGGTCTATCATCACTTGTATTGTCCTCCTAAGCAAGTCTCAGACCTCAGCTCTTCAAATCAAGCTTTGAAAATGAGAGAAAGACATTAAAAATCAATGTAACTCTAGTTCCGCACTTTCTCTCACTGTCACCTGCGGTCCCGCACCTTTTGTGTACAAAAACTGCAGACCTGCCCGCTCTGTCCCTAACGGTGTAGGTGCGGACCCCTGTGAAAGTCAAAAGGCACAAGTTTTATCTTAAAAAACTCACTTTGGGTTAATTCTAGAGGTTTCTAGAAGGAATTTTGACGTGGATTGTTCGCTTTGAGGTGGTTCATGCATCCCAAAAGAGAAGGAGCTAATCCCTTGATAAGAGGAGATATCCCTTTGAAGGAGGGCTTTATCCCTTTGAAGGAGGACCTAGTAACCTCCCTCCATTGCACTATAAATACAGACATTGGGCTGGTTGCTAGAGAGGTTAGAAGCTGAACATTTTTTAGGGTAAATGTTGGTGAAATCAAGACTCCCTAGTTGAGCTTAAGAGGAGAGATCACATACCTTTTTGGCTTCATTAGGGAGTGAGTGAAACTTGTCAAAGTAGAGGAGACTTCTTGCTGGACCCTAGGAGGAGCTTGTATAGCGTCAAGGCAAAGGTTGTAAAGTTCTTCTTCTTTTGAATTAATACAATCAAACTCATTTTTCTCAACAAGTATCTCATGATTATTTGTTTCATGGACTCCTTGACTTTCATGTTAAATATATTTTATGCAATTGGCTTTTCAGGTGCTATTTAATTTGTTTGCCTTGTTTGTGTTTGCAGATTCATGACAAAAGAGCTCATTTGGATCAAAGGAGCGAGGGAATCCACAAGCTTGCGTTGGACCTAAGGTAGGCCCTAAAAACACTTATTTGCTATTGTTTATCAAAGCATATTTAGAGAAAGATAGTGTCTGGTTGGTTTGCTTGTCATTAGGTCTTCTTTAGATTCTAGGAAGGTCTATCTTGTCCGCAAGATCGACTTATTCCATGTGACGGGGCCGTAGCCAATGCATTTTGAATTTCCTTGGAAATTTATCAAACCTAATGTCATACAACAACACCAAGTCATTCACCTTAAAGGTGCGCAACTTAATATGTTGGTCATGCCACGCTTTTTCATGCTACTTTTGGACCTGTTGATGAAATCCAGCAAAAAATCTCTCTTCTTCAACCTCATCCAACTGCACGAGCCTCTCTTCCATGGCTCCGCGATCTGTCATACCTGTGAGCATTGCTATGCATAGATTAGGCATGATGTATTCCATAGGCATTATGACTTCCACACCGTAGACAAGCCTAAAATGGGTTTGTCCTGTCAGCTTTTTGTATGTTTTCTGATAAGCCCACAATATTGCAGGTATGCGTAGGTCCCATTCACTTTGTTGGGCATTGAAAACCTTGGTCAGTGTGTTTTCAAGCACTTTGTTGAACACCTCCATTATCCCGTTAGCCTGTGGGTGATAAGGTGTGATCTCCTGGTGATATACCTAAAATTTCTCCGTTAGTGCGCTGATGGTCTCATTCAGGAAATGCGTACCACAATCACTCATCAAGATCCTTGGACATCTAAATCACATTAGTACATGTTCAAATAGGAACTTCGCAGTAGTCATGGCCATGCAATCCTTCACCGACTACGCTTCTGCCCAACGAGTCAAGTACTTCGTCACAATGATATTGTACCCCAGGCTTGTCTTCCCTTGTTGTTGAATGGGTCCTACAAAATCTATTGCCCACTTTTCGAAGGGTTGCAATGTCATTTGTGGATTCAAAGGAATTTCATCCCTCTATGATGGCCTGCCTATTATTTGACATACATCACACGCCTTGCAATATGCTTTTAAATCCTGATGAAGGGTTGGCCACCACAACCCAACGCATAGAATCTTCTACACGATTGTTGTCCCTGCATAATGTCCTCCCACAAGGACCCCATGAGCATCCGTGAGGATTTTGCTTTTTCCAAACTCAGGTACATACCATCGCAATATCTCATCAATCCCCATCTTGTATAGATTCCCAACAATGACAGATAAGTTTGCCACGTGCACCACTAATTCCTTCTTTTGCTAGACAGAATATCCTTCCAGTGTAGTTCCTGTTGTTAGGAAGTGTATGATATCCTTGAAATGACCATCCGCGACATGCATTACAAATAGTTGCATGCCAGGCAATCCTTCTTCCAAGTTATTAGGTTCCTCCCCTGTTTTGATGCATGACAGATGGTCTGGTCCCACGTTCAAGCGTCCGGGCTTCACAACAACTTCAAAATCATAGCCTTGGAACAATACGAGCCATCTACAAATTCAGCCCCCCGACCCAGGCTTATTGACCAGGTACTTCAGCACAGAGTGATTCGTATACATTTTAAAGTGGCCTCCTAGCAAGTAGTGCCGGTACTTCTGGAGCGCATACACCATAGCTAGTCCCTCGCGCTCAGTGGTGGAATAGTTCTTCTCTACTTTGGATAATTTGTAGCTTGCGAACACTATAGGTTGGTCCAAGCATTCTCCACCATCCTGTGTTAGTACTACCCCAAGCGTTATACATGACGCGTCAACATGTACATGAAAATCTTTCTTCCAGTTTGGGAAGACTAGAATCGGCATGGTAACCATCTTTTTTTTCAGTATATCCAGGATTTTCTTACAGTCATCATTCCAGCAGAATGTGACATCCTTCTTCAACAGTTTCTCCATCAGTACAGTGATCTGAGCATAGCTTTTGATAAACTTCCTTTAATATCCTGTATGTCCCAGAGTAGCGCACAACTGTTTCACATTCCTCAGCGCTTCCAAGTTCAGAATCATCACGATCTTCGCGGGGTCTACCATCAACCCTTGTCTGCCAACCACATGCCCCAATAGGTTCCCAAAAGGAACGCAAAATAGTCACTTCTTGAGGTTGAGCACGATCTGGTATCTTCGACAGGTATCCAACATCAAGCGCAAGCTCGATACATGGCGCTTAACCAGCCCAAATATAGTGCAATCAACAAAATATACCTCCAAGAACTTATGAATAAATTCCTTGAATGTCGCAACAACCATGCGCGAAAAGATAGTAGGCACATTCTTCAATCCAAACGACATTATAGTATATTGAAAGCAACCCCACTCAGTCACAAAGGTTGTCTTGCTCCTATCCTCTGGCGCGATTTTGATTTGGTGGTACCCAGAGAACCCATCAATGAAGGAGTATGCTTCCCGACCACCTACATTGTCCAACACTTCATCCGTGAATGGAGTCGGGAAAGGATCATGCACACAAGCATCATTCAGTTTTCTGAGATCCACGCATATCCTTATCTCATCCTTTTGCTTCTTCTCCTACACCACCATTGAGCTTACCCAATCAGACTCTTCCACAGGCTCAATGATGCGTGCTGTTAGCATTTTGTCTAGCTCTAAGTAGACCTTCTCCTTATATTTCAGATTTAGGCGATAAGGCCTCTGCATAACTGGTTCCGTGTCAGGTTTTAACGTGATCTTCATCACTCCTAGATCTCTGATTATTCCTTTCAAATCCGTAAACTTGGTAGGGAATAAGTCCTAGTATTCACAGAGCAATTTAGTGACCTTATCCACGATCGCATTGTCCTAGTAGTCTCCAATCTTCGCGAATTTGGGTTTTGCCTTTGTACCAATGTTCCCCTGTTTAGTTCTCACTAGCACGGTTATATCAGGTTTCTCAATCTGTGGTCCTTGAACCTCGTGGTGGCCTTTTGTTTCTAGAATCTTGATCTTCCACAGACCTTCGTCTTCCTCTTCAGTAGTTACATTATAACATTCTAGCGTGCGAATCAGTTGAGTAGCCCATTCAAGTTGAATAAGGTCTAAAGGATCATGTGGTGTCCTAAAGATGGTTGCTTTCACCTCTTGTAGTGCTTCATCAATACTGTCAAACCCGTCCTCAAAACTGAATTTCATCATGAATCCTTCACGCAAGATATCCCATTCACCTGCCCCATGGCGGAGCTCTATTTCTATATACCAATTCATTGGGATAACATCCAGGGTATGACAGAACAGGTGCACCCACTCAGGTTGTGGCTTTTCTCTGTCAGCCTACATCCATTTGGCTAGATGCATGCACAGATCATTCTGTCCATCTTATTTTTCCATCAGTTGCATCTTAGGCTTCCCAAATCATGCTCGCATCATCCTTCTACATTCATGCCAATCATTAAAGCTTCCCTTGTGCGTACCCCACCATCTTGCAGGCGTAGCATGCAGTTCCCAGTCCAAGGCCTGGAAGCACTACTTTTCTGGCACCTCTCTTTCAAATGCATCCAAAAAGGTATCTACCTCATTTAGACCATCATAAATAGGTAGATTTCTTACCTCTGACGACACACAGTGCGACGACTGGGTCATCATGTTGCAATTTAGCATAGTTACTTCATGTAACTGATTCTGCCAGCATTATATTTCTTCGTCGGATTCCAAAGTGTAGGAACTCTCACCATCCCACATAATCTATCCATCCACGGTGGGATTCACCCAATCTCGGTCTCGCACTATTATCTTATATATGCAGTCCAGATCATCATCACTCTCATAATTGCATATTGGTTTTATATAGCGCGATCCCTCAGCAGGATCAAGGGGTATTATTATGCACAGTGATTTCTTCTCAAAGGTTATCTTTCGCTTCTTCAGATTGATTACCCCATTCATATCAGTAGCCCAGTCAATTCCCAGGTTCGCAGGGTAGGGATTGATGTCATCTATAATATCTATTACTTCAAAATCTACCAGTGTGTTTGCTCCCTTAATATCCACGATCACCCCCTACAGCCACCCCATGGGTATGATTTTCCTTTGATTCGCCATCCTTAGCTGAATCGAAGACCATTGTAGTGCAGGTCTCCCCATTCTCTCCCAAGTTTTCTTTTGTAGGACATTCGCAACTGACCCTAGGTCCAAAATGACCTAATCCATTTCGTATTCTCTAATCTGCGTGGTGAGTCTCATTTCACGCCCTGTCCTTGTCTTATGCTTGCCAATCTTTCGTACTATGTGCAGTTCACCTGACATGGTTCCAACGCATCTATTGATGAGTTCTTGTAACCCTTTTACAGCCTTACTATGGTGAAGTAACTTCATACAGGTTTCCAGGAAAGTTGTGGGTATAGAGGGGTCCATTTCCGGTTCAAGCTTATCCTTGCTTCCTAAGGTGGAGGCCTCAGCGAAGTTCTTCTTAGCTTCCATGAAGGTTTCATGAGCGTATTCCAAATCAAACTCAGCCTCTTTCTTCGAGGCCTTGCGAACCCAAGTACTATCTTTTGGTTGTTTTCCCTTGTCATCTCCCATCGCGATTCCACTCCGGAGCACTATATTTACATTCAAATCTTCCTCGTGCAGCTCAGACCTCATCATCTGCAAGTTTTGATTCAGGGGAGGTAGCAGCGCCTCTTTGTCACGTATCCTAGATATCAGCGTAGGACAATCTTCTGTTTCATGATCAAACAATGTGCAATACTTGCATGACGGATGTGTTGGATTAGTACAATTGCGGACATAGATTAGTGCAATTGCGAACATAGTGTCCTGGTCCTCCGCAATTGTAGAAAATCAATTTCCTCGACCTCATCCGCGCCGCCCCTGAAATCCTGTGCGTGCCATCCCAGAATTTTGGTCAAGGGGTCACATTTCGTCCTGAACCCTGTAGGTGAGAGTTCTATCCATCATCAATTCATAGCTCCTGCAAGTACGCTCATCATTTCCTATCGACCTACAGAAGTTCCAGAACAACTATTGCAGTGCTTGCACATACTTCTGTAGAAAGTGACAGTTATTCGTGGCATGTTTTCCAGCTACCTGATAGATAGTGCACCATAAAGTAGGCACTGCACTAGGTCTTGCTTTAGCTTCCAGCCTTAAAGTCATTGGTCCTCCTCTTGCAAGGTAATTTGAAAAGACTAGGCAATGGTATTTGTCATGACGCTGACTCTTGCATTTCAAGCACCATACCTCTTCGCATACCTTTGGCCAAACCGTCCTATCTTGCTTCAAACTTTGCATCTCAAGGCACAGATTCTTCAACTATGCATGGATTTGCTAGACTCCTAGATTAGGATTCTGTATCGGAGTCTCATGTAGTCTCATGGTAATCTCCAAGGCCTCTGCCTAATTTGTTATCTTCTATTGCGACAATGCGCTCCTTAAGTGTGGTAGTAGTGAAGCCACAAACCACTCACGATGGTTTCTATCTGTCAAATTCATGTTGGCTACGTGGATCATACATTTTAACCTCTAATCTAGTTCCCAAGGTGTCTCCCCTTGTTGCATCATGATCTCTTTGAATCCCATAATTGACTATGCTCCAGATTTAGGCTTGCTAAATTCCCTATTTAGTGTTGATTGGATGTATGCTACTCTAGCATTCGGGTTATCATTGGGGTACTTAATGTACCAGGCTAGCGTGCGATCTTGCAGAGCACTAACCAGTGTCCCCTTCTTTATGTGATCATCTGTAACACCTTGAGCTTCCCAGACAACCTTCACAATGAACCAGAATTGGTCTGGGTCCTCATTTCCCAAGCCTTTGAACAAAGGCAACTTCACTGTGTTTGCCATATTGAATCACAGTGGATGTGGAGGTGTTATGGGTGAAGTTGGAGGCGATGGTGGTGAAGTCGAAAGTGGTGTGGACGGGGGTGGTATTCGCGGGAATCCTTATCTGATTAACTGAATAGCACTTCACAGAGAGACCTTTGTTATTCCTTCTTCATCTCTTCGTAGAGGTGAAATCAAGGGGCTATGCTCTGAACCCTTATTTCCTTCATTTCTATAAAATTTTCCGCTTCACATAGTCCCAAACATCAAGGTAGCTGCATAACCCATTTTTCGCACAACATCATTTTAATCCAAGTATTCAAAGAATTTACGTACTTACCTCACGGTCCTTTGAAAAAGCATCGCTCCGCCTTGGTATAGTTAACTGAGGTGTCGACCGCAAATTCAGTAAAAAATCCTCCTATGACGTGATTGAGCCAATGATCGACAGCATGATCGATATTATCCTCTGATACTTCCAACCTTCGCACTAGCTCATGGGTACACACAATAGAACTGTCAAGTTTCCACCTTCCTTAGCTATCTACTAGCTTCGTGATCCACTCGTATATCTTAGTAGGAAAGGAGGTGAAAAAGATTTTGTGGATCTCCGTATACAGGTATTGGTCCAACCACTGTTCTTTTGACAGTCGCGGGTTTCTATTTTCTTGTGCTGCGAACTCATGAATCCTTCTGTCCAACCAGCCTTCGATTTCTTTCTTAGTTGGATTGCAGTGATACGACATCACACATCCCTTATGCAGATTCTAGTCCAGGCAACAGAACCATTTGTTGGCTTGAGGGGCCCTAACCCGGGTTCAACGTTAGTTAGCCAAACAAATCCCTACACTACTAGCCTTTTCAGCATCAACCCGTGGAGCGTAGACTGAAGTCTCACTCGAAGCAGTATGGGGGGATGTTGGAACCTTGATATGGTTGTGATGTTAGTTTATTCCATCTATACCTGCCTTCACGTAGGTTTCTTAGACCTTTGTTCCTCTCTTCAGTACTTCACAAAAGGGTACAGTTGGTTTTCGCGCAGCCCTAACTTGTGGCTCAGGGACTTTTGCATTGCTAGGGCAGCGAACTACAATATTTCCCAAACTAGGCTAAGTGTCTTACTTATCTTATTAACCGATCTTAGTTAGCTTCATGTAAATAGATGTTCTTACTTACGTTCACTTAACCAGCACATTTACATAAATTCGCGCATCATATAAGCATTATAAGTGAAGTTTATACGCAACAAAATAAGATGCATAAATAGGAAATAAAGACGTAGAAATTGTAGAATAATTCTCTTTATTGATAATTCTAGACAATTACAGACTCGACCCGCCCTGTGCACTTAGATGCAAGGGTCCATGCGCTCAGCTGCGGACTTCTAGACCTCTGCGCACTCAGCTGCAGAGCCTGTACCTACGCTACAACCCAAACTTAGACTTCTACTTTAGAGCTATCTCTTATACATCATATCTTCATTGCTTTCTTGATTCCTTTTATTGATTTCTTAGAGCTTAGCTCTATTCTTGCAATCCCATGGTCCGCAGACCATGGGTAGATCTTTTATAGCCGACATTACATTTCCAAAATAAGGGTGGACAACCCTATGACTCTTTAACACCTACACGCTCTACGACCATAAAATACGGAGTCTTTACACTTGGATTATAAATTTTGACCAAAATATGGGCTTTTAGCCCCAAAACTATCCTTTAGGGATCCCACACCCAATACCCTAGGACAAGTGTTTCCTTCGTCCTTGAATAATTTTAAGTTACAAAGAGCAACTCATGATAAAATCCAAATAGGTCCACATATCAATGAATTCTTAATTCCATTGGACTCATCTACATGAAGTAGAGCTAGGGGTATTGTTCACCCATGAGCTTCACCTCCCTAAAGGCATTTCTGATATGAAGAAGAAAACTAGGGTTTTTCAAAATGGGAGGAAATTGAAAAATGCATTCCATGCCCAAATGCACCTTCCAAAGTTTACATAACATAATTTTGATGTTTGGTGTGTTTTTTATGCCATTGGAGCGAATGTTTACTTTATCCCTAGATGGATTTATGTCACGAGTTGCAAGTTACGATAAATGAAAATGAGCTTATTGATCAACAAATAATTAGTTCCATTTGAATTATTTACATGGAATAACTCCATGGGCATATTTCACTCATGAGCTTAAGCACCCTAAATATGTTTTTGTATGAATAATAAAATTAGTGTTTTGTGTGGTAGTAGGAAAGATGCATTAAATGGTAAAACTTGAAATGGTTTCCCTAGAAGTGTGGGGATAGTAATTTCACCTCTACCATGCTCACATACTCCTACCAAATCTTACATAATGCAATTTTAATGCTCTATATATTTTGTATGCCTTGGGAAAAATGTTTCCTTTAATGTTGAAGGGTTATGGGTCATCAGTTGCAACTCACAAAAAAATGAAATGGACTCGTTTACTTGGAGTAGTGTTAGGGGAATTGTTCATCCAGAAAATTCATCACCTCAAAGGTGTTTTTCTGGATGAAGAATACAACTAGGGATTTGCATAATGCGAGGCATTAGAAAATGCATTTAATGGTTAAAATTGAAAATAAAAGACTTGGAAGTGCATGGAAAGCAATAACACTTCCACCATGTCCAAATACACTTGATAGAGCTCACTGACTGCAATTCCAATGCTGGGGTTTCCTTTATTCCCTCAAGAAAATTTTTTCCCTTATCTTGAATGGGTTCAAGCTGTGAGTTGTGAATTGTGATAAAATGATAATTTTCTCATGGATTTTTGAATCATCAATTTCATTAGATTCATCTACACAAATTAGCACTAGGGAAATCATTCACCTATAAATTTCACTTCCCTAAAGTTTTTTTTCTCAAATGAAGAATAAAACTAGGGTTTTATGTAATGGGAGGTAATAGAAAAATATATTTGATGGTTAAACTTGGAAATGGATACCCTAAAAGCACATTGACAATCTTCTTACCTCTGTAATGCCCAAACATAATCGTCTAAGATTACAAATTGTACTTTTAATGATTGGTATGTTCTTTATGCCCTTGATCTAGGTGGATATCGGTGGTCACCCACCTATCCACTGGCTCACAATACATCTTTTTAATTTGGTAGTTTTTCTACAATTTTTGATCTGGATCTTGGGGGGAGGCCCCAAAGATCTAAAAAATTGTAATGCCAGAAAGAAAATGAGAGAACACACAATAAATAAAACCACAAAGAAACTTTTTACTAAAATGTAGAATAAATGTAAAAGCTACATTGTGGTGGACAATCTGTCCCTTTACAAAATGTGACTTGTTACTTATAACCTTTTTTGGTTACAATACCATGGGTAAATTCCATGGGTGGATGTCACAAAACCATGGGAAAATACCATGAGTGAATGAATACCATGGCTGGATGCCACTTACAATACCATGGGTAGATAAATACCATGGGTGGATGCCACTTACAATACCATGGGTAAATTCCATGGGTGGATGAATAACATGGGTGGATGAATGCCATGGGTTGATGCCAATTTCTATTCGGATCATTCCTCCATCCTTAAGAAGCAATGATCCCCATTGTGTGAAGTTCCCTCCTACGAAGCCTTTGTTGAATATGAAGATCTATTGAAGAGAATGGTTTTATGTGGTTAACCCATAACCATGATGAATGAAGATGCGAGGATAGAGATAACCTGTAATGCTTATGACCAACTATGATACTGACAGTGTGCGGCTTAGAAATTGGACTTTGATGGAGTGTGGGTTTGTGGATGACCCATAACCATGATAAACTGAGATCTGCGGATAGAGATACCCTGTAATGCTTGTGACCAAATGTGATACTGATAGTGTGCGGCCTAGCAAGTGGACTTCGATGAAGTGTGGGTTTGTGGATGACCCATAACCATGACAAACAAAGATCCGAGGATAGAGATACCCTATAATTCTTATGACCAACTATGATAATAATAGTGTGTGGCTTAACAAATGGACTTCGATGACAAGGATTTTGTGCAGTTGAACCATAACTATGATGTTGATTGTTGATGAAGTAGCAGGTGACTACATAGCCTAAGGTGGGAGGGAACGTCTCCAAAGAACCCAAGCTAGATGTTTCTATGCTGAAATTGATGAATGTGAATCAGGTGCCTACTAAAGTGGGGTGGGAGGGTGGTGGGCTCCAGTATTGTAGCAATAATGCTACAACTCCTGGAGCTTCCTATCTCTAATTTTATCAACCCGGTAGTTCGTACAAACTTGGAAGCGACGGTGCTCTATGCACAAGTACTAGCTCTCGTCGCAGCTGTCACTTGGTCAGCTGGCACAAGTCCGCTAGGGCTCAAGCCAACTTCTATATGCTCACAAAAGAAGCTTTATGAATGATGGACGAAAGCTAACTCAAAGGAGACTAATCTATCTGCAGAAAGAAACTGAAAGCCAACAAAGCATGTAAACCCTAGTAAACCCTAATTTGACTAGCTAGACCCTAACTATGCAAAACTGTGAATGAAACCACTATCAATAATTCCATTACTTGTTGTGAACTGAAATACATGCATCTAAGCTACTTGCATCTGAAAAGACATGTTTTTGTATTTTTTCATTAAGTGGTTGGATTTATTGTGATGATGCTTTTGATTAGGGTTTGGTTGTGCAGGAGCGGTTGGAATGGAAGGAAAGCATGGGCAAGGTCAGGATGGCTAGGGGAGGTCCCAGAGGGTCTCTAGCATCGATCCACAGAAGTCTACCACATTCGGATGCTCAGCAACCGAGTTTACAGGCTTCTACAGGAAGTCTGCAGGGGATCCTACAGGAAACTCAGGGATTTCTACAGGAAGTCTGTGCAATTCTATAGGATGTTTGGCCGTGGAGGTTTTGGGAGATGGTGAAGTGTTGGAGTGATGTGGGAGGATAGGTGAGATGGAGATGGGACTGGCGATGGCTCAGGAGCAGAGAAATCAGATGGAGGAAGAGTGCATGCAGTGGTTTGATGGCTTGGAAGGATGGGACCAACGAAAGGTTAAGTAAATGAAGCTTCGTGGCAACAGATGATTTGGAGGATAAATGAGCTGGACAGAGGCCGAGTGGGTGACTTGAGGAGAGATCAAGAAGAAGAAGAAGGAAGTGGAATGATATGGAGCAGCGTAAATGAAACAAATGACTTATGCATCAAAAAAACGAGAATTCATTAACCTATGGTAACTATGCCATGAAACCTATGAACAACAATGGAAAACCAAGAAAGGAAACTCGTGCATGGAAGTGGAATGTAGAAGTATGGTTCAATATCAAAAGTGCATGAATGGATCTTCAACGAAAATGACTATGTTGCAGCCTGCATGGAAGTGAGAAGAACTGCGTTTCTTTTTGGTGGTTGGTTATGGACTGCACCCCAATCCCTAACAGAGATGGCAGTGAGCCTTAACAACCTTTTTCTGGAGCTCCAATAAATTATAGCTATCCTCCTATCGAATCTAAGCAACTGAAAGCAAACTCACCATGAACTAATCCTATTCAATCTCATGAAAAAGACTAAATTAACAGACTGTAAATTCAAATTGCATGTCAAAGTAAAAACTCAAAGTGCTGGAACGAAATGCAAATAACATTACAACACCGAGGAGATATATTGCTCTCAGGTTGGGCCCTAACCTGAGAGCTATAGCTCCCTTAGAAACTCAGAATGAGATCAAAATCTGCCTGTTTTATTCATAACCAAACATCTGATATCATGCCAAAACTGGCTTACAAAAGGAACAAAAACCGAGCTGTAGCTCGTACTTCCAAATTACAAGAGTAATGCAAAAGTTCAAAAAGCTTCTATCCAAGGCTACGGCCTCAGTATTTATGCAAAATGGTCATCCAACAGGTGTCCTTGATTTGTGGAGCTCGGCTGTCCAACTGAAGGTTAAACTGCTGATCCTGTAGAACAGTTATAACTGCTGTTCCTGTAGAACAGTTATAACTGTTGTTCCTGTAGAACAGTTGGCTGCCTCTAATTTCGGTGGGGAGATGGATTGGAGCTCTGAGCTATGGTGGGAATCACGAGGAAGGCCCCCAAGACTGTGGACATCCTCTCCTAAAAACTAGCAGTGCCACCTCATTGTCTCCTTGTCTCCTTTCTCGTGGTCTTTTCTCCCTTTTAATGCCAAAAACCTGAAAGCATCATGCATTAGTCACGTAGATAGAATGCCTACCCTTCTTCCTACAAACAACACGAATAAACCAAGAAATGAATGCCTAAGCAATAAAAAATGAATGGTTTGAGCAGAGCAAGTAGGCCAAATGAGCCCAAATTGTACCAAAAATTGGGGTTCATCATCACCCCCCAGCTAAACTATTTGCTCATCCTTGAGCAACTTTGCTCTGGCTCCTCGTCTTTGGCCGAGAACTAGAGCCCGGAGCATGCTTTTCCTTTCCTGTTTTTGGTGGTCCTGCCTTTTCTGCCGAGGGTGGTGACGAAGGTGGTGCTTCTTCCCCCTTCCCTATTTCCTTGAGTCGGGCTTCGGAAGGCGATTGGCCTATTTTTCGTGTCCAGGAAGTTATTTTTGGGCTTCCCTTCTCAAGGGTGGCTGATGTTTTAGAGGGGGTTCTTGCACTGGGTGAAGTAGGGACATCCCCTAAAATGGTTTGGCTGCTGGGTGGAGGCTGTGGCTTGCCCGTGGTCATCCTCTTGCTTCTCCTGGCTTCAGATGGTAGAGGGGTCTCCCTCTCCCTCTTCTCCTTCGGTTTTGGAGGTGTACTGAGGGCGGCCAGCGTCGCTGCTGCCTCCTTTTCGAGAATGCCAGCCTTCTCTTTCTTGCGTTTTGCTCTCTCAGAGCTCCTTGTAGAGGGCCCCTCCTTTTCAGATTTCGAGCTTCCTGTGGAAGACCCTGCTTTGCCCACTTCCGGTCCTCCTGTAGAAGATTCTTTCTTTCCCGCTTTTGGGCTTCCTGTAGAAGACCCGGCTTTAGCCACTCCCGGGCTTCCTGTAGAAGGCCCTCTCTCTGTCTTCAGGCTTCCTGTAGGAGGCTGTTTCTCAATGACCTTCGGGCTTCCTGTAGAAGCCCCTTTTTCCAATTTCGGGCTTCCTGTAGAAGCCCTTGTCTCTGTCTTCGGGCTTCCTGTAGAAGCCTGTTTTTGCAATTTCGGGCTTCCTGTAGAAGCCTTTGTCTCCGTTTTTGGGCTTCCTGTAGAAGCCTGTTTCCCAACAATTTTCGGGCTTCCTGTAGAAGCCTTTGTCTTTGTTTTTGGGCTTCCTGTAGAAGCCTGTTTCTCACTGATCTTTGGGCTTCCTGTAGAAGCCTTTGTTTTTGTTTTCGGGCTTCCTGTAGAAGCCTGTTTCTGCTTTCCTGTAGACACAGGTGTCTCCACCTCCGCTTGCTTGCCTGCCTGAGTTTTTCTTTTTGCTTTGGTTGCAGGTGCTGTTGAGGTACTTGGGCTGACGTGGACCACCTCAGCTTTGTCCATTCTGCTCTTCATCCTCTTTTCCCTTGCTGACAAGATAGGTGTGCCACCTTTTTCTTTTTCCTCCTTTTCCTCATGCTTCTTCCTTTGTCCTCTCTTCTGTGCTGTGGTCCGGGTCTTCTGGCCTTCTTATCTCTGTTCCTCGGCCACTGCTTCTTGTTCCTCACTGCTGGAGGAACCCGTTTCTTCGATCAACATTTTAATGTCTCCATCTTTTGTTAAATTCCGGAAGGATTCCCATGAGAGGAGGACCTTATATTAGTGCAATGCATCCTCCACAAGAAGCTTGATCAACCCATGGTGGGATATCTGATCTGGTATACCCTCTTTCAGCTTTGTGGCACACTCCATTAGAGACTGCAGTAGGTAATAAGGGATGCTCAGTTTTTGTTCTACAGGAAGGTCAATTCGGTGCCTCAATTCAGTGAGCAACCGAAAGTGATATGCATACACGATGCTGAAACGGCCTTCACAAGTAATATATTTCATGATTTGCAAACTGACTTCATTCCAAGGTGGCAACAGGCTCGTTCTTCGCACCCCGTTTTTGTCCTCCGAGAATTCTTCCTCAGGTGGGAAGAATTCTTTCTTTGCCTGCTGGCTCAACTTTCTTTCTTCCTTTTCCCACGACAAACCCATAGGAAGTTCTGTGATCCGACTGATATGTTCCGGGGTGAGCTTGAGGCTTAGACCTCTGAAGTTCACTGTGGCCAGTGTCTGGGATTTAGGCTTCAGAGCCTGCAAGAATTCTTCGGCCACTTCATCATCGTAACCCTGCAGCTTATCACAAAAAGGCATCCATTGTGCTCTGGTGAAGAGCTCTACCACTGCCGGGTTTTCCCTTAATTTGGTTGAATCAGTGGGTTCCCATCTTATAAACCCACCCGGCATGATGAACACGGTTGTTTTAATTAAAGGTGGCAAATGAAAAAGAGATTTGGTCTATTAAGACAGAGCATGCATATAATCCACAAAATTCAACACAGTCTACTTATACTGACATCCTGTAGAACGACAGCATAGGCACAACAAACAACAATTCCGCCAATATCTTTATGACCCGACTGTGGACGATGGTCTTGCCACTCTTACTAACCAGTTGCATGAAGAGTTCAGGGTTACCTCTTTAATTGGCCACCTTTTTTCATGAGGCACCCGCTTCCCTGTAGAAGACTGCGTTCCTGTAAGAGACTGCGTTCCTGTAGACTGCGTTCCTGTAGAATTGCGTTCCTGTAGAACTGCGTTCCTGTAGAACTGTGTTCCTATAGAAGCAGTGCGCAATTCTCGGGGAGGACTGTAGTTGGCCCGCGCTCGAGGTATGCTTCACCGGTGTTCTGGTAGCCAACAGCTCGGCGTATCAAAGCGCAGAGGAGATCAGAATAGCCACTCGAGTTTGAAGTGGTGGTTGATAAATGCATGCACATGATCTAGCCGATTAGATTTTGAATCGGCGCAATCCGTGGCGCGGGGGATGAGCTGTCCCCGACGGACCGTTGGGCGATGTCATCCATCATTCGCCTGCGTATTCACTTGCTGCCGCATCCATTCCCACAGATCTGTCGCTGCCTTTTCTGCTAAACTCATTGTTTCCGACGGGAGTGTTCTCACGTGCGTGCCGTTCATTCTCTTTGTCGTGGCCGCCACCCAAACATCCAATTACACTTTAACTAGCCGACGTGGCCAATCGACTGGCCATACGGCCGCTCAACCATTCAATTTTACGCTATGCAAACAATTTCAAAGTAAAATTCATGCGATTTGAGGGAAGGAAGGGTTGAGACACTTACCTGCGTGGCTGCACACGATTTTTCTAGTTCTTGGACGATGGTGAGTGGATCTACCTGCTGCATGCGACTTACACAGACCCGGAGGCTCGTGGTTACAGGCTGCCAACGATGGAGTGGATGTTTTGCTTGCATGCGCCCGCGTTTCATTTCAGATGGCGGTGCTGTGAATGGTATCCACTCGAGTAGGTTGAACTGTTACAGGATTCCCGCGAGGTGTCTCGTAACAGTCCTTTCTCCTTGGGTGCATGCTGCACGACGGAGGCTCTGGCCTTTCAATCACGTTCCCGGAGCTCTTGATGCCTGCGGTATGAGATCCCAGCATTTGTTTAACTTTGAAAATGGCTTTTCCCGCGAGAACTCATCGATCTTCTTTGTTGGTGCAGGGAACTTGGTCGCATGTCGACAAGGATGGTGGAGCAAGGTGACAGCAATGTGCAAGGGTGCCAACAGAGGCTTGCATGCATCCAAACCAATCCATAGTCACTAAATCTCCTTTTAAGATGAATTCTGGGCCGTCCCAAACTTCTACAGGAAGTTTCCTGTAGAACACAGAGCTTCCTATAGAAAGTTCGGCCTTCCTGTAGAAAGTCTGTACTTTCCTGTAGAAAATCCGCGCCTTCCTGTAGAAAGACTGCATCTTCCTGTAGAAAGACAGCATCTTCCTGTAGAAGATTCAAACCATGATAAAATTGCACATACCTTGAAAAAACATGGGTACCCTTGGAGGAGGTGCTGGTGAGGTCTCTTGACAGCATGATAAGGACCCTTGGCTTTGAGTTGAAGGCTTTCTCTCCTCCATAGAACATCTGCAACCTGCATGCAATTTTACCATGTTTTGCTTATTGTTTTTTTTTTTTTTTTTCTCTTTTTTTTTTGAAAGATAACAGGGGCGCCTCAAAGAGGTTTTCACCCGTGCCATCTGCCCTGAGCGCCTCAGAGAGGTTTTCACTCAAGGATCTTTTTCAAACCTTTTCTCCCTTTTTTTTTTTTTTTTTTGAAAGACAATATGGGCGCCTTAATGAGGTTTTCACCCCTACTACCTGCCTTGGGCGCCTCAGAGAGGTTTTCACCCAAGGATCTTTATTATTTTTTTTTCCGATTTTTTTTTTTTTTTTTCATATCCCACAGGGTATGCCAGAAGCAGAGGCAGAACCCCTCTCTAGGACCAATACAGATTTCTCCATAGTTTTGATGAACTCTTGTCTTGAGAGAGGTCTCATGTAGATCTTCAATCGATGCCCATTGACAAGCATGGGAATGGCTTCCTCATCAATGGTTCTAATGAGGACAGATCCATTTTCATGGCACTTCTCTACTGCATATGGTCCTAGCCATCTGGTTCTCAGCTTCCCCTTGAAGTCTTTGTATTTGGAGTCATACAACAAAGCCCAATCTCCTGGCTGAAATTGCTTGTCATGGAGATGTTGGTCATGCCACACCTTCCTCTGAAGTTGAACCACTTCTGAGTGAAGGAGGGCCTGCATTCAGTGCTCATCCAGTCCATTCAGCTGCAGTAGCCTTTCTTGTTGTGCATGGCTGAGATCTAGGTCCAGCTGAGCTGCCATCCTCAAAGTGTTGTACTCAAACTCAATGGACAGCAAAGCTTTCTTCCCATAGACCAGCTCATACGGTGTGAAGCCGATGGTGGTCTTCCAAGTGGTGTTGTAAGCCCATGTGGCTTCAACCAGGCGATCTGCCCAGTCCTTTCTGCTGCTGCTCACCACCTTAGTCAAGATCCCTTCTAATGCTCTATTGGTGACTTCCACCTGCCCATTTGCTTGAGGGTGGTAAGGGGTGGAAGTCCTATGCTTGATCTTGTGATGAGCTAGGATATCTTCAACCAGGTTGGAGGTGAACTGGCTCCCTTGATCGGTGACCAGCTCTCTTGGATAGCCAAACTTATAGAAGATGTTTTCTCTTAGGAACTCGGCCACCTTTTCTTCTGTTGTTGCTTTGATTGCTTTGGTCTCTGCCCACTTTGTCAAATAGTCAGTACACACAATGATGTAAGTCCTTTGCCTCGAAGAGGGGTTGATTGGGCCCACAAAGTCCATGCCCCACTTCTCAAATGGCTCAAGAGTCACTTGAGGTTGGAGAGGCATCTCATCCCTTTGGGTCGGTTTCCCTATTCTTTGGCATTGGTCACACTGACTGACATATCTTCTGACATCTTGATGAAGTGTGGGCCAATAGTAGCCTGCCTGCAGGATTTTGAAGGTAGTTCTCTTTGCTGCAAAATGTCCTCCACAAGGCCCATCATGACAAGTGAGGAGGATATCAAAGACTTCCTCCTCCCTTACACAATGCCTTAAGATCTGATCGGGGCCAAGCTTGAACATATTGCCCCCGATCCAAGTAAATGAGGCACTTTTTCTGATGATTCTGCTCTTCTCTCTGGAAGATAGGTGTGGAGGGAACTGTGCTGAAACAAGATAGTTTGCTATATCAGCAAACCATGGAGAGAGTATTGAAATAGCAAACAGATGTTCATCGGGCATCTGTTCATCCACTGTTCCATCCTCATCTGCAGACAAATCCAATCTCGATAAAAAGTCAGCAACAACATTTTCTCTACCTGGTTTGTCAGCAATGGTCAAATCAAACTACTGCAATAAAAGTAACCATCTAATAATACGAGCATTCACATCTGGTTTATTCATTAAATATCTAATTGCAGCATGGTCAGTATGTACAAAGGTCTGGTAACCAGTAATATAATGTCGGAACTTGTTCAGTGCATGTACCACAGCCAAGAATTCTTTCTCGGTTACAGTGTAATTCAACTCAGCTTTGGACAAGTTTTTGCTAACAAAGTAAATGGCATATGGAAGTTTTTGCTCAACTTGTCCTAAAGCTGCACCTATGGCTTTGTTCGAGGCATCAGTGTGGATGTGGAAAGGTAGGGCCCAATTTGGACCTCTCAGGATTGGGGCTGACACCAACTTGTCCTTCAATTCATTTAAAGCCCTCTGACAATCGTCAGTCCAATTAAACTCCACATCTTTTGCCAACAGGCCAAACAATGGCGAGGCTAGCTTGCTGAAATCTTTAATGAATCTCCGGTAGTATCCTGCTAATCCCAAGAAACTCCAGACATCCCTTACCTTTTGAGGAGGTGGAACCCTCTTGATGAGAGCAATTTTGTTAGGATCCACCTGCAACCCTTGGCAAGAAATGGTATGGCCTAGCACGGTCCCTTCAGTCATTAGGAATTCACATTTTTCAGGACTAAGGGACAAGTTCATCTCGGTGCATTTGGTTAGGACTTTTCCCAGGTTGGACAATGCTTCCTGGAAGTTGGCCCCATAAGGAGTAAAGTCATCCATATAGATTTCTACTGCATCATGGACCAGCTCCGAGAAGATGCTCAAGACAGCTCTCTGAAAGGTAGCAGGAGCATTGCATAGCCCAAAGGGAAGGACTCGATAGGAAAAGGTACCCCAAGGACAAGTGAAGGTGGTCTTATCTTGGTCTTCCGGGCTGATTTGGATTTGGTTGTACCCGCTAAACCCATCCAGGAAAGAGAAGAACTTCTTTCCTGCCAGTCCATCCAACACTTGATCTATGAAAGGTAGAGGGAAATGGTCCTTCTTGGTAGCTTTGTTCAGTTCTCGGTAGTCCACACAGATTCTCCATTTCCCATTCTTCTTGGGAACCAACACTAGAGGGGACACCCATTCACTATCTGAGATGGGGTAGATGAATCCGGCATCCAACAGTTTTTGCAATTCTTCCTTGACAATGTCCTTAAGGGCTGGATTCATTCTCCTCTGAGGTTGCCTAACCGGTTTACAATCCTCTTTGATGTATATATGATGGGTACAGACCGAAGGATGGACTCCTTTCATTTCCTTATAGCTCCAAGCAAAAGCATCTAGGTGGTTGGCCAACAGACTACACAGCTCCTTTTCCTGGGAAGGAGATAGGGAGGACCTGATCTTCAATGCTTTCTCAGGGCCGAACTCCACATTCTTGACTCTGGGAGTAACAGGGTTGGTTTTACAAAGATCCACTAAGGTGCTAGCTTGGGCATCCTCCACCAATTTCTCTAAGGGTAGTGCACTGGAAGGTGGATTCTGGATCAAGGTCTCGATCAAGTCATCCTCGGTTGGGGGGTCTCTTCTAGTGGTATCTAAGGTGCACAGAGGTGCTGAGTACACCTCGTCTTCCTCTCCTTCTTCCAACCAGAGTGGTAAGTCATGCTCTAAGGAGGGTTGGGCAGGAGGGTATAGGACTAGCTACTTGGACATGGGACCATTTTTGATGGTCATGTTTCCTGCACGACAACTTATGTAAGCATCTGTAGTAGCTAACCAAGGCCTTCCCAAAATGAGAGGATATCCAGTAAGCTTGGCCTTTGGTTGCAGAACCAGGAAGTCTACAGGGTATTCCCAAGAGTCAATAGAGACCAGGACATCCTCCACAATCCCTTCGGGAGTCACGGTGGAGCGATCTGCTAATTGCAGTACTGTCGAGGTCTTCCTCAAGGAACCCTGAAGATTAAGCTTAAGCATGGTATCCCTGGTCATCACATTAATGGCGGCCCCCAGATCAATCAAGGTGTGAGGTATAATGGTGCCATTGATGTGAACATCTACTATAGGACTTCCAGGATCTAGGTACTTTGGGCAGATGACTTGTCCTAACATAAGGTTAGATAGTTGTCCTATGAAATTGATAGTTGAGGCATCTTTCTTCCGTCTGCCTGGGTGTTTGAAACACTTCTCCTTAACCAGTTTGTTTTATATTGGCACATCCTTGATGGCTTGGAGAAGTGGTATTTTTACACACAACTGCTTGAGCTCACCCAGAAGCTCATCCTCCTCTGGGTTGGGTTGTGTGGTGGCTGTGAGTCTCTCAGGAAAGGGTGGAATAGCCTTTGGTTCACTTTCCTGTTTATCTTCCTCATCCTCTGGGGGAGGAGGTTGGCGATCTGGTAGAGTCTTTCCAGATCGAAGATTGATCTCCTGGATCTCCACAGCATAGGTAGGGCATGAGGTTTCCCCAGTGTATACCTGCTGGGCCTGTCTATTGTTGGGGTTCGGGTTCGGTTGAGCAGGCATTTGAGGTTGCCTTGGAGGAGCAGGAGGTAATGGCTGAGGTTGAACTGGTGGTGGAGGCAAGATGGCAGGAGGAGTGTTGTATTGGGGCCTCCACCCCGACTGAGGTGCATTCCATTGAGGTTGTGGCTGGGCATGGGAGTGATATGAATGAGAAGTAGGTTGAGTGGGGTACTACGGTGGATAAGACCATGGAGGAGGCATGGACCATGAAGGATGAGCAGGGGGACCCCAGGAAGGCATAGGAGTCGATTGGTTGGGGCTGTAATAAGCTTGAGATGCCCCTTGCATCCCCTGCTGATAAGGTCTAGATCCCTGTGGCCTCCTTTGGTTGAGGTAATAGAGAGGCTCTGTGGGAGCTTCTGTCCCTTGGTACATGGCTTTAAACCCAGGTAAGGTTGGACACTGATTTGTGGGATGGTCCTCCTCACAAACGAAACACACTTCAATCGAATGCAATGGACATTCGTTCTTAGGGTGTCTCCTTGTGCACCTAGGGCAGAAGATAGCCAAGGCTCTCTCAGCTTCTTCTTTCTTTTGCTGAATCCTGAATGTGTCAAGCTGCATGGCAATGGTCTGTCTCACCTCACTCTTAAGATCTTCTAATTGATTTGCAAGCTCATGTTTGGAGAAAGGGACACTAGTTGAGAGGTGGTTCCCTCTACCTCGTTTCCGAGCTGCCCGGGAGTGGTTTCTAAACACAGTCTTGATGTCCTCATAAGGCAGTTGGTAAATGTCCCCCCCAGCTAACATGTGAAGGGTATCTAAGAGGTCTTCAGGGACTCCTCGGAGCAGGACCAACTTGAGGGATTCAGGGTCAAGTGTGCACCTGGCCCGCTTATAGCTTAGTTGGAACCTCTCCTCATAATCCTCTAAGGACTCATCATTTCCCATGGAATCCGAAAGATTTCCCCCTTTGTTTCCTTGGACCTACAGTAATCCCGGTACTTGGTGTTGAAAACTTGCTGCATCTGAGCCCAAGTGGTGATACTATTCCCAGGTAAGCCCATGAACCAGCGTAGTGCTGCATCCTTAAGAGTGGAAGGGAAAAGTTTCAACTTTTGCTCATCTTCAGTATAGTCATAGGTTCTACAAAGGACAGCAAACTCAAACAGGAAGGTATCCGGATCTTCAGTGGTCATCCCATGGAAGTGAGGTAAGGCGGAGGGGCTAATGTTCTTCATTTTCATCTCTCCATTGGTCTCTCGGATGGGGAAGGCACCTTCTATTCTCTCATCTTCTCTTCTATTGTCAGCCATAGCTTCAGATGGAGTGGTCTCTAACTCTTCTTCTACTATAGGGTCTTTGGATATCTCAGGATGTTCACCTATAGGTTCTTCTGGGTCACTGTCACCAAAGAAGAGAGAAGGGTGACTCAGTGATGTGGTGGGGGTGTTCGGTAGGAATTTGCCTGATCTATCTCGGTTCCTATGAGGCATGAAATGGAAAAGACTTTCTTTTTCTTTTGATTGATTTTGCTTTGCTTTTCTTTTGGTACCTGCAAAACTGAGACAGATTGATCTACAACTAACTATGAAAGATGCAGAATTAAACTGAAAGCAGGAAAGAACTATTCTACTTTGCTCAAATGAAATTGCAAGAATGGAAATGCTAGTCTACGCTTGCAGAAAGGAAATGCTAATCTATGAAAGCAGGAAATGCTAATCTATGAAAGTAGGAAATGCTAATCTATGAAAGCAGGAAATATCTATACTACTTTTGCAGAATGGAAATGAAGTAAACTACTTAGCAGAAGGCAAGAGTAAGAAAGTAGAAGAAAAGCAACAATTACTAATACTCTGACGCTTCCCCGGCAACGGCGCCAAAAAGGATGGTGGGCTCCAGTATTGTAGCAATAATGATACAACTCCTAGAGCTTCCTATCTCTAATTTTATCAACCCGGTAGTTCGTACAAACTTGGAAGCGACGGTGCTGTATGCACAAGTACTAGCTCTTGTCGCAGCTGTCACTTGGTCAGCTGGCACAAGTCCGCTAGGGCTCAAGCCAACTTCTATATGCTCACAGAAGAAGCTTTATGAATGATGGATGAAAGCTAACTCAAAGGAGACTAATCTATCTGCAGAAAGAAACTGAAAGCCAACAAAGCATGTAAACCCTAGTAAACCCTAATTTGACTAGCTAGACCCTAACTATGCAAAACTGTGAATGAAACCACTACCAATAATGCCATTACTTGCTGTGAACTGAAATACATGCATCTAAGCTACTTGCATCTGAAAAGACATGTTTTTGTATTTTTTCATTAAGTGGTTGGATTTATTGTGATGATGCTTTTGATTAGGGTTTGGTTGTGCAGGAGCGGTTGGAATGGAAGGAAAGCATGGGCAAGGTCAGGATGGCTAGGGGAGGTCCCAGAGGGTCTCTAGCATCGATCCACAGAAGTCTACCACATTCGGATGCTCAGCAACCGAGTTTGCAGGCTTCTACAGGAAATCTGCAGGGGATCCTACAGGAAACTCAGGGATTTCTACAGGAAGTCTGTGCAATTCTACAGGATGTTTGGCCGTGGAGGTTTTGGTAGATGGTGAAGTGTTGGAGTGATGTGGGAGGATAGGTGAGATGGAGATGGGACTGGTGATGGATCAGGAGCAGAGAAATCAGATGGAGGAAGAGTGCATGCAGTGGTTTGATGGCTTGGAAGGATGGGACCAACGAAAGGTTAAGTAAATGAAGCTTCGTGGCAACAGATGAGTTGGAGGATAAATGAGCTGGACAGAGGCCGAGTGGGTGACTTGAGGAGAGATCAAGAAGAAGAAGAAGGAAGTGGAATGATATGGAGTAGCGTAAATGAAACAAATGACTTATGCATCAAAAAAACGAGAATTCATTAACCTATGGTAACTGTGCCATGAAACCTATGAACAGCAATGGAAAACCAAGAAAGGAAACTCGTGCATGGAAGTGGAATGTAGAAGTATGGTTCAATATCAAAAGTGCATGAATGGATCTTCAACGAAAATGACTATGTTGCAGCCTGCATGGAAGTGAGAAGAACTGCGTTTCTTTTTGGTGGTTGGTTATGGACTGCACCCCAATCCCTACCAGAGATGGCAGTGAGCCTTAACAACCTTTTTCTGGAGCTCCAATAAATTATAGCTATCCTCCTATCGAATCTAAGCAACTGAAAGCAAACTCACCATGAACTAATCCTATTCAATCTCATGAAAAAGACTAAATTAACAGACTGTAAATTCAAATTGCATGTCAAAGTAAAAACTCAAAGTGCTGGAACGAAATGCAAATAACATTACAACACCGAGGAGATCTGTTGCTCTCAGGTTGGGCCCTAACCTGAGAGCTATAGCTCCCTTAGAAACTCAGAATGAGATCAAAATCTGCCTCTTTTATTCATAACCAAACATCTGATATCATGCCAAAACTGGCTTACAAAAGGAACAAAAACCGAGCTGTAGCTCGTACTTCCAAATTACAAGAGTAATGCAAAAGTTCAAAAAGCTTCTATCCAAGGCTACGACCTCAGTATTTATGCAAAATTGTCATCCAACATGTGTCCTTGATTTGTGGAGCTCGGCTGTCCAACTGAAGGTTAAACTGTTGATCCTGTAGAACAGTTATAACTGCTGTTCCTGTAGAACAGTTATAACTGTTGTTCCTGTAGAACAGTTGGCTGCCTCTAAGCTCGGTGGGGAGATGGATTGGAGCTCGGAGCTATGGTGGGAATCACGAGGAAGGTCCCCAAGACTGTGGACATCCTCTCCTAAAAACCAGCAGTGCCACCTCATTGTCTCCTTGTCTCCTTTCTCGTGGTCTTTTCTCCCTTTTAATGCCAAAAACCTGAAAGCATCATGCATTAGTCACGTAGATAGAATGCCTACCCTTCTTCCTACAAACAACACGAATAAACCAAGAAATGAATGCATAAGCAATAAAAAATGAATGGTTTGAGCAGAGCAAGTAGGCCAAATGAGCCCAAATTGTACCAAAAATTGGGGCTCATCAGAGGGCACGTCTCCAAAGGGGACCCGCTCCAAATGTTGCTCCAGATTTAAAATGGACATAACTCGATCAATATAACTCAGAATCTTTATTATAACCTATTTTTGGAAGCCAAATGACCATTATCGTCTTCTTATGTGTTGGAAATCCTTATTTGGACACTTTGAAATCTCAGATTCGCACTACAACTGTTCTGCTGCCACAGAAGTTTTGAAAAAATATTTGACTTTAAATTAGCGATATCTCCCACATTCGAACTCCGATACAACCCATTTTTTTTTTAATTGGGTGATTTGCAAGAGGAGCTCATATCTGTAATAATTTTTTTGAAATTATACACAAAAAGTGCAAAAAATAACAGGAGAGTCACCGTCCACCAGTTGCCATCAGAAAAAATTCTACAACATAGTTGATTTTAAATCAATGATATCTCCCTCATCCAAAATATGATTTGGCCGATTTTTTTTTTTTATTTTGGTATTTGTTCGCAAGGAATCCAGATAGGTTATTTTTTTTGTAAATTTTGTACCAAATATTTCATATCTGATTTTCAAACTTTCCACCCAAAAAAAATCCTGCAAAAAAATGAAAAAATAAAAATTCTTCCTACTTGGCCCAAGAAAGTGCTCTATGGAGGTCATAGTACATGCCTAAAGTTTGTTGAATATTGCTACAAAAATTTGAAAATTAAATATGCATTAAACCCTCATTCTCATGGAATCATAACTTGCTCTCATACCATTGACCTGAATCTTGGGGGAGGCCCCCAAGATCTAAAAAATCGAAATGGATCCTAGGGAGGAGGCCCCTAAGATCTGAGAAATTGCAATGCAAGAAAGAAAATGAGAGAACAGACAATAAATAAAACCACAAAGAAATTTTCTATTAAAGCGAAGAATAACTGTAAAAGCTACATTATGGTGGACAATCTGTCCTTTTACAAAATGGACTTGTTACTTATAGCCTTTTTTCGGTTACAATACCACGGGTAAATTCCCTGGGTGAATGAATACCATAGGTGGATGTCACAATACCATGAGAAAATAACATGGGTGAATGAATACCATGGGTGGATGTCACTTACAATACCATAGGTGGATTCCACTTACAATACCATGGGTAAATTCCATGGGTGGATGAATACCATGGGTTGATGCCATTTTCTATTCGGATCAATTTTTAATTTTTGAGCTTCCATAGTTTTTTGGAGGCCCTAAACGATGTTTTTTGGGGAAATAGGTCGACATGAGTCATGAACTACCATTGTTAGTTGGAAAATGTACTTCCTTGATAGAACTTTTGAATGAGCTATCTCGTGTGCCAAATAGAGTTTGTATGCCAAAGTTACGACCCTTAGAAGTTGACATTCCAACACTTCCCATCAGGTCCCATAAGCTTTTGGTGCTTCATCTCCTATGATTAGTTTTTTGGATGTTTATAGTTTGCCATTACTTCATTATGATTAAATTCCTCTAGGAATCACTGTAAAAAAGCTTGGTGAAGGTGCATACACAACATATTTATTCTTCGAGATAAGCTACCACCACTCGAGCTAGTTTGTTTTCATTTTACATTTATACAATTTGAAAATTTTCCATTTATTAATAGAATTTAAGTTTCACTATATCTCTATGTTTTGGTTATAGACATATATATAATTTCATTCCGTTCATAAATTTATATCAATGGTATCATATAAGTTTTCTCGTTATCTATATTTTTGTGCATGTCCCAATGAGCTCAGGGTATAAGGACTTTGGACTCGAACTTCTCGAGCCTTACATGACCATTCTTACCAACCTCGGTGGCTTCCCAATGTTGAAGATAAGAAATATGGGAGAGTAGGGGATCCTATTAAGCTGTTGCTCGGAGAATCCCTCACGTGACAAAAGGAATGAGATGATGGATAATTTTTACCAATCCTTTGATGAATGCCAATAAGTGACACATTTTCATTCAGTGACCACTTTGGAGGGACCACCCGCTTAAGGTACAAGTTAATTTTTATATTCCTATATTTTAGGGCCAAGTACATGTAGATTCTCTAGACAAATGGTTAAGTCTACTAGAAGGGTATTTCTCTGTACACAATTTTACAATATAGAAAATATTACTTTTGTAATCAAGATTTCCCCATGTTGTCACCCTCTCCAAAATTTGTCTTCAAATGTTCAAGAGGTGCAATAGGGAAGAAATGTTTGCAGCCATATTCCAAGGTGTAGGTGTACTTAGAGCTGAATCGACCCCCTTCCACTGGATAATGCCCGAAATAATTTTTCCAATGGTATATGAGAGTACAAAAATGGACTTCTAGAGCAGAAGATATGGCCTATTGAAGTTGGGGTTTTTGTCACCTTTGGAAAGACAGAAGTAGAGGTTTGATATTGGAGATTGATAATTGGGAAATTAGGCAGTGTGGCATATCATAGATTCCAACAGCATGGCATATCGGTGATCAAAAAAATAAGATAGCAACAATAGAAACAAGGTGAATCGGTGATCATTGATCGCCGAAATTGCAAAATTGGTGATTGATGGTAGCAACGCATTGTGCATCAAGAGGAATTCGCCGATAGCAAACCTCTGTTTGGGGGGCTCTGATAGAGGGGTTGGCCCGTGGTCACATAAAGGGCCAAAGAACTAGCAGTTAAGCACAAAGGGTGATTGACGATCTCAAGTTATGGATGTCACACCAATGGCATGGCTCAAAAATTGTCGATGTGTTGATTGTGATATTCTGGGTGGGCCCAATTAGTGATCGGCACTCGCAATGTTGCAAGCGTGGTCTAGCGTAAAGGTCAAGAATTTCACCACTATGTGAGATTTTGTTTAACAAAGGAATGAGTCTCCTGGAAATGCATCAAAATGCCTTAGCACCCAAGGGCCAAGCGCTTGGACATAGCCCTCGATCATAAGATGAGAAAGGGGAAAGGGGCTCAAAGTAAAAGGGGCTAAAGTAGATCAGAAGGAACCATTCCATGAGATCTTTTAATAGAAAATCCTGATGAAATAGGGTTGTGATAAGGTAATGCATAGCTTTAAAGAGGTATTGGGTTGGAAGTTGACACATTTAAGAAGGATATAGAGCATTTAAAAATCATCATGGGCTAACCCTATAATGCCTCTTGTGACAAGCATATAGGGTCAACACAGACAGGGTAAATGAACTTGACTGTACATGCCCAGGCCTGTGGTGAGTAAATGAGTGTATAGAAGCTCAAGAATATTTAATGATTCAGCATGGAGCTCCATGAAAATGGAAGATGAAGTACTGCCTAAATGACCTCTATGATTGTACCGCAGCATGAGACTGATAGTTTAATCACTCCCAGCTCTTAAGAATGAGTGATTAAAGAATTAAAGGCAAAAGTGGCTGGAACCATTCCAGTACTAGAGAATGAATATCATGAAAAATTAGTTACCCTATCAGAGGCGATCCCAAGGATGGGCATGTAGATATTTTGCTGATGTTTTCATCTAATTGTTAACATGTTTTGTTACCATGTACTGTGTCGCAATTTAATGAAGCAATTAATCTTTTGTAGTCATTTTTGGGCCACAGATCCATCCCATGCTGAGAGAGCTAGTCAGTCACACAACTAAATCTCGGTTGAGATATTTATTGTAACTATTGTTCAAAGCTCCCCTCTTTATAAATAGAGGGAAGCAACACTTAAGAGAGGTTCATAATTTTTGGAAAGAAACTCTTGAGTTGATCTTTTTCTTGTTTCACAAAGGCATTGTATGAACATGGATGTATGCACTCTATCAGATAATTTAATGGAAGAATTGTGGTGATTCCAACTCCTTGATTTGCACTATTTTTTTCTCTCCTAGTATTTCCATATGTGTTTTACATTCTCCCTAGATTGCATGTAAGTAGAAGCTATATATATTTCCATTATATGCAGATTCACTTCAATCAAGTCTTTGATAAAGAATGTATGTATTGATATGGCAAAAACGTCTTTAAAAGGTGCTCCATGCATCTCAGCATCTCATAAACCTTTAATTTCTCTTGTTTTCCTATAAATCTATAGATACATAATTCTTAAAGTCTAAGCCCTGTTTTGATGGATTTTCTCCCTATTGTCTTCTACTATTCCATCTCCATTAACAATTGATTTGCTACGAGTTTCAATCTGCTTTGGCCACCACTATTTGAGTATTAATCCCTGTGGAATTCTGCCCAAAAGTTATTAATTACATTGTGACTTCATGAATGGTTCTGAACCAACCATTTTCAAATTATTTGTGACAAAAAACTATTAGTGTTGAAAGCTCTCAAGATAAATCTTCTAGCACTACTCAATATGTCCTAGGAACTAGTCTATAATCAACCCATAGATCATCTCTAAGAGACTTTTCTTATCCCTTGAAGCACTAATGCTATAGGTGCTAGAATTAGCTACAACATCATTTAGGCATCATTGCCGAGGAAGGAATTATGAAATATTTTCCCCTAGGTATGACAAATCATTACATTCCCCCTATTAGGTGAGTGAGGGAAGTGTGGGTTGAAGAGTTCTCACCTTGGTGACTCCACTATCTGTATTTTTATTTCTCATTCTGGCTCCTAAAAGGCCCCATACCTGTGCAAACCCCTCTCAACAAAAATCCTTATCCAGTTCATAGAAGGCTGCAATTCATTGTTCCAAATCTCCTCCTAGAGTTTTGGTATATCCTCCCGAGAGTGGTCCACCCCTCAATGTAGCCTCCTTAGAGGACAAAGAAGAAGTTGAGGAGATAAAAATAAACCCCAAGGCAACCCTACCCACAGTGTGAACAGTCCCTTATTCCACTGTTAGTCAGTTGTCATACCATTGATAATACCTCAAGCTCCTTCAAGAATTCAAGCACCCCTAATCCAAATGGCTATACCAGGCTTCTTGCTAAATGAGTACACTCCCTTAAACTTGCCTCATCCTCCACACACCATGCCCTAGGACTACCTGAAGCTCTTGCCCAGGTATAACGAGGAATCTGATGTAACAACATAGAGACACATAAAAAGTTATGTGCCTTTGCAGAGAATCAAAATGTTGAACATCAAGATGTAGTGTTAAGGTGTTTCATTCAATCTCTAGACAGGGAGGTCAAGAAATGGTTCAAATCCCTGCCAAATGATTCCATCAACATATGGGAAGAAATGGAGAATTCCTTTCTGCGGAGACGGGGTGAGAAAAGAGAGCATGGGTACATCCTCACTGAGTTCAACGTTACCAAGAAGAAATCTGGTGAGGATGTCTCAAACTTCATTAAAACATTTAATAAGCCATATAATAATCTTCCCGTTGAAATCAAACCTCCATTGGTCGCTACTTGAGTGGTTTTTGTTGGTGCATTTGATTCATATTTCGGTTTTGCTCTTAGAGAAAGGAGGTCTCCGACCTTAGATTAGATCCAAACTGATGCCCTTGAGGTATAAGCAAACTTTACCCCCACATGGAAGCTAAGGAGTAGAACTGACCTTGGAGAAAAGAGAAGGGGGAAAGAGGAGGTATATTCCTCAGGTCGAGGAAGAGAATCACAAGAACATAGATTAGAAGAGATGGATAAATTGGTAAAGAACCTGTCAAGAAAGGTGATAAAGCTGGAGCTAGAAAATTAAAACCTTTAAATATAGAACTTCCCAGTTGCAAATAGAGGTTTCAATCCCCAGTATAGAAGGTCTCCCCTATTAGGTAAACTTGACTCGGGGTAGAGTCAAAGTTGACTAGGTTAAACAGTGATGGTTTTGGGGCACATGGTATTGTGCACCCATAGTATTCTACCCATGGTATTATATGTAATGGAGCTTATAAAAGGCTGGAAGGACTTCATTGTAAAGCAAGGCCTAGAGGTGAGCGGTGAAGGCTCACTTGGTCGGATTGGCCAGGGTTTTGGCCAATGCTAATGAAATATCATTAGGTTTGGTTTTTCCATGGATTTGGGGTTTTCCTGGATAAACATCTGTGTTTATGTGTTTATGGTTGTTGCTGGTTAATTTTTATATTTTTTCCTCTCAGTAATTCTCAAAATTAATTTATGTTCTCTGAATAATTTCTTAACAATTGGTATCAAATCCATGGTCTAGGGTTTGGGCTTCAGAGGGATGCCTTTGTGGCCAAGTGCAATGTACACTCTCTAACCAGATCAATTTTGATAATGGCTTTGAGGTTGAAGTTGTGGACCTGGAATATTTAATAGTTGAAATCAGTGGATTTCTCGTCTTTCTGTTAGATTAAAGCATGATGCGATGGATTCGTAATTCCTGGGAAGTTGTTATACCAGTGAGAAAGAGACTGTAGTAATCGTGACCACGGAAATTGTGATGTGTATCAATGTAACTAGGAATAATGTGGAGGATATTATCTCTGATAGAGAGTAATCAACTTGACATGGAATTTGTCAAGGTAGATGTTGCAAGCCATGAGGGCAGGAGGATTCGAAAAGGTGATCATTATGACCAGGTCTGGTGGAAACTCATATGAATGTGAGAACTGGAGAAATTTCATATTCTGGTGTTCTACGAAGTGTCACGATAGCTCGTAAACCACTAGGATGGTGGTTTACCAAGGGTCGGCTTACCAGTTGAATGCGAATGTCATTAAGATTTTGAAGCCAACAAGAAGGGGTCAGATGCCCAATAGTAGCTGATTTGATTAAGAAAAAACAAGGATAAAACATTGTAAGGTGAGGAGGAATTTCAACAGAAGACGGGAAAATAAATTCTTAGGAATGTATTGTTGGGTCCTCGACACCAAAAAATCATTGTCCACAATATCTGCGCATTACCATTAGATGATTTTGATGGTTGTCGACGTGATCGAGCACAGACAAAGGGAGGCATGGCATGTGGCGTCCATGAAGTAGCTAATGGAACTTAGTAAGGAGAGTCTGCAAAAATTGTGGAGAAGGAGATCCACAATGGGCATTGACATTAAAGAGCAGCCATAGATAATGCAAGTGGTGTGACCAGCAGCATTGAAATTGTGAGAAGATTTTGAATGTCAGCCGAAAGAGAAGAGAGGAATAATATATGCTACGACCCTCCTCGGCCAATGTAATGGAGGAATTCCCTTCGGCTCTGTGTTGAGAATGGATCAGGGAGAATGAAAGATCGAGATTCCCCATACCAATAGAGTGAAATTGCCGATGAATCCCTGCAGAGAAGGAAGAAAAGGGCGTGCTCCATTCCTGCCAATAAAGACAGAGACACCAGTAGTTCAGAGTTGAATATAGTGGGAAGCTTCTGTGGTAGAGAGAGCATTTACTCGAAAGCCTTTCGTTTTCTGTTCCCCAATAGAAGTTATCACATGGACGCTTCCAATTGCGTTCAGATTGATACCACTCATTGGGTTCTAGACATGTCCATCTTTGTAGGTCAAGAATACAACCAAGTGAAAGAGATATGCGTATTCCTCGTCAGCGAAGTGGTTTTTCCTCCAGGAAAGGTGTTGGCAATTTAAGCGCAGTATACTATTCCGGACCATGTACACGTGTCACCTGAATGCAAGCAGCTGCTTGGCCGTATTAAATGAGAGAGGATGGGTTATAAGAGCAACAATGAAGAAAATAAATAAATTAATGAAGTCAAAATTATTGCATGTAAATGGGCATATTACTGTAAGACTTGGTAATGCATGTGTACCCCTGGATAATCTCTGGTAAAGTCTGGTTAGACCTAGGTGATAGGGGGGATGTCGGGTTAACAATACCTCAGGTAAAAACTCTGAGGGGGGCAAGGGCTAGGGTGAGCGGGATTGTCTCACTTAGCAGGTTTGGTTGGAGTTAGTCAAGGAACCCCAAGTCAAGTTTAAGGGGGGAATTGTTAGGTAAACTTGACTCGGTATAGAGTCAAAGTTGACCAGGTTAAACAATGATGGTTTTGGGGCACATGGTATTGTGCACCCATAGTATTCTGCCTGTGGTATTATATGTAATGGAGCTTATAAAAGGCTGGAAGGACTTCATTGTAAAGCAAGGCCTAGAGGTGAGCGGTGAAGGCTCACTTGGTCGGATTGGCCAGGGTTTTGGCCAATGCTAATGAAATATCATTAGGTTGGGTTTTTCCCCAGATTTGGGGTTTTCCAGGATAAACATCTGTGTTTATGGTTGTTGCTGGTTAATTTTTATATTTGTTCCTCTCAGTAATTCTCAATATTAATTTATGTTCTCTGAATAATTTCTTAACATCCCCTACAATTGATGCAAAGGGAAAGGAAATAACAACAATATCATGTCCATCCCCTGCTATATATAGAATATGATCTAAAGGAATAGATGCCAGATGCCAATGAAGTTCAGGGAAATGTGTATGCCTTTGTCTCTGATGAAGAGAAAGAACTCAGATTACAAGAAGAGGAAGAGGAGGAGATTGTTGCAATGATGAGTGATGATGAGATCATTGATTACTGCAATCAGGTCACTGATCTCATCCAGGATCATCTACACAAGAGGTACGATCTTTGGTTGTAAAAAAGGAGATCAAGAGCACAAGACCAAGACAATGGTACTTCTTCCCAAGGGCTTCCAAAGCTGGCAGACAAGTGGAAAGGACAGTTGGATCCAAACATTGAAATAAAAAAGGAGTCCTTATATTTGAGCTACCATAAGCCAAAAGTTCGCAAAGAAGAGAAATGACCTCATCCTCTTAGGCCCATCCATGAGAAGAGGAAGGAACCGATGGTGGTTAACTCTACCGAAAGGGGCCATGTTGTCTTTAATCTTCAAAACGAGCTAGAAAAAGTCAAAATATTGGTGCCTTTATCGGAGCTTTTGAAACAACCCACCTATAGGGATCAAGCTTCCCAGTTTATGTTTCCATCCATTTCTAATCAATCACCCGATAGCTTGAACCTCCAAGAAGAAAGGCCAATGGTTGTATTTCGGCCCCATGTCAAAAAACATGATCCCTCCACACCACCTTTTTACGTCACTCTGGTAGTACACAACCTCCTACTTCACAATTGCATGTTAGACTCTCGTTCTTCTCATAATTTGATGCCATTATCTGTAATGGAGAAACTAGGTCTAGAGATAACCAGACCCTATAAGGATCTATATTACTTTGATTCTAAGAGGATTAGGTGCTTGGGGATTATCATGGACATGGTGGATGGCCCAGATCCCAACAAAAAGTGTGGTAATAGATATTGTAGTTTTTGACATCCTAGCAAGGTTTGGTATGCTTTTGTCTAGGTCTTGGGGATCTAATATTGGAGGGTTCATCAAGATGGATCTAACTTATCCTACCATTCCTACCTTTGGTGGAGAGGAAAGGAAACTGTACAGGGAATATAGATTCATCAAAACAGTCACCAATGCTGATTGTAAAAACAATGCTCCTGTGTATAGAACAAAAGGAGACATATCCTGTTTTATGCTAGAAGAAGAGGAATTTATCCTAGAAGAAACATAGATACATCATGCAATCCAATTGGATAGACAATTGAAATAGTGTAGCAAGGTATGGAAGATATATTTTGATGGGACAAATTCAAAAGAAGGAAACGGGGTAGGAGTATTGCTAATATCTCCAAAAGGTAACTTAATTCCTCTATCCTTCAAATTGTAGATTGAGGTCACCAACAATCTGGCAGAATATGAGGCACTGCTACTAGGCTTGCAAGTGGAAAATAATATAAATATTGACTGCCTGGCCATATTTGAATATTCTGAACTGGTGGTCAAGAAAATAAAGGACCAATGCCAAACCAAACACACCTGTCTAAGGGCCTACAAAATAAGGTTTGGGACTCGATCAACAACTTATTCTTGTATTTTAACATACAATTTTTTCCAAGAGAAAGAAATCGAATGGTCGATCCTTTAGCCATTATTGACAGAAACTTCAAGCCACCACAAAATCCTCTGCTCAAGTACTGTCAGGCGGAAAGAGTCGATAGTGCGGACACAACCAACCTCCCTAGGAGCCTAAGACTCTCTAGTGACAAACAAGACAAACAAGAGCAATCCTTCTCTAAACATGCATTTACTATATAAGAAATCAAGTGTTTAGATCCTACCTGTAGTCCCACGCTGTTGTAGCAGTCCAGCCTCGCTGATCCAGATGAGCTCCTCCTTCACTTCGAAACCTGCATCCACTAACAATCAAATGATTAAATAGCACTTGATAATCTCATAGAATAAAACATATTTAACACATAGACCAAGGAGTACATGAAACAACTCATAAATAACAAGTTATTGAGAAGAATGGACTCATTTGCATTAATAGGTAACAAAAGGAACAAATACAACCTGAGCCTTGGTGTTGTGCAAGTCCCTCCCAGGGTCCATCAAGAGTTCTCCTTTACTTTGACAAAGCTCACCCACTTCCAAATAGAACAAGCAAAGATGGCAATCTCTCCTCACAAGCTTCTAAATGGGAGTCCTAATTCCAGCAGCATCTACCCTTAGAAATGTATAGCTTCCAACCTCCCCTCCTTCTGGCCCAATGCCTGTATTTATAGTGGTCTAGAGGAAGTTATTCAGGTCCACCATCAATGGGATAATCCCCTCTTTGGATGGGATAGCTCCCTTATTGATGGGATAAGTTCCTCTTTGGTAGGGGTACATGAACCATCTGGAGGCGCTCAATACACGTCGAACAACCTTCTAGAATGCTCTAGAAATGACCACAAGTAACTTTTTAAAGATGAAACTTGCGCATTTTGACCTTTACAGGGGGACGCACCTGCCCCTTTACATACAGAGCGTACAAGGACGCAGCTTTTGTGAACATTGGGTGCGTACCCGCAGGTAAGGTTGAGAGAACCTGCGTACCCAGAGATAAATACATTTATAAAGACTTTCTCTCTTTTTGGAGTTTGACATGGAGAGCAGAGGCATAAGACTTGCCTAAAAGGACAACATGACTGTTGATAGAGCCATACTAACTGTAAATAGCCATGGTGACATTTTTTAGTGTAACAGATTGCCCCCTAAAGTGCGAAGCCTGTAATAGATTAGGGTTTTGTATTATCTAGGAAGGGTGAAGCGCTTTATCATTTCAAGGATTATCTCGTGGAGAGCCTGGTCAGAACCTGCAATTTTCAACACAAAATACATGTATAAGATTATATCATCACTGAGGTAGGCATTCCCATACTCAGATCAAAACTTTAACTAACAGACTAACTATTCTGATACAGGAATGATCTTGTAGTACATCAAAATCATAGACTTTTGTAGACACAGTATGGGCGCAGCCATCTGTTTATGATTAGTCTACTTAGATAATGAATACAAAACTCCTCGCAGCCTGGATGGTGGAAACTAGATCCAGGGTCTTCATTTCTACTTCCCGAATTGGTACGATTCTAGCCATGCGAATAAATGAGTTGATGTCGAACATGGTAGAAACCACTTGATTACCAGTCGATGATGTAAACTGTTAACAAGTGTGAGAGAGACCACCAGTAATGTCAATGGTTCTCAAAGTACCCAGTACAATCCATGAGATGTGAATGAATGAGTTGATGTCGAACATTTCACGGAATCCTTCGATCGAAAGTCAATGATGTAAACTGACGTCAAAGGCGAGAAACCTGCCATTGATGCATGCAGACTTCAAGGTACTGACGATTTCTAAGTCATCTCTCTAGATAATGTGTTGATGTCGATAGAAAGCGACCCGTTGCAGGCAAGCCCACAACACGAAATCATTGTTCAAGTTGAAGAAATGTTGCTGTAAGGACTGACTCAGGGATGGTCAAATGGATGACAAGTATTTTGCAGATGAAAGTTTTGTTTGCAGACCTCTTGAACACATAACGACACGACAGATGGCTTGGTGATGAATGACTCAAAGTTAATCCCCGGAACCCGGCTGAAGACTTTCAAAGTGGTTTGATCAACTGTGAGGTAAAGGATTTCCCAACCCAGGTGAATGAAAAGTGTCGTGTCCAAGAGTGGTAATAAAGTTTCTTCTGAGACAAAAGATAACAAATAGGCTCATTCTTCTCTCTTTTCCCCCACCATTTCTGGCAAGTACCTCTTTATTTTTAACAAGCTTGAGGAGGATAACATATGCTTGATTATAAGCTCATCCTTCGGATGAGTCCAACCTAGTTTTGATTCGAACCCTAGGAAGGAGTGGTTCGTTCCTGTTTGTAATTGAACAGGTCCTTTACTGTGAAATGTTTAACGAGCCCAGTATAGGAGAAACTCGGCGTTTTTCAATTTTAGAGAGTCTAAAAAACTTAAGAAGACTCCAAGTTGAACTTTTTCGTAGATTTGTGTCCCTCAAGCCCGAAAAAGTATAAATAAATACCTGGGGGAACCGCTTGATCTTGCGACCAAGGAGTACTTTCATAATTAGTGCCACTGACCTGAAAAGTAAAAAGCGATCAAGGACACGTCGTTTTATTTCCAGTATCGAGTTTGAAACGACAAAAACCCGGCAATCTTTTCCTGATTTTACGGTCAGAAAAGAGCTATAAGGGGACCGTCTTTTAATTCCGTTTTAACGAGTGTAAAAGAAACGCTCGGCAATCTTTTCATATTTTAGGAGTCAGAAAAGGGCTTAAAAGATGACTCTGATATTTTGGTTCGTGAAAAATGACAATTTTCCCTCTAAATCCCTTTGTCCTGCACAAAAACGACACATTACTCATACCTGTTTAAGATAGGCAAAAATACATTGAAAAATATCCTTCCATGGTGAAAAATAAACAAACCTAGCATTCATTCATCCAAAAAACCTATAAAAAGACTTTTTACCATGTCATTTTTACCATTTTACTGTTGAGGTTGAAAAAAGGGCTTTTGGCAAGAAACTTCCCGTGGTCGTTGCGGAGAATCCGACCGTCAGAATCGAACGCCGTCTCTTCCAGGTATTTCACAACATCCTCCTCTTCAATTTCATCCGATTAAAATTTTGTTTTAGGTTTTAGTTTTGGTTTTTGGGGGGTTTTAGGTTTTAAAATCGCTCTGCGGGGTACGCAGGTGCCCTAAGGGTGACCTGCGTCCCCCGACCTTTTCCTACACAGGAAAAAGGTCGGGGTACGCAGCCCACCTTCAGGCCAGCTGCGTCCCGACGCTCTGTGTCCTAAACGCGGGGTGCGTCCCCCGCGAAGGGCGGAATTTGAAACCCCAAACCCCAAAAATAACCATTTGAAATTTCCCAAACTAATTCTAATCATTATTTCTTGGTGTGTAGGGCACTCACCATGTTGGATTGGAGAGAAAGAGAGCACGAGGACGTTGATTTAGCCGCAATTAATCATCAACCTTCCATTGATGCCTTAAAAGCATGCGGACTATATAAATACTGGGCCATACCTGGCATGAGGGCTCAGGTGAGATTCTTGGAGTGGCTGGTTGAGAGATGGAACATTCATGAGCAATGCTTTTACATCGGAGGGCACCAGCTCGAGATAGAGCCCTCTGACATATACTTTCTCACTGGCTTGCCAAATAGGGGCGAGCAACTCAATCTAGCCGGGACTAGGCCGGGTGGCCAATCCCTTGCTAGTCTCCGGGCAGATTGGTGCATACCCAATCAACACCATGCGAAAGGCGTAGAAATCAAACACATCTCTCGGCGTGAACTCAAGGTTATAGCTTTCACGGTTACCAGAATTTGCGGTGCAGCCGCTTTACATATTGCCACCGGGTCCCAAATGCGGATGGCAATTGACTGTTTCCAAGGCACCATTTTCAACTGGTGTGATGCTGTGTCGGCTAATATGAAGGGCCAACTGACTAGGGCAAAGAACGGACAACTGAAGACTTTTGGATATGGGCCTCTAGTTGTGAGCTTTGCCTTAGAGAGAGTTCCGATGCTGATCCCTCAGCAACTCACTGTTGATATCTTGGGTCCTCGGGAGCCAAAGCTGATACGATGGGTTACGGTGATGGCCCGGCATCCTGACGAGGGCGCGGCAGTTGTTCGATTCCCTGATGGTTATTTTCACTGGTTAGAGGACCAGGTCTTTTCGATTCAGGACTTTCCGTATGCCGGAGTAGATTTTCGAGGTGATCCGGACATGGTTCTTCCACAGGGAGAACAATGGGACGACAGAGGTACTTTATTTTTCACAAGTTTTCAAATTATATATTTTTTTTGTTTTTTATATATATCGTCTCAAAACTGACAGTAAAAATTTTCAAAATGCAGATGTTGGTCCACAGCGCCCAGCCAACCTCCGGCCTTTTGAGAGGAGACATCCAGTTGCACCGGTACCGGCCCCACAGGACGCGGCTGCAGAGTCACTAGCTGAGTTGGAGCAGGATCTAGAGCGTCTGACGGTGGATATACCTGAGACTACCATAGATGATATTCCTATCAGACTTCAGCGCTATGTAGTCGCAGTCCCTGGACCGTTTAGGAGGTTTTTGTGTAAGGTAGCCCGTGCAGTGGTGTCGTATAGGGAGCACCACCAGTGATTGGCTAGTCACTTTTGTAGACACATATGACATTTTTGGCTTTTTGTACTTATCATTTTTGCCGATCATAAGGTGTTTTTCAACCTATGATCGAAGACGATGTATATTTTTTGACACACTCCTATCTATATATATATATCACTATTACCGGCTTATCTTGTTTAACATATGTGATGAAATGTTTTTAAATTTACTTGCATGATTATCGTAAATGTCTGTCCAACATTCGAGAAGCAATTGCATCTGCTAATGTATTTAAAGACCTTGGAATATGCTGATATTCAATGTAATCAAATTCACGTTCCAAGAGACGCACTCTCAAAAACAACCTTAATAACACAGGATTTCTAATGGCATATACTCTATTAAGCTGTAATACAACAAGTTCAGAATCTAACCTCACTATCAAACGTCGAATTCCAAATGAAATAGATTCGGATAATAATTCAACCACTGCACTGTATTCTGCAATGTTGTTCGTTGTTTGACCGAGGCTTACCCCATGCATAGAAACTAACTCGTCAGAGGGCGAATAGATAACCCAAGCTGCGGAAGAGATATTCCGTGTACTACGACAAGCACCATCAGCAAATCCAATGTATGTTTGGAGAGGCGTCGACATCTGCAATATCAAGAGTAAAACCAAGATAAGCCAGAATAACGACGAAAAACACACTCTCTAAGCTAAGCACACTAACTAAACTAACAAACATACTAGCTAGAAAGAAAACCTAACCTAACTAAAAATTCTCCATACCCACCATTTAAGCATAATACCTCTTTAGGTAAAGTCCATTTCTGGGTTTACCCAAAGAGTCCCCATCAAAATCTACCAGCTCATAAGCCCCTTTTGCTAGCTTTCGCTTTACAATGTAGGGTCCATGCCACATAGGAACGAATTTTCCAGCACCTAGCTTATCGTTAGCTTGATCATATAATAGCACTAGGTCTCCCTCCGAAAAACTTCGAGGGGTCACATTTCTATCATACTGAGCTTTCATTCGCTTCGCGTGAGTCTCGATTGCCAATGCAGCGTCACGTCGAGTCTCATCTAATTTAGCTAAGTATAATAAACGTTTCTCCTCTTCGGAAGTAGCTGGAAGTAATTCGACAGCCATTTGAAGTGATGGGATTTCGCATTCAATGGGTAACACAGCTTCCAAGCCATAAACTAGCTGGAAAGGAGTGAACCCTGTTGAAGTTTTCACTGAGGTTCGGTATGCCCATAGCGCTGAAAATAACATGTTGTGCCAATTCGACCGATGAATACCAATGGTTCGTCGGATCATGATAACCAGAACTTTGTTGATAGACTCAACCAAACCGTTGGCTTGCGGATAATAAGGAGTAGAGCTATCGTGGCGCAAACCAAGCTGGCTTGTAAGCTCAGTCATCATGATGTTTCGAAAATGGCTCCCATGGTCAGTGATGATTGCTTGTGGGACACCAAACCTAGTTATAATATGATTGAATACGAAAACTGCAGCTGTTTTGCCGCTTGCGTCGAATGTAGGCATCGCCTCGGCCCATTTAGTAAAATAATCAACCGCGAGGATGATATACGCATGCCCCCCGCCGAGTGAGGGTTACAAGTAATAAAATCGATACCCCATTTGGCGAATGGACCAACGGCAATTATAGGGTGGAGAGGAGCAGGTGGTGCGCGCATCTTGCGATCAAACACTTGACAGTTGTGGCACTTCCGGACTGCAATGATACAATCTTTAAACATAGATGGCCAGAAATAGCCAGCGCGCAACACCTTCTGAGCTGTGGCATACCCAGACATATGACCGCCACATGCTCCAGAGTGACAATCATTCAAAACCCTCTCAGCCTCTTCGTGAGTTAAACAACGTCGAAAAACTAAGTCTGCCCCCCGGCGATAAAGTGTATCTCCAATAATCTTGTATTGCTGGGATTGAAACCGAATTTTTCGACGTTCCGACTTTGAAGCTTCAGGCCGAAAGGTTTGGGTTTGGAGATAGATGATTATATCCCCGTACCACGGATCTAAAGTACTGATAAGAAACAAAGATTCGTCCGCAATGGACTCCTCTGCCACAGTTTCTGTGTCAGCACGCGGGAAATCACACATCAATTCCGCAAAAACTAAGGATTTCTTAGACTTGGACTTCTCAAACTCCAAGTCGAACTCTTGCAGGATAACGATCCATTTAGAGTACTTGCCCCCTAGCAGTTGTTTTGTCAAAATATAAATCATAGGGTTGCAATCCGAAATAACTGTAGTTTTACGGAGAAGAATGTAGTGACGAAAACGCTGGACAGCTTGAACGGCTGCCAGGGCCAATTTCTCCACATGCGAATATTTTAGCTCAGTGGGGTTTAAGGTCCTACTAAGATAATATATCACATGTTCCGCTCCGAATTCATCTTCTTGAACTAACACCATTCCAATGGTGGAATGCGAAGCTGCGAGGTATAAGAAGTAGTCCTGGTTGTAGTTGGGAGGATGCAACAACGGTGCATGGGTCAACGCGTGTTTAAGTGCATCAAAAGATTGTTGGGCAATCTCGTCCCAAAAGAATTGAGCGTTCTGTTTCAACAACCGTGTAAAACCTTTAGTGACCTCGGCGTAGTTTGGAATGAATCGGCGTAAAAAGTTCGCTTTCCCTTGCAAACTTTGGAGTTGGCGCAAACTCGAAGGAGGAGGCAATTTGATGATAGCTTCGACCTTCGAGGGATCGACGCGAATGCCGGCTTTTGAAACAACAAATCCCAGCAATCGACCTGTCTCTATACAGAAAACACACTTGTGGGGATTCAACCGAATTCGATAATGCCTACACCTCATAAAGATTGCTCGTAAGTGGACAAGGTGATCAGCTCGATGTAAAGAATGAGCAGGCAAATCATCGAGGTACGGTTGCACAATGTGCTTGATGTCATGAAATGCATAAGACATCGCCCGTTGAAAAGTGGCCCCGGCATTCTTAAGCCCAAAAGGTAATTTGCAATAAGCAAATGTCCCCCATGGACAAATGAATGCCGTTTTTGGTTGGTCGGCAGGTAGAATATTGATTTGATTATAGCCCGAAAAACCATCCATGAAGGAAAACATTTCACTTCCGGCACAATCATCAATAATTTGATCGATATAAGGCGTAGGATAGTTGTCTTTTGGACAAGCTCGATTTATATCCCTATAGTCGATACAGATTCTTATTGTTCCTTGTTTCTTGTTGACCGGAACAATATTCGATACCCAATCCGTTAACGGGATTGGATAAATGAAACCTGCTTTCAACAGCTTTTCGACTTCTGCTTTAATCGCAGCCGCTTTCCGAGGGTGAATCTGACGCAACCGTTGCCGGACGGGTTTAGCATCCGGGTAGGTCTTTATTTCATGAACAACAATGGCAGGATCGATTCCCGGCATTTCCTCGTAAGACCAGGCAAACACATCGCGGAATTCTTGGAATAGGGCCTTGTAAGTTTGGATTTCATCTTCTGTACATGAGGCACCTATATGAATGTTTTCCTCAATTCCGGGCTTCACTGAAATATCAATGGGAATAGTACGAGAAATATTCCCTAAATTCAACTCTGAATCAGAATGTTTCGTTGGATTCTGAGCGTCTTTGACATATTCAGCGGTAAAGATAGATGAAAAATCATTTTCAAAAGCATCATCCTTAGGTAAAAACGAAGATCTGTGATGGAGATCTTCCCATGGTAGATCGTCTACACTTAGGATTTCGCGAAGTTGTTCGTCAGATGACACGACTTCGGGAAACGCTATCCGTTCTAAGGTTGAGGTGAAAAGTGATTCTTCACTGACCACATTCATTTGGTCGATTTGGGTTGAACGCGAGTCGGTAAAAGACATGACAGCTTCATAAGCAATTTCATATGGACTCAAAGGCATAGCATCACCGAATGAGTCTATCTCAGATTCAGATGGGACAATCCAAGGATCATCATAAATAATGTTGTCTGATGTAATCATATGAATTGATGCAAATGAAGGGTCTGCGTTGATTGGAGGGAAAGGAAAAGTTCCCAGTAAACCGGAATCTTTAACTAAACCTACGCCAACGTCCCTATAAGGGATTGTCGTCTTACCGACATGCTGGATACTCTCTGAAGAGGCTGGGTCGGATGAAAAGTATGTCAGCTGATCAATAGTCACGATCTTACCGTTATATGGAAACTTTATTACTCTGAAGACCGATGAAACGACCGCTGTCATAGCATATGACCAACTTCGACCCAAAAGAAGGTTGTAGTCTAGAGGGGCATCAACCACCTCCACATCCAGACTAACGGTTTTACCTTCTACCCCTATAGGCAATTCCTGTAGAATACCAAACGGACGGAACCCACGGCCATCAAAGGCCTTAAGGATGGTCGGGGATTGGTTCAACGAAGGAGAACCAAGCGATCTCCAACATTGAATCGACATAATACACGTAGAAGCTCCCTCATCAATCACAGTCCGATGAATAGGCCTGTTTTTGACTATCACTGGAATTTGGAAAGCCATTTGATGGGGTAGACGCGGTGTACTATTTTCTAGATCGAAGATTATCAGGTTCGGGTCCTGAACATCAACAGCTCCGATAGCCGACAAAAGTAATTTTCGTTGTGCTGGGCATGATTGCAGCACTTCTAAAGCCGACATTGCTGAGGGTGAAACAGCTAAGTCCTCAACAATGTTGTAATTCTGGGCCGCTCTCGCATGTGGATTGAAAGCAGACCTTCGAAGTACACCCTTGGCGGGCGGTTTAATTACTAAGTCCGGGTTAGGTTTCTCGATCTGTAGTGGATCGGAACCAGGAGCTGAGGTTGATGGGTTAGAGTGAGAAGATTCTGCTTCCTTACCATCAACAGGATTCTTACTACCATAATCTTGCGATCGAGTCGCAATCCTCACATGAGACATCATCAAAATGGGTTCTTCACTGGCAGTCGAGGAAGAACCTATCATCTTACTTTCCTGCTTTGGAAATGGATCTTTTAACACAGCAGGAGTGGGAGAACCTTTGACTATTTTCACAACCTCGGCCCGATGAGGGCAATCTCTCGTAAAATGATCCTCTTCACAAATAAGACAAGGATATCGAGGTTTGCGCTTTTCGTCATTGGTTTCCGACTTTTCCGTTTTCTCCTTCGGAGCCTTGTCTGCTTTAGCCTTCTTCTTTCCTTTCTTCTTTCCACCGTTTTTTGATTTGGCCGTAGATGACTCTACAGCGTGAATATCGGCGGAAAGTTCAGGAGAAGACTCTCCTGTCGGGGAATCGGGCAAAGTGATTATAGGAGTAGTTGAAGCCTTGGAAGACTTCTTCTTGCTCTTTGTATTCACGATACCAATCATACCATCAGCGGCATGAGATCCCGAAGGAGCAGCAGCGATTTGATTCGACTTTGGAAGATCTGGAATCTTCTCGTGTAACGTACCCGACTGAGTATAAACTAAGTCAAGGTATTGCGCCTGAGCAATGACTTGCTCCTCAGTAACTACTCCGGCCTTAGCTACATCTTCAGTAATCTTCGGTAATAATGATTTAACAAACCATTCAGCTAAGATTTGGTCCGGGATAAAAACTTTCACTAGCCTTCTTCGACGTCTCCACTCATGAATGTGATCAGAAATATACGTGGACGTTGATTGTTTTAGTGAAGTTAATAACTCCGTGCCGTTATCGTATCTGACCGGCAACTGAAAGTGAGTTAAGAACGAGGTAGCTAACTGGCTGAAATTGTAAAAAGAGGCCCGTGGTAACTCAATGTACCACTTGGCCGCGAGACCAATGAGTGTACGCTGGAAAAGACGTAAGCGGATCGAATCATCCGAGATAGAATTTGAAGCACACCAGAGGTGGTAAGTCATCACATGATTGGACGGATCCTCTCCAGACTTACCTTCGAACTTGGGTATATCACTGGGCAACTTATTTGGCATTGGCGGCCAGAACGGAAGATATTGAATTGGATCGTTCGTTAGGCGCGTCAAGTCTGGTAAATCCAAAGTTGCGATAAACGGTAACTGCCGGTTAGGATCTCTAAAACTCTGGGTCACAAGACCAGTCCCAGGAGGAGGATATCCAGGATAACTAGGAACAGGAGTCGCATTAGGGATATTATATCCTCCTGGAAAACCAGGATTAACCGGACCGTACTGGGGTTGTTGAGGTTGTTGATAAGTGTACCCAGGATACGGTTGATACTGGTAAACCGGCTGTTGGACAGCTTGCCCATGTTGGTACTGTCCCTGGTACGGTTGTTGAACAAATTGAGGTTGAGTAGTGACAACCGTACTTATACCAGGCTGACCTATAGGCATCTGGACCGTGGTTTGAATCGTAGATCCAGACAACGGTAAAGATGTCTGAGGAGTGGTTACAGAGACAGTAGAAACCGGAGCTGTCGATACTCCAGAAGTAAGTGCGGCAGATGTAGCGGTAGTTGCAGCAGCCGTTTGAGATGGAGTACTAGGTGCAATTGGCGGCTGAGTAACTACCGAAGTTACAGAAGTTTGAACATTTGACTGGACAGGTTGCGGTTGCTGGGGTGGACCAGAAACTACGGGTTGTCCAGCTTGAGGTACCAACTGTATACTTGGCTGCAACACCTGTTGACCCTGTGATGGATCCCACACTAACATTCCGGGGTATTGACCCGTAACAGGTTGAGGATACTGAGATCCATAACCGGATTGAGGATAGGATTGATAATTGAAAGGTGCAGTTCCCATACCTTGAACATATGACTGACCTTGAGGTGGTTGATAACCTTGACTGAGTATTGACCTTGAGGTTGATAACCTTGAGGTAAATACGGATACTGGGGTTGACCTTGACCTTGAGGTTGATACCCTTGAGGTTGATACCCTTGAGGTTGCCATCCTTGGGGTAAATATTGATACTGAGGTTGACCCTGGGGTACATATTGAGGCTGGGGTTGACCTTGAGGCATGTATTGCACCATAGGTACATACTGACCTTGAGGTTGCCCCCCAGACACAATTTGTGTACCTTGAGGTTGCCCCCCAGGCGTTAACTGAGGCTGCCCCCCAGGCGGTAATTGGCCACCTTGAGGTTGGGAAACGGGAACTGAACCTGACATCATGTAAATGTCTCCTACACCCAATGGTATATTACCATTGTTTCCAGCTAATAACCCATGATCAATGGGTTGAGGAGATGCCCCCGCAAAGGTACCAGAAAGTGATTGATACCCGGTGGGAACAGAAGGACCGCCGTGTAAGAAAGATTCAGGAGTTTGAGTAAACACGGACGACTGACCAGACATATTTACAGGAGTATAAATACCTCCAGGTGGAAAAGGAGTACGAGGTGTAGAAAAACCTACCCCTGAGTTGTCTAAATAATTGGTTAACGAAAGGTACCAAGTAGTACTTCTAGGAGGACTGTAAAAGATAGATTCACGCTCCCTGAGATCAATAGTAAGTTGATCTTCAAGGTTAGAGACGCCTATTTCTTCCTCTGGAGCAAGTTCTTCGATAGCAATCAAACCAGTAGGAAGATTTTCGGTGATAACTCGTTCTACTCTTGGTGAATCTGGAACACTAGAAGTCGGAGTAACAGGTTCAGATATTTCAGGTTCTTCGCCTGTATCACTAGCAGACGAAAAACTACCAACAAGCTCAGAAACTGTAACAGCTTCGGGATTATAACCTGTCTCTAGACCTTGGTAATCTGAATGGACTACCAAGGAAGATTCTCCTTCTTCAGGTGAACCTACTCTACTGCCACTAGGAGGAGTTACAAGGACCTTTAAACCTTCTAGATTACTGGGGTCGTCTCGAGGAGGTTCACCCCGAAGTCTACGGGATCTTCTCAACAATTCGGCCACAGAAACAACTTCAGGAGACTGGCCCCGAAGTCTACGGGACTGTCTCGGTAATTCCGCCACAGCTAAAAACTTTTAACTACTACACACGAAAACAAAGTAAAATCTCAAATCAAACCACCTAAAGTCTCTAAAGAACCAAACAAATTTGAATCACACGCCTAAAGAATCTAGGGCGTCAAACCAAGCACAAACAGTAGCCTTCCAGACCGAAAACGCTAGTTGGAGATGAAACCCAACATCGCCGGATTCAGTACAGAAGTGGCGGGTGGAACAGTTACCCCGGCAACCTGCTTAATGAATAGACCGGCACAAGTTCCTCCACTTTAACCGTCTCGAGTGAAGTGAACCCCCCGGAAAATCCAAGTGAGTCTAGCCGACGTCTGCTCCAGGTACAGTGGGATCTTCCCTCCACCGTCACCTCGGTAGAATCCTAAAGATAATGGTCACTAAGGTTACCAACCGCAACAAATGCACCTGGGGGAACAGTCTACACTCCGACAGCACGCAAGGGCAGAGTATCAAGCTCAATCCCCTTGCCGGTTCCTTGACAATAATCCAAGGTTTACCGACAAGTGACCCCTGGCTCCTCGACAATGGTTAATCCGAGGTTTACCGTTTGTAATACGTGCGTGTCTGGCGTCGTTCCCAACGAGGGGGGATTGATCCCCTCACTGGTTCGGACACGAGCTCGTGCTTCTCCTTTAAGAGGAGCTTTCCCAGAGTACAAATGAGACAATTGGATTTATTCTATCACAAGATAAGCTACTTGTTTGGTTTTGTTGTCTTGGAGAGTTAATTACTCTCCTACTCCAAGACACTAGCCTGATCTAAATTGGTGTTTCAGAGCCCTAGTAAATAAAAGTTACTACGTTGATTTTACTTTAAGCGTTAATTTTATGGTTTTTCTTAAAGACAAAAGGTAGCGGAAGTGAAACCAATGGTGTGTAGACTCGACTCAAACCACTACAAAGATGCACCTAAGATGATTTACGCTATTTTTTCTTTCAATGAAATTCCTAACTAAGAGAGTTGAGAAATGCAAATTTTATAGAAAACAACTTTCTTAGTAAAGACAATCAAAGAAACAATTCTCTTTATCTTTTCAAGCATACAAACATGACCACTCCTTACGTGCACGAAAAACTCTTTTTCTTTCAAAACTCTTCAAAGCTACTTGAAAAAAAACTTTTCAAAGGAGATGTTTTTGTATTTTCTCTTATTTAATAAAGCATATAAATCTATTTTAACGAAAATCAATCTCAAAAGCTATAAAATCTATGAAAACTTGACTCACAAGCAAATCAAAAAGAAATTTACTCTAAGCAAACCTAACGAGGCAAAAGCCTACAAAGATGATTCTAGGTTGTTTTACTTGACCACAATCAAGTCAAGGACCAGCTAATGCAGAATCAAAAGACCAGTCAAAACAAAACTCAAATCTTTTTGTTCTTTTTGTAAAATGGAATTCAATACTCAATCAACAAGCACTTCGAAATTTGCCAAAGAGACAACTCAAAGGTAAGTTGCTCTCACAGGTAGACTTTATGACAGGTCTGACTTCTAAGAATGCTGACAAAACCAGAGAGATCTAAGGCTTGACAACTTCTACCGCCAAAGTCACTACAAGACCTACTCAAAAATCAAACCCTAGGGCTTAAACTTCTATGAAATCCACTAAAACACTCAATGCTATCGAAACAAGTTCAGGTGAAGATCTTTGACAAGAGACTAATGGATCTGGGCAGTAAAAACTAAGAAAAAGCAAAATCTAAGAGAAAAAATGCAAAAAATGGAATTTTCTTAAATTTTAGCAGGGGACGCAGGCAACCCGTTAAGACAGGTGCGGGCCCGCTCTGTGCACACAGCGACAGTGCGTTCAGGGACGCACTGTGCAATACTCAGAGGGTGCGTCCTACTGGAAAATTCAAGAAAAACTAAATTGAATCTAACCCTAAGCTAACCCACCCAAAAACAAAGTCACAGAGCCAAAAACCAGAAAATAAATGACTTTTCTCAGATCAAAGTTGCATACAAAGGAAAAGACTTTCACATCAATGGAGTCCCCAGTGGAGTCGCCAATTTGTCAGGCGGAAAGAGTCGATAGTGCGGACACAACCAACCTCCCTAGGAGCCTAAGACTCTCTAGTGACAAACAAGACAAAGAAGAGCAATCCTTCTCTAAACATGCATTTACTATATAAGAAATCAAGTGTTTAGATCCTACCTGTAGTCCCACGCTGTTGTAGCAGTCCAGCCTCGCTGATCCAGATGAGCTCCTCCTTCACTTCGAAACCTGCATCCACTAACAATCAAACGATTAAATAGCACTTGATAATCTCATAGAATAAAACATATTTAACACATAGACCAAGGAGTACATGAAACAACTCATAAATAACAAGTTATTGAGAAGAATGGACTCATTTGCATTGATAGGTAACAATAGGAACAAATACAACCTGAGCCTTGGTGTTGTGCAAGTCCCTCCCAGGGTCCATCAAGAGTTCTCCTTTACTTTGACAAAGCTCACCCACTTCCAAATAGAACAAGCAAAGATGGCAATCTCTCCTCACAAGCTTCTAAATGGGAGTCCTAATTCCAGCAGCATCTACCCTTAGAAATGTATAGCTTCCAACCTCCCCTCCTTCTGGCCCAATGCCTGTATTTATAGTGGTATAGAGGAAGTTATTCAGGTCCACCATCAATGGGATAATCCCCTCTTTGGATGGGATAGCTCCCGTATTGATGGGATAAGTTCCTCTTTGGTAGGGGTACATGAACCATCTGGAGGCGCTCAATACACGTCGAACAACCTTCTAGAATGCTCTAGAAATGACCACAAGTAACTTTTTAAAGATGAAACTTGCGCATTTTGACCTTTACAGGGGGACGCACATGCCCCTTTACATACAGAGCGTACAAGGACGCAGCTTTTGTGAACATTGGGTGTGTACCCGCAGGTAAGGTTGAGAGAACCTGCGTACCCAGAGATAAATACATTTATAAAGACTTTCTCTCTTTTTGGAGTTTGACATGGAGAGCAGAGGCATAAGACTTGCCTAAGAGGACAGCATGACTGTTGATAGAGCCATACTAACTGTAAATAGCCATGGTGACATTTTTTAGTGTAACAGGTACGAAATTGAAGTTAGCTATAGACCCTCAATGCTGGACAATGTGAAACACTGGAAAGTATTTGAGGATGATGAGAAGATCAAGCATTTCATGGATGTCATCAGGGAATTCTCAAAATCCATGACTGTTCGAGAAGAGGAAGAAATCTCAAAAAAGCAACTGACTACATGGAAGGAAAGCATCGTAGGATATAAGGTTCTGGAGTTGAAAGGAAACACCATTCCACGAGGTCTAGTTCCTTTGGAAAGGATATTCAAACCAAACAACATAGCTTCAAAGCCTGCTGAACAAGGATCTGAGGAACACGTGGAGGATTGAAACATAGGCTTAGAGGATGAACCCTGGTTGATCAAGTTATCAACCAAGATCCCCCAACACCACAAACAAAGGTATTTAAATCTTGTGAAAGCCTACAAAGATGTTTTTTCTTGGTCTTATGATCACTTGAAAACCTTTGATGTAAATATTATGCAACATAATATTCCCCTAAAGAATGATGAAAATCCCTGTATGAAAACTTAGATAGATCAATCCACTTCTCCTCCCATCCATCGAGAAGGAAGTGAAGAAGTTGCTTCAAGCGAAGATCATTGTACCCCTGAGGTACTCAGAATGGGTGGAAAATCTAGTTCCTGTTAGGAAGAAGAGCGGAGAAATCAAACTATGCATGGACTTCAGGAACCTGAACAAAGCTTCTTTGAAGGAAAACTACCCATTGCCTAAAATGGATCACATTTTACACAAGGTAGTTGGATTTTCCAGGATGTCAATGATGGATGGGTTTTCCGAATATAATCAAGTGGCAATGCAACCTAAATATCAAAATAAAATTGCATTCATGAATCCTTGGGGGACTTTCATGTACGCTAGGATGCCATTTGGCTTAATAAACGCAGGAGAAACATTCCAGAGGGTAATGGACATAGTGTTTGTGGGAGAGAAAGATAAGTTTGTGGTGGTATACCTAGATGACATCACTATTTTCTCCAAAATATATGAATAACACATTGAACACCTGAAGCTTACCTTTGAAAAGTGTAGAAAGTATGGGCTCTCCTTAAACCCCAAGAAATCTCAGTTCGCTTTGAGCGAAGGAAAGCTGTTGGGGCACATTGTAACGTAGGAAGGGGTCAGGATCGATCCTAAGCAGGTGGAGGTTATCAGTCATATTTCCCTACCGAGGAATAAGAAAGAGGTCCAAATATTCTTAGGGAGGATTAATTTCTTGAGAAGGTTTGTGCCTAACTACGCAGAAATGGTGAAAGGCATTACTGAAATGTTGAAAAAGGAAAATGAAGTAAAGTGGGGCCCATATTCCTGAGAATCCTTCTTTAGAATCAAAATAGCTTTTTCAGAGGCTCCAGTGCTAGTTAGCTTGGACTATTCGAGGCCATTTTATATCTTTTCTTTTTCCTCCCCCCATACTATCACTGTTGTATTACTTCATAAAAATAAGGAAGGCCATGAGCAACCCATAGCTTTTTTCAGCCAAGTGCTACAGGATGTTGAACTAAAATATAATATATTGGAAAAATAAGCATATGCTCTAGTCAAAGCTCTGAAGGCTTTTAGATTCTATGTGCTACATTCGAGCATCGTGGCTTATGTCCCAACAACAGTGGTGAAGGACATCCTAGTACAAGGAGAAAAAAAGGGTAAAAGGGGTAAGTGGATTGCAAGAATCCAAGAGTATGACATGGAGGCAAGACCCACAAAGCTCATCAAAGGACAAGGACTAGCTAAAATCCTATCAGAGTCAAATTTTCAGGCATTGGGGATAAATCTATTAGCAGAAGAGGGTGAAGAGGGTACACAACCCATGATCCAGACAATAGCCTAGAAGATTCATATCAAATATGAAACTTCGGCCTGGTATCAAAATATCATCCATTATTTACTATTTCTTAGATGCCCAACAAAGGTGGAGAGATCTAAGTACAAAGAAATGAGGGCTCAAGCCTAGAATTTTGTTATATAATATGGGCAAATGTACTGGAAAGACCCGATGGGAGCGCTGCTTCTCTATTTGGTTGAAATAGAAACACAAAGAGTGATGGATGAGTTCCATAATGACGTTTGTGGGGAGCACTATAGCTGGAAGACCACTACACATAAGATCCTTAAAGCAGGGTTTTATTGGCCCACGCTATCTGGAGATGTCCATTCTTATGTGAGGGCTTGTTAGCAATGTCAAGTATTTGCTGAAAAAAAATGGCTCCACTCCCTTTGATCCCTGTTACTATAGAAGAACCCTTCAGACAATGGGGACTAGACTTCAAGGGGAGAATACATCCTCCTTCCAGTGGCCAACATAAGTGGATCCTCATCGCCCGAGACTGCTTCACCAAATGTGTAGAAGCGATCCCAACCAAGAATGCAACTGACAATGTGGTTATGAAATTTTTGGAGGAGAATATCTTGGCTAGGTTTGGGTGTCCTATAAATATTGTGATTGAAAACACCCAAGATTTCTAGTATGCAAAGTTTGACACCTTTTTTCAGAAATATAACATCATAGATGGCCATTCCACCACTTACTATCCCCAAGGAAATGGGTTCGTTGAGTCTTCCAACAAAATACTGGCAAGAATCCTCAAGAATACAATTGTAGAAAGTCAGAAGAATTGGGATTCTCAGCTGAAATTTGCACTATGGGAAAACTGGGTCACTCCAAAAATATCCACAAGTAAATCCCCTTTCGAGTTAGTTTATGATAAAGTTGGTGTATTCCCTATTCATCTTACCATGCTAGTGGCCAAGATGTTACAAAATGCAGAGGAAGAATCCAAATCCCTAACCAGAAAGATACATCAATTGGTGGAGCTTCAGGAGACTCGAGAATAGGTAAGTCACAGGTTGGAAAAATACCAGCAAAAAATGAAGTCCCTATTTGATAGGAAGGCCCTTCAAGATTGCTGAGACAAAGGCAAACAATGCTTTCTTACTAGAGAAATTGGAGGGTGAAATGCTTGAGTTACCCGTAAATGGGAAGTTCCTCAAATTATACTTCCAGTACTAAAATGTCCATCCCTCACCCATTGTACATATCGATGAGTCATTGTAAAATATCAGTTATACTTTCAGTCCTTTATATTTTTGTTTTTTCTTTTATATACTTGAGTAAAATAACTCCATGCCGAATGGATAGAAGGCCACTAGTCTGCAGGTTATCAGCACCTTTCTAGCAAGGCACTATCCCCAGGTGGAGCCAATGTTATCACCCTCTGTAAAATTTGTCTTGAACTGTTCAAGAGGTGCAACAGAGAAGAAAATTTTTCAGCCATTTTCCAATCCACAAGAGTGCTTAAAGCTAAATCATTTCCCTTCCATTGGATAGTGCCTAAAATAATCTTTCCAATGGTATATGGGAGTCCAAAAATGGACTTATGGAGCAAAAGATATGGATTTTTGAAGTTGGGGTTTTTGTCACCTTTGGAAAGAAGGAAGCAGAGGTCCAATATCGGAGATCAATGATTGGGAAATCAAGTAGCATGGAATACTAGAGGTTCTAGTGGAATGGCATATCAGTGATCACAAACAACAAAAAACCAACAACAAAAACAAGGAAAATTGACGATCAACGATTGCCAACATCGCAAAATCGCCAATTAGTGGTAGTAGTGCATTGTGCATCAAGAGGAATTCGTCGATCGCGAACCTTTGACTGGGGGGCTCTGATACAGGGGTTGGCCCATGGTCACATAAAGGGCCAAAGAACCAGGGCCTAAGCACGAAGGGTGATCGACGATCACAAGTTATGGATGTCACACCAATCACACAACTCGGAAATCACCACTGTGTCAATTGCGATATTCCAGGTGGGCCCAATTGACGATCATCGCTCGCTATGTTGCAAGGGTGGTCCATTGTAAAGGTCAAGGATTTCATCAATATGAGAGATTTTTTTTAACAAAGGAATGAGTCTCCTAGACACTCATCCAAATGGCTTAGCACCTGATGACCAAGTGCCTGGTCATAGCCCCCGGTCATATGATAAAAAGGGGGAAAGAGGCTCAAAGTAAAATGGGCTAAAGTAGATCGGAAGGCGCCATTATGTGAGGTATTTTAATATAAAATCCCAATGAAATAATGCTATGATAAGGCAATGCATAGATTTAAATAAGTATTGGTTTGGAAACTGAGACATTTAAGAAGGATATGGAGCATTCACAAATCAACATGGGCTGACCCTATAAAGCCTCTTGTGACAAGAAATCAGGGTCAACACACATAGGGTAAATGAACTTGACTATACCATGTCCAATCTTGCAGTGGGTAAATGAATGTATGGAGGCTCAGGAAGACTTAATGATTCAACATGAAGCTGAATGCAGAGGGAAGATGAAGTACTACTGATCTGAAAATGGAATGTACTTGTTTAAGGGTGCAAGGTATCCATTTCCAATAATTTCAACTATGAGCTAGTCACTCCAAATGACCTCTAAAAATGTATAAACTTATTATTTCTTATACAGAGATAGACTGTAGGGGCATTCACCGGACATGTCACCTCTAAAAAGAGGATGAGTTCCAGAGGCTATCTGGCCCTCTACAGGCTCTGTTACACTAAAATTTGTCACCATGACTGTTTGCAGTTAGTATGGCTCCATCAACTGTCATACTATCCTCCTTGGCAAGTCTCATACCTCTGCTCTCCATGTCAAACTCCAAGAAAGAGAGAAAGTCTTTAAAAATTTATATATCTCTGGGTACGCAGTTTCTCTTAGCCTTACCTGCGTGTACGCACCCCAAGTTCACAATACCTGCGTACTTGTATGCTCTGTCTGTAAAGGGGAGGGTGCGTACTCCTGTAAAGGTCAAAAGGCGCAAGTTTCACTCTAAAAAAGTTACTTGTAGTCATTTCTAGAGCATTATAGAAGCTTGTTTGACGTGTATGGAGCGCCTCCAGATGGTTCATGTATCCCTATGAAAGAGGAACTTATCCCATCAAGATGGGAGCTATCCCATCCAAAGAGGGGCTTATCCCATTGATGGTGGACCTGAATAACTTCCTCTAGAGCACTATAAATACAGGCATTGGGCCAGAGGGAGGGGAGGTTGAAAGCTGAACATTCCTAAGGGTAGATGCTGCTGGAATTAGGACTCCCTTGTAAAGCTTGAGAGGAGAGATTCCCATCCTTTCCTAGCCTTATTTGGAAGTGGGTGAGCTGATCAAAGTAAAGGAAAACTCTTGCTGGACCCTAGGAGGGACCTGCACAACACCAAGGCTCAGGTTGTAATGGTTTCTTTTGTTTCCACTTAATACAAATGAACTCATTTTTCTCAACAGATTGTTATTCATGATTAGTTTCGTATACTCCTTGGTCTGTATGATGGATATGTGTTATTTTATAAGTTTATCAGGTGCTATTTAATCTTTTGTCTTGTTAGTGAATGCAGGTTTCGAAGAGAAGGAGGAGCTCATTCGGATCGGCGAGGTTGGACTAAGCGTTGGACTAAAGGTATGTTAAAATCACCTGATTACTTGTATTCTAAATGCATGTTTAGAGAAAGGTAGTGTTTATTTGTCTTGTTTGTCACTAGAAAGCCTTTTCTTCTAGGGAGGTCGGTTTTGTCCGCAATATCGACTCTTTCCGCATGACAAAATGGTGACTCCACTGGGGAATCCATTGATGTGAATGATTTTTTCCTTTGTGTGAAACTTTGGTCTGAGAAAAGTCGTTTGTTTTCTGGTTTTTGGCTGTCTGACTGTGTATTTGGGTGGGCTAGCTTAGGGTTAAATTAGATTTTAGTTTTTCTTAGTTTTGCTAGAAGTACGCAGCCTCTGCATTGAGCACAGTGCGTACCTGTACGCACTGCAGCTTTGTGCACAGAGCGTACATGCACCTGTGCAAACAGGTCACCTGTGTACCCTGTCAAAATTGAGAAAATTTCAATTTTCTCCTTTTTTGCCTTTTAGATTTTGTTTTTAATTTGTTTTTTCTGCCCAGATCCACTGGTTTTCTGCCATAAATCTTCACCTAAGCTTGTTTCGTCAGTGTCAAGAGTTTTAGTGAAATTCATAGAGATTTTGCCCTAGGGTTTGATTTTTGCACTGGTCCTGTAGTGACTTTGGCTTTAGAAGTTGTAAAACCTTGGATCTCCCTGGTTTTGTTCAGTCTTCTTAGGAGTCGGGCCTTTCATAGAATCCACCCTTGTGAGAAACCTACCTTTGTGTCTTCTCTTTGCGAATCTCGAAAAAGTTTGTTGATTGAACTTTGAATTTTATTCTTAAGAAAAAGAACAAAAGATTTTGATTTTTGTTTTTGACTGGTTTTTGATTCTGCATTAACTAGTCCTTAGTTACATTTTGACTAAGTAAAACATCCGGGAATCATACTTGATAGGCTTTTGCCTCATTAGATTTACTTTTACGTGCATTTCTCTTAGATTTGCTTTTGAGTGAAATTGAGTTGATTTGATTGCCATAGATTTTTTAACTTTGATTTCTGTTAAAGTAAGTTTTACATGCTTTGTTAATTAGGAAAAAATACAAAAAAAATATCTTTTGAAGGAAAGTTTGCTTTGGTAGCATTTGAGTCTTTGAAAGGAAAAGGAATTTTCGTGAAGTAATTAGTGGTCATGTGTTGTATGTTTTTGAAAAGATAAAGAGTTTGTTTCTTTGATTTTCATTGCCAAGAAAGTTGTCTTTATATCAATTTTGCATTTTCCAACTCTCTTAGCTAGGGAATTCATCGAAAAAGAAAATTAGTATACATCATCCTAAGTGCATCTTTTTAGTGGATTTGAGTCGAGTCTACACACCATCAGTTTCATCTCCACTACCTTTTGTCTTAAAGAAAAGCCATAAAATTAACGCTTAAAGTAAAATCAACTTAGTAACTTTTTATTTACTAGGGCTCTGAAACACCAATATAGATCAGGCTAGTGTCTTGGAGTAGGAGAGTAATTAACTCTCCAAGACAGTAAAACCAAACAAGTAGCTCATCTTGTGGTAGGATAAATCCAATTGTTTCATTTGTACTCTGGGAAAGCTCCTCTTAAAGGAGAAGCACGAGACCGTGTCTGAACCAGTGAGGGGATCAATCCTCCTTCATTGGGAAAGACGCCAGATATGCACGTAATACAAACGGTAAACCTCAGACTATTGTCGAGGAGCCTGGGGTCACTTGTCGGTAAACCTTGGATTATTGTCAAGGAACCGGCAAGGGGATTGAGCTTGTTACTCTGCCCTTGCGTGCTATCGGGTCGTAGACTGTTCCCCCAGGTATATTTGTTGCTGTTGGTAACCTTAGTGACGATTATCTTTAGTATTCTACCGAGGTGACAGTGGAGGAAAGATCCCACTATACCTGGAGCAGACGTCGGCTAGACTCACTTGGATTTTCCGGGGGGTTCACTTCACTCGAGACGGTTAAAGTGGAGGAACTTGTGCCGGTCTATTCATTAAGCAGGTTGTCGGGGTAACTGTTCCACCCACCACTTCTGTACTGAATTCGACGATGTTGGGTTTCATCTCCAACTAGTGTTTTCGGTCCAGAAGGCTACTGTTTGTGTATGGTTTGACGCCCTAGATTCTTTAGGCGTGTGATTCGAATTTGTTTGGTTCTTTAGAGACTTTAGGTGGTTTGCTTTGAGATTTTACTTTGTTTGCGTGTGCAGTAGTTAAAAGTTTTTAACTGTGGCTGAATTACCGAGACAGTCCCGTAGACTTCGGGGCAAGTCTCCTGAGATTGTTACCATGGCCGATTTGTTGAGGAAGTCCCGTAGACTTCGGGGCGAACCTCCTGAAGAGGTCCCAGGTCATTACGAAGGTTTGAAAGTCCTTGTAACTCCTAGTGGCAGTAAAGTAGGTTCACCTGAAGAAGGAGAGTCATCATTGGTAGTCCATCCAGATTACCAAGGTCTAGAAACAGGTTATAATCCCGAAGCTGTTGCAGTTTCCGAGCTTGCTGGTAGTTTTTCATCTACTAGTGATATAGGCGAAGAACCTGAAATATCTGAACCTGTTACTCCAACTTCTAGTGCACCTGATTCACCTAGGGTAGAAAGAGTCATCACCGAAAATCTTCCTGCTGGTTTGATAGCTATTGAAGAACTTGCTCTAGAGGAAGAATTTGGCGTCTCTATCCTTGAAGATCAACCTACTATTGATCTAAGGGAGCGTGAATCCATCTTTTACAGTCCTCCTAGAAGTACTACTTGGTACCTTTCGTTAACCAATTATTTAGACAACTCAAGGATAAGTTTTTCTCCACCTCGTACTCCTTATCCACCTGGAGGTATTTATACTCCTGTAAATATGTATGGTCAGTTGTCCGTGTTTACTCAATCTCTTGAATCTTTCTTGTACGGCGGTCCTTCTGTTCCCTCTGGGTATCAGTCACTTTCTGGTACTTTTGCGGGAGCATCTCCTCAACCCATTGAACATGGGTTATTAGCTAGAAACAATGGTAATAAACCATTGGGTGTAGGAGACATTTACATGATGTCAGGTTCAGTTCCCGGTTCTCAACCTCAAGGTGGCCAATTACCGCCTGGGGGGCAGCCTCCATTAACGCCTGGGGGGCAACCTCAAGGTACACAAATTGCGTCTGGGGGGCAACCTCAAGGACAGTATGTACCCATAGTACAATACATTCCTCAAGGTCAACCCTAGCCTCAATATGTACCCCAAGGTCAACCTCAGTATCAATTTATAGCTCAAGGTCAACCCCAATATCAGTACTTACCTCAAGGGTATCTACCTCAAGGTCAGTACTCGAGTCAAGGTTATCAACCACCTCAAGGTCAACCTTATGTTCAAGGTACGGGAAATGTACCTTTCAATTATCAATCCTACCCTCAATCCGGTTATGGATCTCAATATCCTCAACCTGTCATGGGTCAATACCCCGGAATGAACATAGTGTGGGATCCATCGCAAGTTCAACAGGTGTTGCAGCCAAGCGTACAGTTGTCATCTCAAGCTGGACAACCCTTAGTTGCTGGTTCACCCCAGCAACCAGTCCAGTCTAATGTTCAAACTTCTGTACCTTCGGTAGTTACTCAGTCGCCCATTGCACCTAGTACTCCATCTCAAACGACTGCTGCAACTACCGCAACATCTGTTCCTTCCACCACACTTACTTCTGGAGTATCGACAGCTCCGGTTTCTACTGTCTCTACAACTACTCCTCAGACATCTTTACCATTGTCTGGATCCATGATTCAAACTACGGTTCAGATGCCTGTAGGACAACCTAGTTTAAGTACGGTTGTCACTAGTCAACCACAATTCACTTATCAACCGTACCAGGGACAGTACCAATACGGGCCTGCTGTCCAACAGCCAGTTTAGCAGTATCAACCGTATCCTGGGTACACTTATCAACAACCTCAACAACCCCAGTACGGTCCGGTTAATCCTGGTTTTCCAGGCGGATACAATATCCCGAATGTGATTCCTATTCCAAGTTATCATGGATATCCTCCTCCTGGGACTGGTCTTGTGACGCAGAGTTTTCGGGATCCTAATCGGCAATTACCGTTTATCGCAACTTTGGATTTACCGGACTTGTCGCGCCTAACGAACGATCCAATAAATTATCTTCCGTTCTGGCCGCCAATGCCAAATAAGTTGCCCAGTGATATTCCCAAGTTTGAGGGTAAGTCTGGAGAAGATCCGTCAAATCATGTGATGACTTACCACCTCTGGTGTGCTTCAAATTCCATCTCGGATGATTCGATCCGCTTACATCTTTTCCAGCGTACGCTCATTGGTCTCACGGCCAAGTGGTACATTGAGTTACCACGGGCCTCTTTTTACAATTTTAGTCAGATAGCTACCTCGTTCCTAACTCATTTTCAGTTGCCGATCAGATATGATAATGGCACGGAGCTACTAACTTCACTAAAATAGTCGACGTCCACTTATATTTCCGATCATATACATGAATGGAGACGTCGAAGGTGATTAGTGAAAGTTTTTATCCCGGACCAAATCTTAGTTGAATGGTTTGTTAAATCATTATTACCAAAGATTACTGAAGACGTAGCCAAGGCCGGAGTAGTTATTGAGGAGCAAGTGATTGCTCAAGCGCAGTACCTTGACCTAGTTTACACTCAGTCAGGTATGTTACACGAAAAGATCCCAGATCTTCCAAAGTCAAATCAAATCGCTGCTGCTCCTTCGGGATCTCATGCTACTGATGGCATGATTGGTACGGTAAATACTAAAAGCAAGAAGAAGTCTTCAAAGAATTCTTTGCCTATTATAACCTTACCAGATTCCCCGACAGGAGAATCTTCTCCTGAAATTTCCGCTGATATCCACGCTGTAGAGTCATCTATGGCTAAATCAAAAAATGGTGGGAAGAAGAAAGGTAATAAGAAGAGTAAAGCAGACAAGACTCCAAAGGAGAAAACAGAATAGTCGGAAACCAATGACGAAAAGCGCAAACCTCGATATCCTTGTCTTATTTGTGAAGAGGATCATTTTACAAGAGATTGCCCCCATCGGGCTGAGGTTGTGAAAATCGTCAAAGGTTCCTCAACTCCTGCTGTTTTGAAAGATCCATTTCCAAAGCAGGAGAGTAAGATGATAGGTTCTTCCTCGGGTGCCACTGAAGAACCCATATTGATGATGTCTCATGTAAGGATTGCGACTCGATCGGAAGATTATGGTAGTAAGAGTCCTGTTGATGGATCGAAAGAAGCAGAATCTTCTCATTCAAATCCATCAACCTCATCTCCCGGTTCCGATCCACTACAGATCGAGAAACCTAACCCTGACTTAGTAATCAAAATGCCCGCCAAGGGTGTACTTCGAAGGTCTGCTTTCAATCCACATGCGAGAGCGGCCCAGAATTACAACATTGTTGAGGATTTAGCTGTTTCACCCTCAGCAATGTCGGCTTTAGAAGTGCTGCAATCATGCCCAACACAGCGAAAATTACTTTTGTCGGCTATAGGAGCTGTTGATGTTCAGGACCCGAACCTCATAATCTTTGATCTAGAAAATAGTACACCGCGTTTGCCTCATCAGATGGCTTTCCAGATCCCAGTGATAGTAAAAAACAGGCCTATTCATCAGACTGTAATTGATGAGGGAGCTTCCACGTGTATTATGTCGATACAGTGTTGGATATCGCTTGGTTCTCCTTCACTAAATCAATCCCCGACAATTCTTAAGGCCTTTGATGGCCGTGGGTTCTGTTAGCGCTTGAAATTTCACCTCAGGCTAAGAAAGGTAAACCTCAAGGCTACATCAAACCATTTAGCCTCGTAGCTAGCCCTACGGGGCAGGAGAAGGCTCTCTCCGGTCAATCTCGGTAGATCTTCAATTGATGAGATGACCAAACGGGTAACACTGATATTAGGCTAGTAAACTGATTAGAAAGGTTGATTTTGGGGTTTTTAATTAAATAACGGGGTTTTTCTGGGCTGCATGGGCAAGATCACAGCTTGAAACAGAGAAATATAATGAACAACACAGGTTATCGACTGAGGCAAGGTAGGCAAGAAATTTAGCATCAAATCTAGATTTTAAATGGGATGGCAAGACTGGTGAGGAGCTGACAAGGGCATAGGAGATGAATCCTTGTCAAACAGAGGAAAACATTAAACATGAACAAACTTATAGGCAGAGCATGGCAGGCATGAATTCTTACCTAAACACTTCATTTGTTCAGTTAGAAATGATCATGTAGTGAAATGGAACATAACAGATTACATATGAAACAAGAGGAAAACTAATGCTAACTTTCATACCACAGGAATCTCAGAAGTCAGAGCTGTGTAATTTCATTAAACTCTCTGCCAAAAACTGTACATTGAAAGCTCTGTTCTCCAGCACTCTCAGCACTCAGAACTCTCCCCTCTAACTCTACCCTCTCTCTTACAAATGAATTTCTTTTTTTTTTTATAATAGATACATGCTGCTCAGGAAAAACCAATCGACCCCAAAACCTCTGCGCTGTTACAATTACAAAAATTAGAAATGGGCGTTTCATCTAAGCTAAACATAGAACAACCTTTCCCAAAATCCTCTGATGGCTTGACATATGGAGCGCTGATCCTTTTGAATCGGGACTGAGGATAAAAGTAGGCGAATTGACCCCGTTTTCTGCTGTGACAGATGTCTTAAAATGCTATGACACAGTTGAGCTCGGGGGCAAAAACAATTCATGTATTAAAAATACGATCTAAAATAAATGGGAAAAGACTGCTCTTTCTGTTTTGAGCTAAGTATTTATTTAGCCAAGTCATGATGTTGAATGCCTCTTCAGCGTCTTCGTCTTCCTCAAGAGAATCGGGATGATGAGCAAAACCATGGCCTTTACGATGTCACTGCAATGCCATAAATGGTCCCTGTCCAGATTTTATGCCGCATATTTTCCTTAGATGAAACGGACGCCTTAAATATTGCAACAACTGCCACGTTACTAATATCTTTAATTCATATGCAAACGGTTCATCTTCCCTTTGGCAAATTTTGAACTTCGAAAACATATGTCATTTGGCAATGGAATGATGGACTCTATTTTAAAAGGTTCACTCATTGATTTGATTTGAACTTCCAAATGAGGATGAAGTTTGTCAAGGCCGATTCCTTCAACATGACAGGTTATAATGGTTATTTCTGGTTGGTCAAAGACAACAAAATCCAAATCGTTGATATCTGTAAAGCAAACCTGTATGTCAACCAAACTTGGAGATGCCCGTTCAATTCTTGATTGGCTTCCAGAGTCTTCCTTCACTACAACTTTTATAGAATAGCTTGTGTTGGGTAGAAGGCCCCTAAGTCGATATTTCCCTGAACTGTCTGTTGTTGTTTCTTCATAATAGCCTTTTGAGAGTGATCTTGCCTCCAAAGAAATGCCTTCCCTGGACTGCCCTGAAAGCGACGTTACAGTTCCCAGAACACTGTAAGCAACGCGATGAGCAACAAATGTCACTTCTTTAACTTCTCCAGATTCTAGTTCTATCGCCGCAATGTATGCCAACGAACCAGAGAGTGATGCGAGCAAGAACCACAAATTTATAGACTCTGAGCATGTGATCACAGTAATAACCATGAATGCAGTGCCCAATTGTAACAAGCCACTGTAATGAGCTAGATATAGATGTGATCATCAATTCAGATCGCTTCCACGGAGATGGAGCAAGTGAGATACATAAAATATTGCCTCAGAATCATGGTAATGTGCAATCCAAGTTACACAAGCCACAAAAATGCGTCAGAATTATGGTGCGATCCATTTCTTTCGGAAATACGATCCACATAAATAGTGCAAGGGAATACATATGGGCCACATAGAGTGTAACAAAGAGCGAGCCTATGAGAGTATATACGAGCCACAAATTATGAATCTAACCACTGAATTATTTAGACAAAGAGATATGTAACCCACAGAGAAATGTATTCAGATCACTGTAATAGACTGCGAGCTTTAGAACATATCACAGTCAAACAAACATGAGCCTTAGAGAATACCAATTTGATACCCAAAATTTAGTCTAGTTCACCAAAAGAGAGGCTACCAGATCAGAAATTCATCCAATAAAGGTCACATGGATATGCTGCGAAGACTTACAAGGGTATATGAGGCTATGAATATTTGATCAAGATCTGGACCTGCAACATCAATTTTCCAGCATCAATTTTCCAGAAGAATTCTCTTTCCCACGCGACCCCTCTCACACTTGCAAGTTGAAGTCGTTGAGCTGCATGATCTCATTCATTGCCTTCTGTACTGAAGGATCCGGAACTATATCAACCACAAGTATCTGTTGTATGTTATACCCATATGACCCCATTGCTTTTTCAAGCTCTTCTAACACAACTTTGGCAACATCGCCCTTTTGCTCAAATAATTCATCCAAATTCATCTTTGGAACATTTGCTCGAACCACATCAAACACATAAGCTTGAATTTGTTCTTGAGGATTTTGCAGCTCATAAAATGCATCGTCAGCATTCTGTTTCACAACACGATACTGGATGAAGCAAAATAATTGCACAAAGACATTGTCCTGAAATTTATCTGAAACCATATGACGAAGTCGTTGATAGTAAACTGGACCAATGAATATTTCACAAGTAAGCTCTGTACCAAGGGTGCCACTATAGAGAACCTCTGTGCCATGATAGTTGAAATCATATGAAGATAAAACTTGACCAAATTCATCAACAGTAGAGTCTGATGTATGCTTTGTTTTCTTTGTGCTTTTACAGAGGTAGGAGCTTGAAGTCGCTGCCAGTTGAAGAGCTGAAGAACAAATTACATAATCTAAAAAGAAACATTTAAATGATTTCTTCTTCAAAACCCTGTTTTGAAGAAGAATCAATCTCTGACATGAGACGAAGTCTAACAGGTTCCATCCGTTTGGCATTCTACAGGATTTGCCTATAGGGGTTGAAGGAAAAACCGTTAGTCTATATGTGGACGTGGTTGATGCCCCTCTAGACTACAACCTTCTTTTGGGTCGAAGTTGGTCTTACGCTATGACAGCGGTCGTTTCATCGGTCTTCAGAGTAATAAAGTTTCCACACAATGGCAAGATCGTAACCATAGACCAGCTGGCCTATTTTTCATCCGACCCAGCCTCTTCAGAGAGTATCCAACATGTCGGTAAAACGACTATCCCTTACAAGGATGTTGGCGTAGGATTAGTTAAAGATGCCGGTTTACTGGGAACTTTTCCTTTTCCTCCAATCAACGTCGTGTCTTCATTTGCATCTATTCATATGATTACTTCAGACACCATTTTTTATGACGATCCTTGGATCATTCCTTCTGAATCTGAGATAGACTCATTTGGTGATGCAATGCCTTTGAGTCCATATGAAATTGCCTATGAAGCCATGCAGTCTTTTTCTGACCCGAGTTCAACCAAAATCGACCAAATGAATGTGGTCCGTGAGGAATCCCTTTTCGCATCAACCTCAGAATTAATAACGTTTCCCGAAGTTGTGTCATCTGACGAACAACTTTGTGAAGTCCTGTGCGTAGACGATTTACCATGGGAAGATCTCCATCATAGATATTCGTTTTTACCTGAGGATGATCGTTTTGAAAACGATTTTTCATCAATCTTTACAGCTGAATATGTCAAAGAAGCTCAGAGTCCAATGAAACATCCTGATTCAGAGCTGAATTTGGGAAATATTTCTCGCACTATTCCCATTGACATTTCAGTCAAGTCCGGAATTGTTGAACACATTCATATAGGTGCCTCGTGTTCAGATGACGAAATTCAAACATACAAGGCCCTATTTCAAGAATTCTGCGACGTGTTTGCCTGGTCTTACGAGGAAATGCCAGGAATTGATCCCGCCATTGTTGTCCATGAAATCAAGACTTACCCGGACGCTAAACCCGTCCGGCAACGTCTGCGTCAGATTCACCCACGAAAAGCGGCTGCGATTAAAGCAGAAGTTGAGAAGCTATTGAAAGCAGGTTTCATTTATCCGATCCCGTTAACGGATTGGGTATCGAATATTGTTCCGGTTAACAAAAAACAGCGAGCAATAAGAATATGTATCGACTATAGGGATATCAATCGTGCTTGTCCCAAGGACAACTATCCAACACCCTATATCGATCAAATAATTGATGATTGTGCCGACAGTGAAATATTTTCCTTTATGGACGGTTTTTCCGGTTACAACCAAATCAATATTCTACCTGCCGATCAACCAAAAACGGCTTTCATTTGTCCATGGGGGACATTTGCTTATTGCAAATTACCTTTTGGGATTAAGAATGCCGGAGCCACTTTTCAAAGGGCGATGTCTTATGCATTTCATGACATCAAGCACATTGTGCAACCGTATCTCGATGATTTGCCCACTCACTCCTTACATCGAGCTGATCACCTTGTCCATTTATGAGCAATTTTTATGAGGTGTCGGCATTATCATATACGGTTGAACCCACACAAATGTGTCTTATGTATTGAAGTGGGACAATTGTTGGGATTTGTAGTTTCAAAAGCCGGCATCTGCGTCGATCCCTCTAAGGTAGAAGCTATCATCAAATTGCCTCCTCCTTCGAGTCTTCGCCAACTCCAAAGTTTGCAGGGGAAAGCAAACTTTTTACGCCGATTCATTCCGAACTACGCTGAGATTACCAAGGGTTTTACCCGGTTGTTGAAACAGAACGCTCAATTCTCTTGGGATGAGATAGCTCAGAAATCTTTTGATGCGCTCAAGCACGCGTTGACCCATGCACCGTTGCTGCATCCTCCCAACTACAACCAGGATTACTTTTTGTACCTTTCCGCCACTCATTCCACCATTGGAATGGTCTTAGTCCAGGAAGACGAAATCGGAACGGAACATGTGATATATTATCTTAGTCGGACGTTAAATCCCACTGAGCTCAAATACTCACATGTGGAGAAATTGGCCTTGGCAGCTGTTCAAGCTGTCCAACGTTTTCGTCACTACATTCTTCTCCGTAAAACTACAGTCATTTCGGATTGCAACCCTATGATCTACATTTTGACTAAACAATTGCTAGGGGGCAAGTACTCTAAATGGATCGTTATCCTGCAGGAGTTCGACTTAGAATTTGAAAAGTCTAAGTCTAAGAAATCTTTAGTTTTTGTAGAGTTGATGTGTGATTTCCCGCGTGCTGACACAGAAACTGTGGCAGAGGAACCCATTGCAGACAAATCTTTGTTTCTCATCAGCACATTAGATCCATGGTATGGGGATATAATTGTCTATCTCCAAACCCAATCCTTTCGGCCCGAACTTTCAAAGTCGGAACGTCGGAAAATTCGATTTCAGTCCCAACAGTACAAAATTATTGGAGATACTCTTTATCGCCGTGGGGCGGACTTGGTTTTTCGTCGTTGCTTAACTCATGAGGAAGCTGAAAGGGTTTTGAATGACTGTCACTCTGGAGCGTGTGGCGGTCATATGTCTGGGTATGCCACAGCCCAAAAGATATTGCGCGCTGGCTACTTCTGGCCGTCCTTGTTTAAAGACTGTATTATTGCGGTCCGGAAATGCCACAACTGTCAAGTGTTTGATCGCAAGATGCGCGCACCACCTGCTCCTATCCACCCTATGATTTCCGTTGGTCTTTTTGCTAAATGGGGTATCGATTTTATTACATGTAACCCTCACTTGGCCGGGGGGCATGCGTATATCATCCTTGCGGTTGATTATTTTACTAAGTGGGCTGAGGCGATGTCTACATTCGAGGCAGACGGCAAGACAGCTGCAATTTTCGTATTCAATCACATTATTGCTAGGTTTGGTGTCCCACAAGCGATAATCACTGACCATGGGCGCCATTTTCGAAACGTTATGATGACAGAACTTACAGGCTAGCTTGGTTTGCGTCACGATAGCTCAACTCCTTATTATCCACAAGCCAATGGCCTGGTTGAGTCTATCAACAAAGTTTTAGTTATCATGATCCGACGAATCATTGGTATTCATCAGTCGAATTGGCACAACATGTTATTTTCCGCGCTTTGGGCATACCGGACCTCAGTGAAAACATCAACAGGGTTCACTCCTTTCCAACTAGTTTATGGTTTGGAAGCAGTGCTGCCCATTGAATGCGAAATCCCGTCACTTCAAATGGCTGTCGAATTACTTCCAGCTACTTTCGAAGAGGAGAAGTGTCTATTATACTTAGCTCAATTAGATGAGACTCGACGTGACGCTGCATTGGCAATCGAGACTCACTCAAAACGGATGAAAGCTCAGTATGATCGCAACGTGACCCCTCGAAATTTTTCGGAAGGAGACCTAGTGCTATTATATGATCAAGCTAACGATAAATTAGGTGCTGGAAAATTCGTTCCTATGTGGCATGGGCCCTACAATGTCAAGCGAAAGCTAGCAAAAGGGGCCTATGAGCTGGTAGATTTTGATGGGGACTCTTTGGGTAAACCCAGAAATGGACTTTACCTAAAGAGGTATTATGCTTAAATGATGGGTATGGAGATTTAGTTAGGTTAGACTTTTCTTTCTAGCTGGTGTGTTTGTTAGTATAGACAGTGTGCTTAGCTTAGAGAGTGCGTTTTTCGTCGTTATTTTGGCTTATCTTGGTTTTACTCTTGATATTTCAGATGTCGACGCCTCTCCAAACGTACATTGGATTTGCTGATGGTGCTTGTCGTAGTACACAGAATATCTCTTCCGCAGCTTGGGTTATCTATTCGCCCTCTGACGAGTTAGTTTCTATGCATGGGGTGAGCCTCGGTCAAACAACAAACAACATTGTAGAATACAGTGCAGTGATTGAGTTATTGTCTGAATCTATTTCGTTTGGGATTCGGAGTTTGATAGTGAGGTTAAATTCTGAACTCGTTGTATTACAGCTTAATAGAGTTTATGCCATTAGAAATCCAGTGTTATTAAGGTTATTTTTGAGAGTGCGCCTCTTGGAACGTGAATTTGATTACATTGAATATCAGCATATTCCAAGGTCATTAAATACATTAGCAGATGCAATTGCTTCTCGAATGTTAGACAAACATTTGCGATAATCATACATGTAAATTTAAAAACATTTCATCACACATGTTTAACAAGATAAGCCGGTAATAATGATATATATAGATAGGAGTGTGTCAAAAAATACATCGTCTTCGATCATAGGTTGAAAAACACCTTATGATCGGCAAAAATGATAAGTACAAAAAACCAAAATGTCACATGTGTCTACAAAAGTGACCAGCCAGTCACTGGTGGTGGTCTCTATACGACACCACTGCACGCGCTACCCTACACAAGAACCTCCTAAAAGGTCCTGGGACTGCGACCACATAGCGCTGAAGTCTGATAGGGATATCATCTATAGTCGTCTCTGGTATGTCCGCCGTAAGACGCTCTAGGTCCTGTTCCAACTCGGCTAAGGTCTCTGCGGCCGCATCCTATGGGGACGGTGCTGGTGCAACTGGTACTCTCCTCTCGAAAGGCCGGAGATTGGCCGAACGCTGTGGGCCTACATCTGCATTTTGAAAATTGTCACTGTCAGTTTTGAGATGATATAAAAACAAAAAAAAAGTAAATAATTTAAAAACTTGTGGAAAAAGAAGTACCTGTGTCATCCCACTGTTCTCCCGGTGGAAGAATCATGTCCGAATCTCCGCGAAAATCAACTCCGGCATACGGAAAATCCTGAATCGAGAAGACCTGGTTCTCTAACCAGTGAAAATACTTCGGTCTAAATCGGACAACCTCCGTGCCCTCGTCACGATGACAGGCCATCACCGCAACCCATCGCATCAACTTAGGCTCTCGGGGAGGCCTAATCTCAACAGTAAGCTGCTGTGGGATCCCTTGCATTTCCATCCGTTTTTGGTGCTAGTCAGTTGGCCCTTTAAGTTGGCCAACACAGTATCGCACCAGTTGAAAATGGTACCCTGATAACAATCAATCGCCATCCGCATCTGGGATCCAGTGCCAATATGCAAAGTGGCAGCCCCGCAAAGTCTGGTAATTGTAAAGGCAATTACCATAAGTTCAGGTCGGGATATCTTTTTGATTTCTGTCCCCTTATCCTGGTTTTGGTTATTACACCACTCTAGCCGGAGGCTAGCAATGGACTGGCCACCCAGCCTAGTCCTGGACAGAGTCAATTGTTCGCCCCTCTTGGGCAAACCAGTGAGAAAGTAAATATCAGAGGCTCTATCTCGAGCTGGTGCCCTCCAATGTAGAAACACTAATCCTGAACGTTCCACCTTTCGACCAGCTACTCTAGAAAGCGCACCTGGGCCCTCATGCCAGGTATGGCCCAGTATTTGTAAAGACCGCATGCCTTCAAAGCATCAATGGAAGGTTGGTGATTAATTGCGGCCAAATCAACATCTTCGTGCTCCCTCTCGCGCCAATCAAGCATGGTGGGCAATCTACACACCATAAAACATCTGTTAGAGTCCATAAATTTGAAAGTTTTTGGTTCATTTTGGAGAAATTGGAGTTTAAAAATCCACTCCGCGGTGTACGCAGCTAGCCCTTTAGAGACAGGGCGTATGTACGCAGTTTCCCTTAAGGCAAGCTACGTACGCCCGGCATTTTCCCAATGGATAAAATGTCGGGGTACGCAGGTCACCCATGGGGCACCTGCGTACCCCGAAAAGCGGACCTTGAAACCCCCAAGGCCCCCAACAAATAAATCTAAAGCCTAAAAACAAATTCTAAACGGATGGAAATGCAAGGGAGGATGTTGTAGAATACCTGATGAGACGACGTTCGATTTCGACAGTTGGATTCTCCGCAATCTCCACGGGAAGTTTCTTGCCAAAAGCCCTTTTTCTCTCCTCAACAGTAAAATGGTAAAAATGAAATGGTAAAAGCCCTTTTTATAGGTTTTTTGAGTAAATGAATGTCAAATTTGTTTATTTTCCACCATGAAAAGGTATTTTTCAAGTATTTTTATCTATCTTTAAACAGGTATGAGTAATGTGTTGGTTTTTGCGCAGGATAAAAGGATTTTCAGGGAAAATTCATTTTTCACAAACAAAAATATCAAAGTCATCTTTTAAGCCCTTTTCTGACTCCTAAAATATGAAAAGATTGCTGAGCGTTTCTTTTACACTCGTTAAAACGGAATTAAAAGACGGTCCCCTTATAGACCTTTTCTGACCGTAAAAACAGGAAAAGATTGCCGGATTTTTTTCGTTTCGAATTCGATACTGGAAATAAAACGACGTGTCCTTGATCGCTTTTTACTTTTCAGGTCAAAGACACTAATCATGAAAGTACTCCTTGGTCGTAAGATCAAGCGGTTCTCTCAAGTATTATTTTATACTTTTTCGGGCTTGGGAGACACAACTTTACGAAAAAGTTCAACCTGGAGTCTTCTTAAGTTTTTTTAGACTCTCTAAAAATGAAAAACGCCGAGTTTCTCCTATACTGGACTCGTTAAAATTTCACAGTAAAGGACCTGTTCGATTAAAAACAGGAACGAACCACTCCTTCTTAGGGTTCGAATCAAAACTAAGTTGGACTCATCCGAAGGATGAGCTTATAATAAAGCATATGTTATCCTCCTCAAGCTTGTAAAAAATAAAGAGGTACTTGCCAAAAATGGTGGGGGAAAAGAGACAAAAATGAGCCTATTTGTTATCCTTTGTCTAAGAAGAAGCCTTATCACCACTCTTGAACACGACACTTTTCATTCACCTGGGTTTGGAAATCCTTTGCCTCACAGTTGATCAAACCACATTGAAAGTCTTCAGCCAGGTATTAACTTTGGGTCAAATGTCACCAAGCCATCTGTTGTGTTGTTATGTGTTCAAGAGGTCACTGCAAATAAAACATTCATCTGCAAAATACCCGTCATCCATCTCGACCATCCCTGAGTCAGTCCTTATAGCTACATTTCTTCAACTTGATCTATGATTTCGTGTTGTGGGCTTGCCTGCAACGGGTCGCTTTCTATCGACTTCAGCACATTATCTAGAAAGATGACCTAGAAATCGTCAGTACCTTGAAATCTGCATGCATCAATGGCAGGTTTCTCGCCTTTGACGACGGTTTACATCATTGACTTTCGATCGAAGGATTCCGTGGAATGTTCGACATCAACTCATTCATTCACATCTCATGGATTGTATTGGGTACTTTGAGAACCATTGACATCACTGGTGGTCTCTTTCAGGCTTGTTAACAGTTTACATCATTGACTGGTAATCAAGTGGTTTCTACCATGTTCGACATCAACTCATTTATTCGCATGGATAGAATCGTACCTGTTCGGGAAGTAGAAATGAAGACCCTGGATCTAGTTTCCACCATCCAGGCTGCGAGGAGTTTTGTATTCATTATACAGTAGACTAATCATAAACATATGGCTGCGCCCATACTGTGTCTACAAAGTCTATGATTATGATGTACTGCAAAATCATTCCTGTATCAGAGCAGTAGATAGTTTGTTAGTTAAAGTTTTCAATCTGAGCATGGGAATGCCTACCTCAGCGATGATATGATCTTATATATGTATTTTGTGTTGAATACTTGCAGGTTCTGACTGGGCTCTCCACAAGATAATCCTTGAAATGATAAAGTACTTCACCCTTCCTAGATGATATGAAACCCTTATCTACTACAGGCTTCGCAATTTAGGGGGCAATCTGTTACACTAAAATTTGTCACCATGACTGTTTGCAGTTAGTATGGCTCCATCAACTGTCATACTATCCTCCTTGGCAATTCTCATACCTTTGCTCTCAATGTCAAACTCCAAGAAAGAGAAAGTCTTTAAAAATCTATATATCTTTGGGTACGCAGTTTCTCTTAGCCTTACCTGCGTGTACGCACCCCAAGTTCACAATACCTGCGTACTTGTACGCTCTGTCTGTAAAGGGGAGGGTGCGTACTCCTGTAAAGGTCAAAAGGCGCAAGTTTCACTCTAAAAAAGTTACTTGTAGTCATTTCTAGAGCATTCTAGAAGCTTGTTTGACGTGTATGGAGCGCCTCCAGATGGTTCATGTATCCCTATGAAAGAGGAACTTATCCAATCAAGAGGGGAGCTATCCCATTCAAAGAGGGGCTTATCCCATTGATGGTGGACCTGAATAACTTCCTCTAGAGCACTATAAATACAGGCATTGGGCCAGAGGGAGGGGAGGTTGAAAGTTGAACATTCCTAAGGGTAGATGCTGCTGGAATTAGGACTCCCTTGTAAAGCTTGAGAGGAGAGATTCCCATCCTTTCCTAGCCTTATTTGGAAGTGGGTGAGCTTATCAAAGTAAAGGAAAACTCTTGCTGGACCCTAGGAGGGACCTGCACAACACCAAGGCTCAGGTTGTAATGGTTTCTTTTGTTTCCACTTAATACAAATGAACTCATTTTTCTCAACAGATTGTTATTCATGATTTGTTTCATATACTCCTTGGTCTGTATGATGGATATGTGTTATTTTATAAGTTTATTAGGTGCTATTTAATCTTTTGGCTTGTTAGTGAATGCAGGTTTCGAAGAGAAGGAGGAGCTCATCTGGATCGGCGAGGCTGGACTACTACAAAGCGTTGGACTAAAGGTATGTTAAAATCACCTGATTACTTGTATTCTAAATGCATGTTTAGAGAAAGGTAGTGTTTATTTGTCTTGTTTGTCACTAGAAAGCCTTTGCTTCTAGGGAGGTCGGTTTTGTCCGCAATATCGACTCTTTCTACATGACAGGCTCTGCCTAAAGAAATAACCAAGTAAAAACTTAGAAGTCTTTGACATACACATACTTGAAGTTTAAGGTCTTGCGGAATGAGACAAGTAACTTTCTGTAGTTGAAAAGGTGATTATGTGTGTATGCAAGTTATATTTATTTGTTGTTTAATACTTTATATCAGTTTTGTTTAGCCTATCATCTTCAGCAAATAAAGACATCAAAATGATAAAGCAGTTCACCCCCTCCTGGGTTACATCTGCTGGACCAAGCCTCTCCAACTAGGCTTGTCCTCTTGTATTAAAATTGCTACAAAGGCTAATACAAGAATATGGGTGTCTCAAAGGATAGATCTGACTGTAAATACAGAATCAGAAGATAGGAATTAGCCAAACATGCTCTTTCCCAAACACTAAACAGTGAATTTTGTACCTTATACAGTACTTTCCCCAATTGGCCCTGGTGGCCCTTTAAACTTGAATGGAGAATTCCGAGGTGAAGATGACCTCAATTGGTTCTGAAACCTCTAACAGTAGACTCAAAAGGTCGAAAATAGTAGACATAGGCTTTTGAATCACCAAAAACGGATGAACATAGCCCCCAAAACAGCTCAATCACTGAAATGGCCCTAGTGGCCCTGAAAGCTTCCTTGAAGCTAAACAGTGAGAAGAAAGCCTCAGAAGACAAAACGAGCTGTAGAAATGGATTCAGAAGGTTGGAAAACTTCAGGAATGACCTTCGTTACACATTCACTGGCTGCACAATTCCCAATGCAGCTCCCAAATTGATTTGGCCCTGGTGGCTCCTGGAACTTCCACGAAGCTAAAACACCTGCAAATGACCTCAGATGGCTGTGAAAACCTGTGCCAATGGCTTCAGGAGGTCCAAAATACCCAAAATAAAAAACAAATTCGTCCAAAATGAACTTTCCTAGCCAAAGTTATGGCCATTTACTCCCAACTGCCAGCTTGGCCTAAAAAAACTCCAGTTAACTTTAGTTACGGCCAGATAACTCCGCCAAATATGGGCCTCCGCCAAATTTGGTGCCACCGCCAAATAAACTGCCAGTCTAACTGCAGTTGTATTAATAGCGCATGTGAGCGGTTGCCTTGGATTGCGCGCTGGTGGTTTGCTGGCGTTTATGGTCAAGCTCCTGGTTCTCGGCCCATGGTCATATGCAATGGGGGCTGGCCCCCTTTGGTTTCCGCCCAACGTTAATTTAAACTTCAAGTAAAACTTTTTCCGCCCTTTTTAACAACACATGCCGTGTGGCCTAATGGTTAGGTGCTGGATTGTTAGGCGGGAGGTCTTGTGATCAAACCTCACCGCCTCCAACAAAATTTTATATATGCCCAAACAAACCTTGATGACATCATCCTTGGGCCACGTGGCACCCTCCGGGCCTGCCACGTGGTGGTTTTTTCATTGGTTGTCCAAAAAGAATATTCCAAGGAATATTCCGCAGAATATTTTTTTTAATTTTTTTTTTTTAAATTCAAAAACTAAAGGTTATTGGGCAATTTTGTTTTTGGCATAACTTTCTCATACGGTGACTGTTTTTCAAACCGTTTGCGGCGCCAGAATCGGGAAGACGAGATCTATCCAGTCATTTAGGTTCCAATCAGTTCTAATCACTTTTATTTTTGACCATTTTACGACACTTGGTCCTGAGCTCTTGATCAACTACCCAGATGACCTTTGTTTTTGTACTGTAATGTGAGATTGATAGCTTAATCACTCCCAGCTCTTGAGAATGAGCGATTAAAGCAGTAAAGGCAGAAGTGAATGGGACCAACCGAGTACTAAAGAATGAAGATCATGACAAATCAGTTACCCTATAAAAGGCAATCCCAGGGATGGGCATGGAGATATTTTGCTAATGTTTTCATCTAATTGTTAACTTGTTTTGTTATCATGTACTGCATCACAATTTAATGAAACAAATAATATTTATTAGTCATTTTTGGGCCACAGAGCCATCCCATGCCGAGAGAGCTAGTCAGTCAGACAACTGAAGCTCGACTGAGATATTTATTGTAACTATTTTTCAAAGCTCCCCGCTCCTTATAAATAGAGGGAAGAAACACTTAAGACATGTTTAAAATATTTGGAAAGAAACTCCTAAGTGGATATTTTTCTTGTTTCACAAAGGCATTGCACGAACATGGATGTATGCACTCTATTAGAGAATTTAATGGAAGAATTGTGATGATTCCAACTCCTTTATTTGCAGTATGTTTTTCTCTTTTTGTATTTCCATATGTGTTTGACATTCTCCCCAGATTTCATGTAAGTAGTAGCTAGATATATTTCAATTATATGCAGATTCACTTCAGTCAAGTCTTTGATAAAGAATGGTTGTATTGATATAGTGATAAGGTCTTTAAAAGGCACTCCATGCATCTCATCATCTCATAAACCTTTCATTGCTCTCATTTTCCTCTAAATCTAGAGATACAAAATTCTTAAAGTATAAGCCCTATTTTGATGGATTTTCTCTCTATTATCTTCTACTATTCCATCTCCATTAATAATTAATTTGTTGTGAGTTTCAATCTACTTTGGCCACCACTGTTTGAGTATTACTCCCTATGGAATTCTTCATACATGTTATTTCTTACATTGTGCTTTCATGAGTGGTTATGAACCAACCCTTTTCAAACTATTCGTGATAGAAAATTATTAGTGCTGCAAGCTCTCAAGATAAATCTTCTAGCACTACTTAAGATGTCCTAGGCAGTGGTCTATAATCAACCCAGAGGTTGTCTCTAGGAGGATTTTCTTATCCCCAGAAGCACTATTGCTATAGATGTTATAATTAGCTACAACACCCCTCATGTAAAGGATTGGTGGGAAGCTTATTGTGATCAAAGGGCCATGGAAGAATCCACATTGTTTTCATTTGCACCCACTTGAGACTCTTTTAGGGATTTTGTTAAGGAACCATATTGCCCTATTGGAACCTATGAAGACAAGTACATGAGATGGACCACACTACGAAAAAAAAGGGACCAAGCATTTCCATACTTCACACATTTCATACCTTGTTCATCAATCTAGGTATGAAATACTCCGAGTGACATATGGTGTTAAAGTACCTTGGCTATCTGCACAAATGCATCTAGAAAAAAATGGAGTTCCTAAACATCTTCTCACTCGACACAATGTACTAATATGTTATCAAAATAGAGCAAATATTTAAAAATAAGAAGAAATAGTTTGGATCTACAAATCATTCATAAGAAAATCATGGCAAGGGAATCCCTAAACCATAGAAAAAGGGACAGATTTATGGTGGAACTCTCAAGGACAACCCACCTAAGACACAAACAAAGAGTGGTAATGGGAAGACAAAGAAAGACATAGGAAAGTGGTGTGAGTTCCACAAGAGACCCTATGATAGCACCAATGATTGTCACACCAGGAAATCATTGGTGGCTGAGCTAAAAGCCTTAGATGCAAGATCTAACTAGGGAAAATTTTAGGGGTGAAATTTTGCAAATGGGCTATTTTTAGACATTTTCTAAAAAAATATTCACTAATTTCATTAAAATTCACCTATTTTTTAGACATATATGATTAAATGGATGATATTCACCAAAAAATTACTAGTTTTAATAATAAGTTACATTTTTATTATTATTGAATATTCACCTACATTATATACATATGAATTTTCAAACCAAAATAGTCTCCTACAATAATCTATATAGGAAAAATATTAAATCCTTAAAAAATAGCCTGGATTTGACTCTAAACCAGACCTAGAAAATGGGAAACAAATCATTGATGCATAACCCAATGCCACCATTGCCACCACTAAAGTCCAAAAAAGTGGGCTTGAATATCCAAAGGAAGGTGAGAGCCGCTTTCACTAAGAAGTGTGGGTGAAGGGTGCTCCATTTTGCTTCATTGTTGATAGTAGGAGTCCTCATCTTAGCATATTTCATTAAGTGGTGAAGTGTGTCGAAAAAACCAAGCCCATAGCCATACACCATTGGGTGGCCCCAAAAATGGAGATATATTTTCGGTTAGCCAATAGTGTCGCCTACCCTACAACATCAAGCCTTTCAAGGACGAGGTATTATACGATATTGTTGCTCCCATTAATGTTTATGATGTTTTTTTAGGCCAACCATACTTGTGGAAGAATCATGTTATATATGAGTCTATACTTCATAGTTTTATTATTAATTTGGGTAGAAAATTATATAAGATACCATAGGTAGCAATACAATAAGGTTGTCTCCCAGAATAAAAATTTTTCCTTCTTTTTGATTTATCCTCAAAGTAAGGAGAATAATGTATCCACATCCATGGCCTACATACAAGGCTCCTCAACACAATATAAGAAAGTGGATAAGGTCATGGAATAATATAGAGACATCTTCTCCTCAACCAATAGGGTACCTTTACACTTTTAGGTCAAGAATTCAACCAATTTGACCCTTGATGCACCTCTACCTAATGGTCCAATATACCACCACTTTCTTCTATAAAATGAGGAAATCAAGTGAAATATCCAAGACCTAATCCAAAAATGGCACATTTAATTGAGTTCCTCACCTTGTGGCAACCCAACTATACTCATGCAAAAGAAAGATGGGACATGATGGCTATGCATTAAGGCCCTAAACAAAATCACAGTTAGGAACTGGTACCTAATTCCCATGATTTACAACCTTCTTGATCAAGTGAAGGGATCCAATTACTTTAGTAAGATTTATTTAAAGTTTACCACCAAGTCCCAATAAAACCAATTGATGTGTGGAAAACTTATTTTAAGTCCATGGAGGGTTTTCTTGAATGGTTGATCATGCCCAATTGTTTGATGAATCCCCCAAAAACTTTCATGACTTTGATGTATGATACCATGGAGTCTTTCACCAACTATTTCATGGTTGTATATCTAAATGATATCCTCATCTTCAACAAGAGTTGGGTAGAACACTTGCAACATATCTAACAGGTCCTTCACACTCTGCGACAACATAAGCTATATGCTAACTTGGAAACATGCTCATTTAGCATGGACAAGGTCCAATACCTAGGCTACATTATTGATGAGAAATGTGTGCATGTGGATCCAACCAGGATCTAAGTAATTCAAGATTGGTTGGTCCTCTTGGGCCTTGCTAACATCTACCAAATATTTTTGTTGGGGTTCTCTTATATCGCTTAGCCCTTAAGTCAAGTGACAAAGGGTGGATATTTTTTATTTTTTTTTGGTCTAAGTCACAACAGAAGGAATTCAATGAAATGAAACACCACCTTTTCTCTGCACCAATCCTCACCTTACTATATTTTCAACAACCTTTTGATATTGAGACAAATGCCTCTGAATATGCTATTGATCCAATCCTCGTTCAACAAGGACATCCAATGGACATCAAAGTGATACACTCTTTGATACTATCCTGAGATACCCCACCTATGATAAGGAGATGTATTCTATTGTGTAGGACTTCCAACAATGGAAACACTATATTCTGGGGAAATAGACGATCATCTACATAGATCACAGACCTCTTTAATTTATGCAGACATAAGGGAAGTTATAGAATCACCACCATAAGAAATAATCCACATACCTACAATAATTCCATTTTAACATCAAACACAAGAAGTTTAGCACCAATAATTTCATAGAATGCCTCAATTAGCCCTTAGTTGGGGCACTGGCCATAGTTCTCAACTCTTGTGGGCATGAAACCTTTGGATGACCAAAACTATATAAGAGTGACTTGGAGTTCACTACACATACCAAATGTTGATGGTAGGAAATCAAGTTCCATATTTCCACCTCTAGGATGCATTGATGTGCTACCTGGGAAACCTTTGTGGTCCTTCAAGCGAGGGTGAAAAGATAATCTGGGAGGTGCATTATAGTCAGGTAGTAGAGAACTTTGGTGTGGAGAAGACAATGGCAGTATTGTAGAAGTACTTTTATTAGTTGAAACTTTGATAAGATGTTGGAAAGTATATTAGGTCCTGCATCACATATGTCATTGCTAAACCAACCACTAAGAAGCAAGGAATGTACACCTCTTTTTGTACTCCTAATTGGCCTTGGGAATCCATCTGGATGGACTATATGTCTGGCCTTCCTTCTACCAAGCATGGTAATGACTATGTGTTTATTGTCATTAATATATTTTCTAAGATTGTGTTTGACTACTTACAAGAAGAGTATCACAATAGAAGCCATTGCCAAGCTCTTCTTCAAAAGAGTGTGGGTACATTTTGGGATCCCACGGACCATCATATTAAATTGGGACAACAAGTTCCTAAGTGTATTTTGGTCAAGCCTTTCGTCATTTTTGGACACCAATATCACCATATCAACTGCCTTCCACCCACAGACTGATGGTCAAATAAAGGTCATCAACATGATGATCGTGATCATTTTTATCATCTAAAACTCTAAGCATCCATGAACATAGGATGAGAGTCTACATTATGTTCAACATAGATACAACAGATCTCTCCATAGTTCAACTAGCCATAAACCCTTTCATGTGGGCCTTGGATTTCAACCATTGTGTCCCATTATTGTCACATTGCCCTTCACAACTACAAAAGTAGAATTTTCACATGTTAAATTTGAGTAGGAAAAATCTACCAAGTTTACTAAATGAATTTCACACATCTACCACTGGGTCCATGATATCTTGCAAAAAGCCAATACTAAGTACAAATAATGCCATGATTAGCATTGAGTGCAACACAAGTTTCAAGTGGGCAAGAAGGTTTGGTTGCATTTGTAGAAGGAACACCTTACAGGGTTCCATCAAAAGTTTCATCCACTCTATTATGGACCTTACACCATCACCAATGTTATGGGTGAAAACAATTTTGATCTAAGTATCCCCCCCTTTCCTTGGCCCACACCCAATTTTCAATGTGGATCTCGTTTCATACACTCTATTATATGCCTTACACCATCAATAAGGTTATGGGTGAAAACACTCTTGATCTAAGTATCCCCCCCTTCCTTGGCTCACACCCAATGTTTAATGTGGATCTCCTTTGGCCATATTTTCCACCATTGTTGGACACATCATAAATTGCAGAGTAGCTAAGATTGAAGAATCTCAACCCAAATCGCATTAAAAATGAAAAAAATTATTATATTATGGAAATACATATTAAGAGTACTTTCCAATAGAGAATCCAACCATATCGGGTTGTAAAAGATGGCCAATTTCTACACCGAGGCAAGTGGCTCATCAAGGGCCAAGTTCAATATGAGTTTCCACATCTAATGGAGGAACTCGATGCAATGGAGAACATTGATTCCTAAGGCGGGGGGGGGAGATGATCTAGGTGGATATCAGTGGCCACCCACCTATTCCATTTGATCACAACACAACTTCTATTTTGGTATTTTTTTATTATTATAGTTTTTAGGTCTTGAACTTGCAGAGTTGTATTGAGGCCCTAAACAATTTTTTTTTGGGGGAACAATTCGATGGTGGTTTTAGAATTTATCAATAGTAAAAAAAATTGCTTCTCAAATATACCTTTACAAAGGGCTATCATGTGCACCAAACATAGATCGTATGCCAAAGTTACAACCTTGGGAAGTTGACATTCCAACTTACACCACCGGGGCCCATAATCCTTTTGTGCTTCATCTCCTAGGGTTATGATTATAGATTTTTATGGTTTCTCATTGCTTATTTATGATCAAAAGGTATCTAAGCCTAATTTTAACACAATTCAATGAAGGTACGTAGTAGTCACATCTCTTCTCAGAGATAAGCTACCACTATTAGAGCTACTTTGTTTTCATTCTGCATTTATAAAGTTTCAAAATTTTCCCTTTATTAACAAAATTCAATTTTCACTACATCTCCATGTTTTGGTTATATATATATATATATATATATATATATATATATATATATATATATATATATATATATATATATATCTATATATATATATATATATATATATTAGTTCATTCCCTTCATAGATTCAGATCAACTCTCAATACCAATGTTGATTTTGTTCCTAAATGGATATGATTCATAAGTTGTAATTCATTATAAAATGTGAATGGGCCCATAGATAAATGATTTTTCAATTCCATTGGACTCATATACATGGAATATTGTTAGGGGCATCACTCACTCATGAACTTTTTGATCGACAGGTGTTTTATCAAATGAAGAACAAAACTAGTGTTTTCCCCAATATGAGGTATTGAAAAAATGCATTTGATCATAAAACTCGAAAATGGCTACCATAAAAATTCATGGAAAATAATATTACCTCCACAATGCCAAAATATAGTTTCTAAATATTATAGTTTGCAATATCAATGTTCGATTTGTTCTTTATGCACCTAGGAACAATGTTACCTCTTCCCATGAATGGATTTGGGCCATGAGTTGCAATTCATGATAAAATGAAAATTTTCCCATGGACCAATGATTCACTAATTTCATAACATTCATATACATGTATTAATGATAATATTTCCATTCACGCATGAGATTCATTTCCCTAAAGGTGTTTCCTTGGATGAATAAGAAATTTAGTGTCTTGTATAGTGGTAGGAATTAGCAAAAAATACATTTTATGGGAAAACTTGGAAATGAATGCCTTGAAATCATGTGGCTACCATTATCACCCTTGGCATACCCAAACATACCTTTTAGATATTATATAATGTAATTATAATGGTATACATGTATTTTATAACTCCAATATTGGAATTATAAGTCCCATATCTCAAGTTGGAGAGAACTCTCCCATTGAACATGAAAAAACCTATTTTCCATTGTCTTAGTTTATGAAGATATGTCCTTGTGCCATCATCTCTCTCATCTAGATCTCTTTGCACCCTCTTAGGCCTTATATGGTGCCGCAAGTTTAGCCTTTCATATATATTAGTACTACCAAAAATATCAAGCTTCATGGATGTAGGTTTAATTTTCATTCACCACTTCAAAGCTCACTCCTTGTTTGTATCATGGAGGTTTGATCTAGTAAAGAAAGAACAACCTTAACTACCAAATTTTCCAAGGGAATATCGAAATAATTGAAAATTTTGAAATGAAATTATTTGGTAGCCATATAACTAATTTAGATTTTAATTGTCCTAATAAGATTATGATCATGGTTTTCCATTACAAATATTCTTAAGCAAAGAAGGTGACAAAGGATCTAGGTCAACACATAAGAGGATCTATGTACAACCATGAACCATAATCAACAAATATAAGACATAACATGAGAAATTCAAGTAAAATAATCATATGAGAAACCATCAAAAACATCACACATAAGAGATACCAGATGTAAGGTGGAAACCCAAAGGGACAAAACCACCGTTGAATTTTCTACTTCACTCATCTTCTATTATTATAAAAAACTTATTTTGCATAGTCACTAGCCACCACCAGTGTGCAAGCCACAACTTTCCAATCATGCAAGCCGCTACTCACTCCAAGCCACTACTTGTATGAAATTTTCAAGACACCACCTGCAACAAGCCACCATTTCCTCGACTTTGCATATTGAAATACTTGAAAATGTTGAAATGGAAATATTTGGTAGCCATATAACTAATTTAGATTTTACCTGGCCTAATAATATTGTGATCATGGTTTGCCCTTACAAATAGTATTAATCAAAGAAGGTGACAAAGGATTTAGGTTAAAATACAAGAATATCTATGTACAACCATGAACCATAAGAAAAAAATCTAAGCACATAACATGAGAACTTCAAAGAAAATAATCATATGAGAAACCATCAATAACATCACACATAAGAGACACTAGATGTAAGGTGGAAACCCAAAGGGATAAAACCATTGTTGAATGTATTACTTAACTCTTCTTCTATTATTATAAAGATTATTCTTTTACATAGTCACTAGCCACCACCACTGTGCAAGCCACAAATTACCAATCTTGTGGGTCGCCACTTGCTCTAGTCCACTACTTGTATGAACTTTGCAGGCCACCACCTACAAGAAGCCGCCACTTCCTCAAATTTGCAATCCACCACCTGTTAGAAGCCACCACTCCTAATGAGTCTCGCCCAACAAAACTAGACTATCTAGCCATTACTAGATGGAAGCCACCACTCCCAACTTCCTAGGCCACTACTTGAAGGATGCCACTATAGCCTGAATATGCAAGCCACCACTTGCTCACTAAAGGCCCCAACCTTCAATCTCTTTTATGAACCACATTTCAGAATATTTCACATTGGGTCCATGATCTCTGTAATAAAACACTTGTGAGCCTCATTTCATCCATTCTCATATTGGACTCACAATATCATATATGCATATACTCCAATATGATCTTTGATCTACATATTATCTCTAAAACAATATAGCTCACTCTCTCATACTCTTTCACTATATCTAATCCCTTCTACTTCACACTTTGGTTTCATTGATGGAATATAAAATGAATACATACCACTAAGGTTCATTCTCTTGACTTGATCGCCTTCTATAAAGATGATTAACTCAAGTTGACTCTATCCATCAAATACCATGTGCAAATACCCTATATAATGCCTCTAGAATTCAATGGAATGCACATATAATCTAGAAAACTCACTCTAGAAAGGGTAACGATGATTGTCCCTTAGGTAATTGCATTATAATTCACCCTAGAACACTAAGCACCTATTTTATAATGCTCCTTGTCTATTGGAGACCTATGTTACTAGGATTTTAGCTCAAAAGCTCAAGCAAACTGCTCTAGATCTTCCTAAAATTGATCATTAGCCCTTGCAATATTATCTAGAACTTGTAGACCATATGTAATCATTAGAAAAACCTAAATAACATGCAATCAAACCTATAATAATCATGACAACACCTCCAACTATTTTGACATCATTAACAATGCAATCGACTCCTCAACTAACTCCTTAGATAGACATTCTAGGTTGAATGCCAACAATAATTAACTCCGCATTTGACTCCTTGGCAAACACCTTAAGTTGACATACTAGGGTTACATCAATTCCAACACCATGAGGTAACATGTCCAACATAGGTTGTGGCTTTTCCCCATGTTAACATTTACTTCCCATAGTAAAATGAGGCTCTTCGTCAAATTTGCGCTTGAATGTAAATTTATAAATAGGTAAAGCCACAATGTAAAAGATAAAGACTTGTGTATATGTCTTGATGCTTTTGTATGGGTCTTGGGTTGTAATAGTTGATGTACTAGGCTGGTGAGAAACAATAATTTGAATTTCACTGAGATATCACAATGTTAATAAAAGATATTGTTTTTGCTTACTTTATGTGTTGATGCATCATGTGATGAACTATATCCTTTATATACTATGGTCTATTGAATGTAACGGATTTAATACACGTAATAGGGGTATGCCTTAATTTTTTATTTCTTCTCAATGACTAAAATGTTGAATAAGACTAATGATAAGTGTAGAATCTACATCTCCTATATCATTATAGAATTTTCCAGGTTGATGCAGTCCCTCATAGATGCCCCAGTTGAGACTTCACCTGCTTGCATGTGATGCCAAAAAGGTCGGTGTCTGAGGGGTTTTGTTGGCTAATTCACTCTAAACTTGGGTCTTCCCTCTTTGTGCCAACAACTTCTCTCAATATCTTGTGCTCACTCATGTTTCTTATCCATTTGATCCAAGTGGATATTGATGGCCACCTGGCTATTCCACTTGGATGCCCAACACTGTTTCTTTCAGTTTTTGAGTTTCCTTAATTGTAGCATAGTTTACTATTTTTGGCAGTTTTTCGGGTCTTGAACTTCCAGATCTTTTTTGAGGCCCTAAACGACGTTTTTAGGGAAAACGGAGAGACCGAAAAAGTCCCAAACCAATGTTTTAGTTTTTGTTCGGACTTCTCTTCGAGATCTTTGAAGCGAGGTATTATGATAGCCAAACAGAGATCGTATGCCAAAACCAGGAAGTTGATGTACCAATTTACCCAAACGACGCCCATAGTTTTGGCGCTTCATCTCCTAGGATAGGTTTTTGGATGTTTAGGGTTTTCCATTGTTTCTCAATAATAAATAGGCCTTTGAGCCTCATTGTAACATAGTTCAGAGGCATGTAGCTACCACATCTCTTCTCATAGATAAGCTCCCATCTCCTGAGCTAGTCTCATTTCCATTTTGTTTGTAATCATACTTCAATAGTTTTATATTAATGAAAGGAAGTTTTATTTCTGCTGCATCTTTGTATTTATGATTATATCTGTAATTTGTTGTCTTCCTGTTTAAAATCAGATCAGTGGAATCAGAGTGGTATGCTCTTTCTCTGTTTTTCTTTGCATGTCCCAAAAAAGGTTGGGATATAAGGAGTAAGGGCTAGATCTAGTTGAACCTTTGCAAGATTAGCCTCGCAAATCCCAATGGCCTCCCATGACAGATGAAAAGAAAGATGAGGGGATAGGAGATCCTATCAAAATCTTGCTTGAAGAATCCCTCGAGCAACAAAGGAATGTGATGATGGACAACTTTGCTAAGATCCTTCAACGACTACTTAGGGGCAACATATCTACTTCTAGCAGCTACTTTGGAAGCACCACACCCTTTAAGGTACAAGTTAATTTTGACATTCCCATATTTGAGGGTCATTTATATGCAAATGCCATAGATAAATGGTTAAATATGCTAGAAGGATTTTTTTTTTCATGATTTTTCCAGCTAGGAAAATATCACTTTTGTACTTCTCAAAGCCGTCCCCCACATCAAGGACTAGTGAGAAACCTACTACGAGTAGAAGGATGAAAGTACGGCCTCTTTGTTTTCAGCCACAACCACTTGGAATTCATTCTGGGATGCCATCAAGGAGTAGTACTACCCTATTGGAAGCTATGACGATAAATACATAAAGTGGACCACGCTGCGACAGGGAAGGGACCAAGACATGCCAGATTTTACCAATATTTTTCATACCCTTCGCACAAAGTTGGGTATCAAACATTCAGAGTGGCATTTGGTACTCAAAAACCGTGGCTGCCTACATAGTTACATCCAAGATGAGATGGAGTTCCTAGACATCTCCTCACTTGGCTAGGCATACTGATACGCTGTCAAGATAGAGAAGAAGTTTAAACAAAATAAGTGAGACTTTGGATTTGCGAATTCAAAGAACAAAGGAAAAAGCTAAGGCAGGGTGACCAAAGACAACCCGTTGAAGCTGCAAGAAAAGAACACCACCACGAAGTTAAATAAGGACACAGGAAAGTGGTGAGAATTCCATAAGTGTTATGAACTCTCTCACAAAAATATAGAAAAGATAGATCAACGACTTCAAAATCAACCTCTTCGAGGGGGAAACCTACTTTACATTACACAAATGAATAATTCTTGGATGATACAAATGACTAAATCTCCTTTCTATAGATATGAGTCTAAGGGGTCACAATATAATCAAAGCCGGCAAAACAATAATAATATAAGGGCACAATAATAACAATAGTGGGCTTCTATGGGGCACACTAATAACAACATGGGGACAATAGGGGCACAATAATAATAATAAGGGCCACAATGACAATGGTAATGGTGGAATCATTAGTGTTATAAGGACCTAACATGCTCCTCTCCTTCAAAAAAGAGTTGTCCTCAACGCTTGAGTAGTTCTAGATGCTTCTATATAAAATTCTCATCCTCCCATGTGGAATCTTCAGTGGGTAATTTCTTCCACTTGATGATATACTCCGAAATTGATCGATTTCGTAGCTATCGAGTCCTTGTTTTTGTACTACTTCAGGTTCCAATATGATTTTTCCTTCCTCCTCAAGTTCTGGCAATATTGTTTGAACTGGGATCTTGTCACCTATAACATTCTTTAAACATGAAACATAGAAAACTGGGTACACTCATGAATCTGCAAGAAGCTCCAATTTGTATGCCATATTACCAATGTTTTGCAACACCTTGTATGGACCATAATACTTTGGTGATAATTTATTATCCTTCTTAGCTTGCTTGAGGTAAATTTGTTTATATGGTTGTAGCCATAGGAATACCCAGTCACCTACATCAAAACTTCTTTTTATGCGATGTTGATATGCATGTTGTTTCATTCTATTCTACGTCAAAGTGAGGTTATCCTTTAAGAGTTGGAGAACTTGTTGATGCTCGATGTGATCTTCCACTTCTTGAACCTTAGAATTTTCTCTTAAATATGATGTGATGGATGGTGCATGATATCCATAAAGTGCCATAAATGGGGTCATTTTTGCTGAAATATGGAAGGAAGTGTTATACCAGTACCACCATTCAGCCAGAGGCAACCATTTGACCCATTGTGTCTGTTTATCAAAGACAAAGCAACGAAGATATACTTCTAAACATTTTTTTACTATCTCAGTTTTCCCATCATATTGAGGATGATAAGATGATCTATGAGCTAACTGAGTACCGAGACAAGAAAATAATTTTGTCCAAAAATTTCCAGTGAAAATGGGATCTCTGTCACCTACAATAATATTTGGATTTCCATGTAGCTTTTGAATTGTTTCCATAAATTCCGTAGAAACTGTATTGGCTTTAAATGGATGAGATAATGTACAAAAGTGTGCATACTTGGTAAGTCTATCAACTACCACCATGATGACACTCTTTCCTTCAGACTTGGGTAAATCTGTGATAAAATCCATTGAAACCTCCTCCCAACGTTGGCTTGGAACGGATAAAGGTTGTAATAGACCTAGGGTCTTAATTGTTTCAACTTTATTTTATTGGAAAACCAACATTCTGACACAACATTTTGAATATATGATTTAAGACCATCCCAAAAAATCTCTTCTTAACTTGTGGCAAGTTTTTAAAAATCTTGAGTGCCCTCCTAAGGGAGAAATGTGCAATTCCATAAGAATCTTTTGTTTGAGTTGGGAATTCTTACATAGGTATAAGCAATCTTTGTACCATAACGAATCATTTTTCCAACTAAATGTATCAGATGTAATAGGATCTTGTTGTAGCTTTTGAATGAGTTCCCACACTTCTTTGTCATTCTTCAATTCATCCCTTGCTTCATTTATCCAATCTAGTTGGATAATAGAAATAGTGCAAATAAATGCTTCCACATCCTCATCCTTTCTTGAGAGTGCATCTACCACAACATTTTTCTTCCCTTTTTGTAGATGATTTCAAAGTCATAACCCAAAATCTTTGTGACCCATTTTTGCTACACTTTTGAAGATAATCTTTGTTCTAAAAAGTATTTAAGACTATCATGATCCATTTTTACCTTGAAGTGTCTTCTCATTAGGTAGGGTCGCCATTTCTTAAGTGTGTGTAGTATTGCCAACATTTCATTCTCATAAATAGCTTTGTGTAAATACTTTCCTTTGATTGGATGACTTTTGAAAGAAATGGGTCTTTCTTCTTGCATTAAAACATCACCAATTCCATTTCCTGAGGCATCACATTCCACAATAAAGGTTTTTGTGAAGACCGGCATAGCTAAGACCAATGCTTGGCACATTGCCTCTTTAAGATGTTCAAAGGCCTTTGTTGCTTCGGGAGTCCATGAAAATGCATATTTCTTCAATAATGTTGTTAGAGGCGCTGCTATTCTCCCATAATTTTCAACAAACCTGCGATAATACCCTGTCAACCCAATAAATCCTCTCAAATGCTTTATGGATGTGGGGATTTTCCATTCCTTAATGGCTTTAATTTTTATAGGGTCTACCTTAACACCTTCATGAGATACAGTATGACCTATATTTTCCACCTCTTGTACTCCAAAGAAACATTTGGAGCTTTTTGCATATAATTGTTTCTCCTCCAATAGTTTGACCACGTTGTCAACATGTTGAACATGATCATTCCAAGACTAACTGTAGTTTAGTATATCATCAAAAAATACTAACACAAATTTTCTAAGGAAGGGTTTGAAAATGGAATTCATCAAACCTTGAAATGTAGAAGGTGCATTGGTAAGGCCAAAAGGCATGACCAAAAATTCGTAATGACCCTCATGAGTTCTAAATGTTGTTTTTAGGATGTCTTTAGTCTTCATTCTGATTTGATGATATCCTGAACGAAGATCCAACTTGGTGAAGTAAATTGATCCATGCAATTCATCCAATAATTCATCAATGATGGGAATGCGAAATTTATCTTTAATAGTGAGATTGTTGAGCTCCCTATAATCCGAAAACATGTGCCATGATCCATCCTCTTGTGCACCAATACTACTGGAGCAGAGAAAGAACTTTGACTAGGTTGAATTATACCAGCCTCTAGCATTTTTGTAACCATATGTTCAATTTCACTCTTTTGGGAATAGGAATATATGTAAGGCCTGATGTTTGGAGGAAAAATTCCTGGAATCAAATGAATAGCATGATCATGATCACGAATAGGTAGGAGGCCTTTGGGAGTCTCAACTACCTTGGAATGATTGTCCAAGACTATTTGGAGATCTAGAGAAATATATGATTTCGATGTGAGAACCTCTAACGAACATAATTGTGCAATTACACCTCGTTGTTCTTTCTTTAGAAGCTTTGTCATTCTATTAGATCTGATTATATTTCTCGATTTCCCTACGATACCCATTAATTCAACTTCCTTTCCTTCCGAACAAAATTTCATGAAAAGTTCTTGAAAGTTAAAATCTATTGTACCCAAGGATTGTAGCCATTGGACTCCTAGTACAACATCAACACCACCCATTGGAATGGAAAGCATTGGGTTATTCAATATATATTCTCCCATGGATAGCTTGATATTATGGCACTTTCCAAAGCAATTTATGGTTCCTCCACTTGCAACCATCACTGGACACTCTGGTGCTAGATATAGGAAGAAATTCAATTCCTTGACTATCTTACAATGAATAAAATTATGGGTACTACCTGAATCAATCAACATTATTACATTTTTCTTCTTGGTATGTCCTTCTATCTTGATAGTTTAAGGAGTGGTAATTCTAGCTAATGCATTACAAGATATGGTAGGATTCATTTCTTCTTTATCTAGGGTTTGTTCCTTGTGTATATCCTCTTCTTTTGAGGTTTCTTGTTCCTTTTCTTCCTCCTCTTCACAATCTATGTAAACTAATTTCTTCTCAGCACACTTATGACCTTTAGTGTATTTTCTATCAAAATTGTAACAAAGCTCTTTTTCTCTGTTTTCTTCCAATTTTTTTGGTGTCAACCTTGTAGGTTGTGGAAGACTAGGGGCAACAATACTTACATGTTTATAGTTGTGAGTGGTAGGTTTACTTGTTGCCATAATTTTGCTTTCCATTTTTCTTGCCAACCTGAATGCCTTCTCTAATGAATCAGGTTCCCAAAGGCGAAACTCATGTTGGATGTTATCCTTTAAAGTCCCTATGAACACATCAATCCTATGCTCCTCTAGAATATATTTTACCCTTATATTCAATTTTTGGAAATCTTCAATGTGCTCTATCATTGAACCATTTTGTTTGAGATTTATCAGTTGGCTAAAAAAGGTGTTGTGTTTTGTATCCTCATAATGTGCTATCATTTCTTCTGTAAAAGTTGCCCAAGTGAAAATTTATTAATGAGAGCAAATCCATTGATACCATACAAACTGATTTGGTTCCAAATATAAAGTTGTAATTCGTACGTTTTGCGTGTTGTGCACAATATGGAGATAGAAATATTGCTCCATCTGTAGTATCCATGTTATGGGATCCTTGCCATCAAACTTCCTCATATCGATCTTTGGAACATGGTGGGTCTTCAATCTAACATTAAAGTCTATTAAATCATGATTAATATTTATTTTGTTGTCATCATGAGTTTCCTTTACTACCCTTTCACCATTAGTAAACATTCCTTGTAGCAACTTTGTCAAATCTGTCTTCAAATCTTCCATTTTTCCTTCCATCTTAGCTTCCACGTCATTCATCTTAGCTTGCACACCTTTCTTTAAACCATCCATCTTAGCTTCCATGCCTTTCTTTAAACCATCCGTCTTAGCTTCTGTTACTTTTTGTGAGAGTGAATTTTGTTGCACTTGGTTTCGTAATTTTGATATATCATGTTTCATTTCTTCCTCTTCTTCATGAGTCATGCTAGAGCTTTCAGGTTGCTTACTATGTGTTTCCATTTTATTTCTTTGAGGCATCAATTAATGATAATTATGCTTCACTATTCCATTTGAATTCCTTCAAAATAAATTTTCAAACCAAACTTATGCAAAATTTTAAAAAAATTACACACCTTTTTTCACTTTGTAGGAGCTCGATATTGAATCTGATGTATCTCTAAAATTTCAGATCTCTAAGGTCTGAAATTGTGAACTGTGGTAGCCCTATAAGTCCTCTTTCCAATGCCACCAGCCCGATCAAAATTGGATTCTCCAAAAAAGAGTTATGCCCAATCTCCCTAGGTGACCTGATTATACACTTTTTCAGTAGAGCGAACTTGTACAAAGTGCCACGTGTTACTATTTCAAACTTCGAACCTAAAAATGATGAACAGAAAACTACAGTCTCTCTTATTTCTGTAACTTCCTAGGAAATTTCAATCTGATACTCAGAGAGAAAATTATGACGAATTTCTCAAGGTCACCTATTTGGGAGTAATTCAGAAACCTACAAAAACCCTAACTTCCTCAGATCATATCTCCAAAAATATAGCGAGAAAATACCTAAAATTCGGACCCAGGGATCATCGAGATTTCAGCACAAATGTGTTTTTTTTGGCTTCTGAAATGTTGCAAAAAAAAAAAGAAAGAAAGAAAAAGAAGAAGAAAAAGTTATAGCGAAAATGCCACAATGACATATTTGGAGCAGCGAAATGCTAGAATCCAAATGTTATGAACCAGTGCACAAAAAGATAAAAAAGATAGATCAATGACTTCAAAATCAGCCTCTTCGAGGGGGAAACCTCCTTTACATTACACAAATGAACAATAATTAGATGATTCAAATGACTAAACCTCGTTTTTATAAATAGGATTCTAAAGGGTCACAATATAATTAAATCTGACATAACAATAATAATATAAGGGCACAATAATAACAATAGTGGGCTTCTATGGGGCACACTAATAAAAATATGGACACAATAGGGGAAAAATAATAACAATCAAGGCCACAACGACAATGGTAATGGGGAAATCACTAGAATTATAGGAACCTAACAATAAGAGCCCCACTCACAACACACGTGAATGACGGACCAAGAAATCGTTGGTAGCTGAGTTGAAGGCTTCAGAATCAGATGCATGTTCCAACCCTGAGTCAAGACGTAACAAGAGGAATGACAAAGGGAAGAAGATTATTGATGTGAAGCCTAGCATCACTGTTGCCACCACCAGGATCCAGAAGAATGAGCCCGACAATCCAGAGGAGGGGGAGCATCTTTTCCACTCACAAATGTGGGTGAAGGGTTTGCCACTGCAATTCATTGTGGACAGCGGCAACCAAAAGAACCTCATTTCAACAAAGGTCCTGATGCGGTTGGGCCTACTTACCATACCACACCTACAGCAATACAACATCAAGTGGCTTCACCAAGGACAAGATCTCTGAGTCATCCAACAGTGTTTCCTTCCCTACAGCATCAAGCCCTTCATAGTTGAGGTATTGTGTGATGTTGCTCATCTCGACATTTGTGATGTATTATTAGGACAACCATAGTTGTGGAAGTGACATGTTGTATATGAGTCTAGACCTCACTCTATGGTTATTTCTTTGGGTGATACATTATACAGGATACCATAGGTAGCCCCACCTACCGCCACCTCTTTCATCTCTGGTAAAAAATTTAGTAAAATCATCTCCTAGACTAGGAAATTGATTTTCTTTTTGGTTCACTCTCAAAGTAAGGGGAATATCGTAGCCACATCCATGGACCCCAAGAAGGGTTCCTCTGCACAATAGAAGCAGGTGGACACGGTCATGAAAGAATACAGGGACATCTTCCCCTCACCCACAGGAGTACCGTTGCACTATCAGGTCAAGCATTTGTTCGATCTGACTCCCAAAGCACCTCTACCCAAAGGGTTGATATATTGCCTCTCCATTGTGGAAAATTCCAAGTGCAAGTAGTGACATGATCAACATCGGTGGCCACACAAGTTTCAGGTAGGCAACAAAGTCTGTTTACATTTGAAGAAAGAACAACTTACAAGAGCCCATTGGAAACGCAGACCACTCTAATATGGTCCTTACACCATTACCAAGGCTATGGGAAACAATGCTTTGGAGCATAGAATTCCTCCATTCCTTGGCTTGCGCCAAGTGTTCAATGTGGACTACCCTCGACCATGCTTCCCACCATTACTGGACACATCAGAGATGGTAGAACATCTTACCAGGGACCAGGTTCAACAGAAACTTATGCACCTCATGGAGGCTCTACACAAAATGGGGATCATTGCTTCCTAAGCGGGGAGGAATGATCCAGGTAAATATTGGCGGTCACCCACCTATTCCACTTGGACCCCCAACACTGTCTCTTTCAGTTTTTTGGTTTCCTCAATTGTAGCACAGTTTACTATTTTTGGCAGTTTTTCAAGTCTTGAACTTCCGGAGCCATTTTGAGGCCATAAATGATGTTCTTAGGGAAAAAAAAGAGATCGAAAACGTCCCAAATTGGCTTATGGATTTATGTTCGGCCTTCTCTTCGAGATCTTCGGACCGGGGTATTATGATAGCCAAATGAAGATTGTATGCCAAAGTTACTACCCTAGGAAGTTGATGTTCCAATTTACCCAAACGGGGTCCACATTTTTGGTGCTTCATCTCCTAGGATTAGGCTTTTGGATGTCTAGAGTTTTCCATTGTATTTGAATAATAAATAGGCCTTTTAGCCTCATTGTAACATAGTTCAGAGGCATGTAGCCACCGCAACACTTCTCAGAGATAAGCTCCCATCGCCCAAGCTAGTCTCATTTCCATTCTATTTGTAAGCATACTTCAGTATTTTTCTATTAATGAAAGGAAGTGTTATTTCTGCTGCATCTCTGTATTTATGGTTATATCTGTAATATTTTGTGTTCCTATTTAAAATCAAATTAGTGGTATCAGAGCAGTATGCGCTTTCTCTGTTTTTCTTTGCATGTCCCCAATGCGGTTGGGTTATAAGGAGTAAGGGCTCGATCTAGTTGAACCTTTGAAAGATCAACCTCACAAATCTTGATGGCCTTCCATGGAAGATGAAAAGAAAGACAAGGGGGCAGGAGATCCTATCAAAATATTGCTCGAAGAATCCCTCGAGTGACACAAGAACGCGATGATGGACAACTTTTCCAAGATCCTTCAGCGGCTACCTAGGGGCGATGCATCTACTTCCAGTAGCTACTCTGGAAGCGCCACACCATTTAAGGTACAAGTTAATTTTGACATTCCCATATTTTAGGTTCACATAGATGTAGATGACATGGATAAATGGTTAAATTTTCTAGAAGGATATTTTTTGTTCATGATTTTTCCAGTGAGGAAAAGATTACTTTTGCACTTCTCAAAGCCGCCCCCCATGTCAAGGACTGGTGGGAAACCTACTGCGACCAGAAGGATGAAATTACAGCCTCACTGTTTTCAGCCACACCCAATTGGAATTCATTCTAGGATGCCATCAAGGAGAAGTACTACCCTATCGGAAGCTATGAGGATAAATACATGAAGTGGGCCACAATGTGGCAGGTAAGGGACAAAGACATGCTAGAGTTTACCAATATTTTTCACACCCTTCGCAGGAAGTTCAGTATCAAGGATTCAGAGTGGAATTTGGTACTCAAATACCGTGGCTACCTACACAAGTACATCCAGGGCGAGATGGAGTTCCTAGACATCTCCTCGCTTGGCACAACATACCAATACGCTGTCAAGATATAGAAAAAGTTCAAGCAAAAGAAGCAAGACTTTGGATCTACAAATCTAAAGGACAAATGACAAAGCCAAGGCGGGGTGACTGAAGACAACCCATCAAAGTTGCAAGAAAATAACATTACCACGAAGTCAAATGAGGACACGGGAAAGTGGTGTGAGTTCCATAAGAGCCCCACTCACAACACAAGTGAGTGTCGGACCAAGCAGTTGCTGGTGGCCGAGTTGAAGGCTTCAAAATCAGATGCATGTTCCGACCCTAATTCAGGACCCAACAAGAGGAATGACAAAGGGAAGCAGATTATTGATGTGGAGGCTAGCACCACTGTTTCCACAGGCAAGATCCAAAACAATGACCTCGAAAATCCAGAGGGGGATCATCTTTTGCATTCAAAAATGTGGGTGAAGGGTTCGCCGCTGCAATTCATTGTCAATAGTGGCAACCAAAAGAACCTCATTTCAGTAGACATAATGAAGCAGTTGGGCCTACTGGCCATACCATATCCACATATGTACATCATCGGGTGGTTTCACCAAGGACAAGATCTCCGAGTCAGCCAGCAATGTCGCCTTCCCTACAGCATCAAGCCCTTCACAGATGAGGTATTATGTGATGTTGCTCCTCTCGATGTTTGTGATGTATTATTAAGACAACCATACCTGTGGAAGTGACATGTTGTATATGAGTCTAAACCTCACTCTGTGATTATTTCTTTGGGTGATACATTATACAGGATACTAGAGGTAGCCCCACCTACCACCACCTCTTTGATCTCTACCAAGAAATGGAGTAAGATCATCTCCCAAACTAGGAAATTTATTTTATTTCTGGTTCGCTCTCAAAGTAAGGGGAAGATCGTAGCCACATCCATGGCCTTGGGGAAGGGTTCCTCTGAACAGTAGGAGAAAATGGATACGGTCATGAAAGAATACAGGGACATCTTCTCCTCACCCACAGGAGTACCGTTGCACTGTTAGGTTAAGCATTTGTTCGATCTGACTCCCACAGCACCTCTACCCAATGGGCAGATATATCGTTGCTCCATTATGGAAAATTGAAAGTACAAGGAGGTACATGATCAACATCGAGTGCCACACAAGATTTAGGTGAGCAACAATGTTAATTACATTTGCAAAAAGAATGCCTTACAAGAGCCCAACTGGAAATGCAGACCACTCTGATATGGTCCTTACACCATTACCAAGGATGTGGGAAACAATTCTTTGGAGCATAACATTCCTCCATTCCTTAGCTTGCACTGAGTGTTCAATGTGGACCACCCTCGACCATGCTTCCCACCATTACCAGACACATTAGAGAGGCAGAACATCTCACCAGGGACCAGGTTCAACAGATATTTCCTCACCTCATGGAGACTCAGCACGCAATGGGGACCATTGCTTCCTAAGGGGGTAGGAATGATCCAGTGGATATTGGTGGCCACCTACCTATTCCACTTGGACACCCAACATTGTCTCTTTCAGTTTTTCGGTTTCCTTAATTGTAGTACAATTTACTATTTTTGGCAGTTTGTTGGATCCTGAACTTCTGGAGCCTTTTTTAGGCCCTAAATGACGATTTTAGGGAAAACAGAGAGACCAAAAATGTACCTAATTGGTTTGCCAATTTGTTTTTAGCCTTCTCTTCGAGATCTTGAAAACGAGGTATTATGATAGCTAAACAAAGATCGTATGCCAAAGTTACGACTTGGGGAAGTCGACGTACCAATTTACCCAAATGGGGCACACAGTTTTGGCACTTCATCTCCTAGGGTTAGGTTTTTGGATGTTTAGTGATCTCCATTGTTTCTCAATAATAAATAGGCCTTTGAGCCTCATTGTAACATAGTTTAGAGGCATGTAGTCACCACATCTCTTCTCAGAGATAAGCTCCCATTGCCCGAGCTAGTCTCATTTCCATTCAGTTTGTAAGCATACTTAAGTATTTTTCTATTAATGAAAGGAAGCATTATTTCTACTGCATCTCTGTATTTATGGTTATATCTATAGTTTGTTGCGTTGTTGTTTAAAATCATAGCAGTGGTATCAGAGCAGTCTGTTCTTTCTCTGTTTTTCTTTGAATTTCCCCAATGAGGTCGAAATATAAGGAGTTAGGGCTTGATCTGGTTGAACCTTTGCAAGATCAACCTCGCAAATCCCAATGACCTCCCATGGATGATGAAAATAAAGATGAGGGGGCACGAGATCCTATCAAAATCTTTCTCGAAGAATCCCTCGAGCGACAAAGGAACACGACGATGGACAACTTTCCTGATATTCTTCAACCACTACTTGGGGGCACCACATCTACTTGTAGCAGCTACTCTAGAAGTGTCATACTCTTTAAGGTACATGTTAACTTTGACATTCCCATATTTGAGGGTCACATAGTTGCGGATGCCATAGATAAATGGTTAAATCTGCTAGAAGGATATTTTTTTGTTCATGATTTTTCCAACTGGGAAAAGATCACTTTTGCACTTCTAAAAGCCACCCCCTGTTACACAAAATATTGTCACCATGACTATTTGTAGTCAGTATGGGTCTATCATCATTCCTACTATCCTCCTAAGCAAGTCTCAAACCTCAGCTCTTCATGTCAAGCTTTGAAAATGAGAGAAAGACTTTAAAAATGAATAAACCTCTGGTTCCGCACTTTCTCTCACTGTTTCCTGTGGTCCCGCACCCCCTGTTCATGTTACCTGCGGACCTGCCCGCTTTGTCTCTAAAGGAGTAGGTGCGGACCCCTGTGAAAGTCAAAAAGGCGCGAGTTTATTCTTAAAAACTCACTTTGGGTTAATTCTAGATGATTCTAGAAGGAATCTTGACATGAATGGTTTGCTCCAAGGTGGTTCATGCATCCCAAAAGAGAAGGAGCTAATCCCTTGATGAGAGGAGCTATCCCTTTGAAGGAGGGCTTTATCCCTTTGAAGGAGGACCTAGTAACTTCCCTCCATTACGCTATAAATTAAGGCATTGGGCTGGTTGCTAAGGAGGTTAGAAGCTAAACATTTTTGAGGGTAAATGCTGGTGGAATTGAGACTTCCTAGTTAAGCTTGAGAGGAGAGATCACATACCTTTTGGCTTCATTGGGAAGAGAGTGAAACTTTTCAAAGTAGAGGAGACTTCTTGTTGGACCCTGGGAGGAGCTTGTACAGCATCAAGGCACAGGTTGTAAAGTTCTTCTTTGATTTGAATTAATACAATCAGATTCATTTTTCTCAACAAATTGTCTTGTGTGATTTGTTTCATGAATTCCTTGATCATCATGATAAGTATGCTTTATTATATTGGCTTTTCAGGTGCTATTTAATTTGTGTGCTTGTTTGTGTTTGCAGATTCGCTACAAGGGAGCTCATTTGGATCAAAGGAGTGAGGCTTCCATAAACTTGCATTTGACCCAAGGTAGGCCTAAAACACTTGTTTGCCTTTGTTTATAAATTTCATATTTAGAGAAAGATAGAATTTGATTGGCTTGCTTGTCATTAGATATCATTAGATACTAGGGAGGTCGGTCTTGTCCGCAAGAACGACTCATTCCGTGTGACAAAATGGCGACTCCACTGGGGAATTGATTTTTTTATTTACTTTACTTTGACTTGAAAGACTGTGGTTTTGTTTCTGTTTTTGGCTTGTTGTGTATGGAATTGGGTAGATTTAGTAGATCTTGGATTATTTTTTGTTTTTCATACTTTTGGGAGAGGACCGCACCCTCTGCTTGTAACACAGTGCGGACCTATCCGCAGTTTTGCTTTACACACAGAGCGGTACCGCACCTGTGTGGACTGCGGACCTGCGGACCCTGTCAAAATTTTGAAAAACTTAAGATTTTCTCTTTCAGTTAGCTTAGGATTTGTTTAGGTGTTGTTATTCCCTGCCCAGACCTGCATGTGACTTGTCAGGAACTTTTCTTAGGTTAATTCCATTAGTATTAGAGTTTTAGGTGAAATTCCTAGAAGTTTTGGTTACCGGGCTTGGTTTTCATTTTGGTCTTGTAGTAGCTCAGAGCTTAGAAGCCTTAGAAGCCTCAGATCACCTTGGTTTTTACTGGCCTTCTTATGAGTTTGACCATTTGCAAAATCTACCTTTGTTGAGGAATCCATCTTGTGTTTCTCTTTGCGAAACTTCGAAAAGACTTGTGTTAAAAGTTTTGGATTTCATTTTTAGAAAAGAAAACAAAAATTGGTTGTTTTTTGACTGATTTTTGATTCTGGACAAATCAATCCTTATTTTTCTTATAGCTAAGTAAAACATCCTTGAAAAGAAATCTTGTAAGCTTTTACTTCAAATAGTTCTTAGAATTTATAGATCTCAAGATTAGATTTTTCCATAGTTTTGAGTGTTTTATAAAAATAAAAATAAAAAATCTCTTTTGGAAAAATTTTGTTTTTGTAGTATTTGAGTGTTTGAAAGAAAAGGGAAATTTTTGTGAGAATAACTAGTTGTCTCGTTTTTGAGTGCATTGGAAAGGACAAAAATCTCTTCTTTTGATTTATTTGTTAAGGAAAAGATTTGTTTTTACAAGCATTTGCATTCTCAACTCTTTCCTAGCTAGAAATTCATTGAAGGGAAAAGATTGCTTATCATCTTAAGTGCATTTTTTAGTGATTTCGAGTCGAGTCTTCACACCATAAGTTTCATCTCCGCACCTCTTGACTTAAAGAAAAACCAATAAAAATAACGCTTAAAGTAAAATCTATCTAGTAATCTTTTTATTTCTATGGATCTATTACACCAACATAGCTTAGGCTAGTATCTTGGAGTAGGGAGTAATTAACTCTCCAAGATAGTAAAACAAACAAGTCGCTGTATCTTGTGGTAGGAGAAAAATCCAATTGTTACATCTATGCTCTGGGAAAGCTTCTCTTAAAGGAGAAGCACGAGATCATATCTAAACCAGTGTGGGAATAAATCCATCCTCATTGGGAACGATAGAAGATATTCACGTATTAAAAACGGTAAACCTCGGATTAACCATTGTCGAGGAGCCTAGGGTCACTTGTTGGTAAATCTTGGATTATGTCAAGGAGCCTTCAAGGGGATTGAGCTTGTTACTCTGCCCTTGCGTGCGTATCGGATCGTAGACTGTTCCCCCAGGTATATTTGTTTCCATTGGCAACCATAGTGACCATATTCTATAGTTTTCTTTCCTAAGGTGACGGTGGAGGGAAGATCCCATTGTACCTGGAGCAGACGTCGGCTAGACTCACTTGGATTTTCTGGGGGGGTTCTCTTCACTCTAGATGGTTTAGTGGAGAAACTTGTGCCAGTCTATTCATTAAGCAGGTTACCGGGGTAACTGTTCTAACCGCCATTTCTGTATTGAATTCTGTGACATTGGATTTCATCACCAACTAGTGTTTTCAGTATGGAAATTTATTGTTTGTGTGTGGTTTGTTCTCCTAGATTCTTTAGGCGTGTGATTCAAAATTGTTTGGTTCTTTAGAGGCTTTAGGTGGTTTTCATTGAGATTTTTCTTTGTTTGCATGTGAAGTAGTTAAAATATTTAATTGTGACTGAATTACCAAGGAAGTCCCATAGACTTTGAGGCCAACCTCCTGAGTTTTCACCGAGCTAGCTTGAAGCGCTACGAGCCCTTATAACTCCTAGAGACAGTAGAGTTGGGTCACTTGAAGAAGGAGAATCTTCTTTAGTGGTACATCCTGATTATTAAGCTCTAGTAGCAGATTATAATCCACAATCTGTTTCTGTTTCCGAAGTTACTGGTAGTTTTTCATCTACTAGTGATTTAGGTGAGGAACCTGATATATCTTAACCTGAAACTGAATTTGCTACTACTCCAACATCGGGATTTGCCTCTCCAAATTCTAGTGGTCCTGGTTCACCCAGGGTAGAAAGAATAATTACCCAAAATCTTCCTTCCGGACTTATAGCTATTGAAGGACTTGCTACTCCGAAAGAAGAAGGTATCCCTATCCCTGAAAATCAACCAGTTATAGAACTTAGGGAGCGTGAATCAATCTTTTACAGTCCACCTAGGAGCAACTCTTGGTATCGTTCATTGACCAATTTTTTGGAAAACCCGGGACTAAGTTTTTCACCACCTCGCATTCCTTTTCACCCAACACCTAGGGGTTACTATCCTCTGTTAAATATGTCAAGACAGTCGTCCATGTTTTCTCAATCTCCAGAAACCTTTTTATACGATGGTCCTTCTGTTCCCTCTAGGTATCAGTCACTTACTGGTACTTTTTCGGTAGCATCTCCTCAACCTATTGAACAAGGGTTATTAACTGGAAATAATGGAACTAAGTTGTTGAGTGTAGAAGATATTCTTATGATGTCAGGTACTATTCCTAATCCTCAACCTCAAGGTGGCCAGTTACCTCTTGGGGGGCAGCCTCAAAGTCCTCAATTATCACCAGGGGGGCAACCTCAAGGTACCCAATTTCCGCCTGGGGGGCAACCTCAAGGACAGTACATACCTACGAGACAATACGTTCCTCAAGGTCAACCCCAGACTCAATATGTGGCTCAAGGTCAACTCCAATATCAATATGTACCTCAAGGTCAACCCTAGTATCAGTACGTGCCTCAAGGTTATCAACCTCAAGGTCAGTACTCAACCCAAGGTTTCCAACCACCTTCCGGTCAATCATATGTCCAAGGAGCTAGAAATGTACCTTTCAATTATCAACCCTACCCTCAACCCAGTTATGGTCCTCAATATTCTCAACCTGTTATGGGTCCGTACCTCAGAATGAACTTAGTGTGCGATCCATCTCAATCTCAACAGGTTTTGCAACCGAATGTACAATTGTCATCTCAAACTGGACAACCCTTGGTTTCTGGTTCAATGCAGCAATCTGTCCAGTCTACTATTCAAACTTCTACACTTTTTGTAGTTTCTCAGTCTGGGCCTAGTACGCCTCGTACTCCACCTCAAACGACTGCTGCAACTACTACAAAATATGTTTAATCTACCCCACCTACTTCTGGAGTATCGACAGCTCCAGTTTCTACTGTTCCTGTATCAACTCCTCAGACATCTTTACCTCTGTCTGGATCCACAATTCAGAATTTGGTTCAAATGCTTGTAGGACAACCTGGTCCAAGTACGATTGTCACAATTCAACCTCAATTTACTTATCAACTGTACCAGGGACAATACCAATTCGTTCCTGCTGTGCAGCAACCAGTCTATCAGTATCAACTATACCCTGGGTATACATATCAACAACCTCAACAACCCCAGTATGGTCTGGTTAATCCTGGTTTTCCGGGAGGATATATATCTCAAATGCAATTCCAATTCCTAGTTATCCTGGATATCCTCCTCCTGGGGCTGGTCTCATGACCCAGGGTTTTATGGACCCTAATCGTCAGTTACCGTTTATTGCAACTTTGGACTTGCCGGACTTGTCGCGCCTTACGAACAATCCAATTAACTATCTTCCGTTTTGGCCGCCAATGCCAAATAAGTTGCCTAGTGATATTCCTAAGTTTGAAGGCAAATCAGGAGAGGACCCGTCGAACCATGTGATGACTTATCACCTCTAGTGTGCGTCTAATTCCATTTCAGATGATTCAATCCATTTAAGGCTTTTCTAGTGCACTCTAATTGGTCTTGCGGCCAAGTGGTACATTGAGTTACCGCGAGCCACTTTTTATAACTTTAGTCAGTTACCTACTTCGTTTTTAACTCATTTTCAGTTGCCAGTCAGATATGACAATGGCACAGAATTATTAACTTCATTAAAGAAATCAATGTCCACCTATATTTCAGATCACATTCATGAATGGAGACGTCGACGACATTTAGTAAAAGTTTTTATTCTGGATCAGATCTTAGTTGAATGGTTTGTAAAATCTTTATTACCGAAGATCACTGAGGATGTAGCTAAGGCCGGAGTCGTTACTGAAGAGCAAGTAATTGCTCAAGCTCAGTACCTTGACTTAGTTTATACACAGTCAGGTATGTTACATGAGAAAATCCCTGATCTTCCTAAACAAAATCAAATAATTGCAGCTCCTTCAGGGTCTCATGCCGCTGATGGTATGATTGGTACGGTTAATACCAAAAGTAAGAAGAAATATTCCAAGAATTCTTCTCCTATCATAACTTTTCCAGATTCCCCAACAGAAGATTCTTCCGGGGAAATTTCCACCGATATTCATGTTGTAGAGTCATCTACAGCCAAATAAAAATCCGGCGGTAAGAAGAAAGGGAAGAAGAAAAATAAAATAGATAAAAATTCGAAAGAGAAACTAGAAAAAGCAGAATCAACTGATGAGAAACGCAAACCTCGTTATCCTTGTCTCATTTGTGATGAATAGCATTTTACAAGAGACCGCCCTCATCGTGCAAAGGTTGCGAAAATTGTCAAAGGTTCCCAAACGCCTGATGTTTTGAAGGATCCTTTGCCTAGTCAAGACAGTAAGATGATAGGTTCTTCCTCAAATGGCTCCGAAGAACCCATAATGATGATGTCCCATGTTAGGATTGCGACTCGATCACATGATTATGGAAGTAAAAGTCCTGTTGATGGTAAAGAACCAGAATCTTCTCATTCTAACCCATCAACTTCAACTTCCAGTTCCGATCCACTACAGATCGAGAAACCTAACCCAGACTTAGTAATCAAACCGCCCACCAAGGGTATATTTCGAAATTTAGCTTTCAATCCACATGCGAGAGCGGCTCAGAACTATAACATTGTTGAAGATTTGGTTGTTTCACCTTTAGCAATGTCGGCTTTTGAAGTGCTGCAATCATGCCCAGCACAGCATAAATTACTATTGTCGGCTTGTTGAGGCCTTGAAAATCGCTGCCACAACAAAGGGGAAACCACCCGGTCCGGACCTTAGTATAGCTCCTTTTCCGTTTGGGATAGTGGCTCCGACTGGGGATAATGGGACCAGTTTCCCAATAATGGATAAAAGTGGGATGGACGAGTAATTTATGAGGTATGATAGTGATAAGGGAACAACTAAAACTATCAGCGAAATATATATTAACTATAATCTAATCCCGGGACTTATCAATCTTTCCAAGCGTAGCGTTTGATAATCTGTGCTTTAAGGCAGGCATATAGATGACTCTAACACTAAAGCATAGACGTTTAAACCATTTAAGATTGCTCTGCATAATTAGTTATGCAGAGCGATAATAGCGAATTACTACACATTGTCATTCATATCATTGCTACATGCATGATTAAAAGAAAGGCATATCACAAAACATCCAATAGTGGAATGAAATGAAGATTTGTTGTTACATCGCATACATGTATTCAACAATAGCAAAAGATAATAACACAACAATTCATATAAAAGGAAAGAGGACAGATGCAGATAAAAGTACCATGTAAGCTGCTCAACAATCCATTATGTAAATCGCTACGTCGTAGTCCTTCCTTCAAACCAGAAAGAATTCCAAACAAGAGACAATAGTGCACAAATGCATAAAACAACCTTCTCGTCAAATAAAGGACTATTGGTCGAGTTTCACAAAAGAATATAGGCTGAAGCACAGTAGTGCAAACTTCAGCCTTTAAGTCTATTACAAAATTTTACGACCCTTTCCAAAACAATGAAAGGGTCTATAAATACTAATCTAATCTAAATATCTAAGAAAAACTGAAAACTATTAAATTGGCATCAATAACTATTTCTCCATATTTCTTGGCGATCTGGCAGTCGGCAGCAATGCTTCATTCGGTGGGCTCTTTGCCTTTAAACCTCAACTGACATATCACCAGCATTGGCTCTACTTCCAGTGGAGTGTTGAGACGCGACGTGAGCTGGGCATCATATGTGGCATCCTGAAAGTCGGGGATTAGGCACTTGAGAGCATCTGTTAAACACTTAAGAGCCGACCTTTGAGTGTGCGGTTTGATTAGAAAGTGCCAATATGCGTCGGAGGTTAAAGTATTTACTCCAGCAATTAACTTTCTCTTTTCCTCCAGTCCATGATAACTTGTTTGTTCAATTATGTTCGCCGTGGTTATGCTTCCAGGTGTACACTGAGAGATCATGTTGGCCCAATAGAGTGTATTGTTGACCAAATCAATCATATTGTTGGCAATCATTTTACACCTTGAAGATGCTCTTTCCGCTTTCATCATCTGAGTGTTCCATTCCGTGAAGAGTATGTCTTTGAACGGCTCATAGATCCTAGGCAAGTTTGCTTCTTTTCCCTCATCAGTATCTTGCCAATCAAGATATGAGGTTATGGTTTCTTCGGCCTGATCTAGCTCATTTCTGGCTTTTTCAATTTGCTGACATACTGCTGCAGATGCTTCACATAATGGCTCAGCCTCAGTTAGTTGTTGGCACAAGAGTCTAACCTGAGAGATTAATGCATTATTTATTCGAGCTGCCTCTGCTCTGAAATCTTCGACTTTCTTAGTGCCCTTGATATCTTCGAGCTGTGCTAATAGTCGAGCGATTTGCTCATCCTTTGACTTTGTCATTAGCTCGTTTGCCGCTCTCAATTGTGCCAATGCTTCCGTTAATTCCTTCTGCTTCTGGATTGAGCTCTGATCAATCCTCTGTTTTTTAGTCTGCAGTTGCTGGGTTAATACATTATTTGCTTGTTGTTGCACCAGCAACCGCTCTTCTACCTGTGCTGCTTTGTTTCGCACCTCGGGTACTTCTGCTTGTAATGCACATATTTCCTGGTCCTTAGTCTTTAACAAAAGACTTACCTCTGATGCTTTATCAATAGTTGCTGCAGAATAAGCTCCCGCATACTGCGATAGCTTGGTTAGATCATCAGAGGGGTCCAATTCTTCCTTCCAGACTACATTCCCCGTGACTGTCTGCTCAGGAAAGGTGGAAGGTTGATCAAGCCTTCGTCTCTTCCTTGAGCGCTTAACAACTGATTTGTGCCTAGGGCTGTAGAAAACGTCCAGGGGAGGAATATCTTCCACCTGGAGCACAATCTGATTGGAAGGGTCTTTCGTGATTACCTCGAGATCCTTTGAAGTGGGTGGGCCGCTGGTTCCGCTTAGAACCTGAGAAGAAATGGTGTCTGGTGCGTCTTTGGAGCCTTCCTTTCCACTGATAATGGAATCGAATTGATTCCATTGTTTCAGCAATTCAGGATCTATGGAGGTCTGGGATTTACTCTTCTCCTTTTCTTGTTCCAACCTCTTTTGCTCCTCCAACTCTTTCTGCTGCTGTTCTTCTAATTCCTTTCTCTGTTTCTCTTCTTTCTCTCTTCTTTTCTTATCCGCTAATTCCTTTTTCTGCCTATCTGCCAGTTCTTTCCTTTGTTTTCCTTCTTCTTCCTTCTTCCGCTGTTCCTCCATCTGCTTCTGCTTTCTCTGTTCTTGTTCCTTCTGCTCTTTCTGCTGCTTATCCATTTGCTCCTTTCTCTGCTTCTCTGTCTGCTGCTTTTCTTGTCTTTCCTCCTATTGTTTATTTTGTTCTTTATTTATAACAGGAGGTTGGCTTGTCTGTTTCTGACCGGGCTCGCTTGAGGAGGACGCTGAGGTTAATGACGGTAAATCCAGGGCAGAGTTTGCAACCTCTGCTCTCTGAGTTTATTGAACTCAGTTAAATTCTCATCATTGTATCTCATCTTGGAAAGCTGCTTGGTTTGGCTTATTGAATCAGTAGCTTTGAACAGGTCATCAAACTCATCCTCTTGATGGTCAATCTTAGTCAGTTTGGCCTGTTCTAGGGCATTTTAGGCAGTTTTATGTGGATCATAGAGTCTGGCTGGCATAGTGGGCAGGGATAAAGCTTGCATCTTTATAGCCTCCTTTTCTGCATGCTGAAGATTATGCAGAGTAAAAACACCCATCCTTAAGGGAAAAGAGGGCCAGCCCCTCTTCTTCTCTTTCTTGAGTGTTTGAGTTACACTCTCAGCCATAATTTGGTAGGATATCTCTCGGGCTAACAGTTTGTCTGGAACATATAGAGGGAGAACATGCGGTTTGGCTTGGCTTCCATAAACCCTAATATAGGTAAAGTGCTCTTCTCCAAACCATCCTGCTACAACTGGTAAGTCAAAGGAAGTGAGATAGGAGATTTTGGGAATAGGCCGATAAAAAATGGAATAATGAATGGGAACCATAAAACCATTGCAAATTTGATACAAATGGTCCTTGTAAGAGGACTTCCACAATTTCCGATGATACAAATGAATGGGCGAAGGGTCTTGGGTGGTCCATCTCCAACCAAGGATAGGAAACTCAGAGTTAAAACACAATGTGTCCATAATGTAGGCACTATAATAAAATGGGGGGATTTTCCTTTCGGTGACTACAGATTTAGCTCTAAAATCCCGAACAGCTATAGTCAATTTATCAAAAAGAATGGTGGCCCAATCCATGATAAAACTATTAACAGCTGCTTCCATTAAGGGAACCATTTCTATATCGAAATTGGCAGAATCATGTAATCCCCATAGCCTACACATCATAATTCCCGCATAGCAATAGGGAGAAGCCAAGGAATCGACGGAGTACTTACCCGAGCTTTCGTGCTTGTGTTTGGCCGGGTTCTGCCTCCAATCCCGAATGGGCTCAGATGGTACTTCATTTTCAGCTGCAAACTTCTCCACGAAGTCTTTATTGTAGATTTTCTCTGGCTCAGGCAAATGATACATTTCCCTTAGGTGCTCTGGCTTGAACGACCCGAAAATCCGTCCGTCTCTTGTGTGGAACGTTCTGTCAATGATTGGAATTTCCTCAATTTCCCATCGCACTACATCAGTGTAGGGAAGGACTTGTTCTCTGGCGGCTATTCTGTGAAGAAAGGAATCGGCCAACTCTTTGAGAGTTGCATCGGACTTTTTGAGTGGGTCCACAGTAGCCACTGTCACTGAAACTTGTGGTTGTTCGGCCTCTAATAGATTATATGTGCCCTGCCATGTAGTCTTGTTAAGACCAGTGCATGTAGTGTCTGAAACGAGGCCTTTCTTGCTATTTGCAACAGCTTGACCTGCTACGGGTGTAATAGTAAAGCCCGTAGCCCTCTTGGATCTTTTTCCCATCATGCTTAAGCTTCTTTCAAAAGCCGAATCCTACACAATTGCAAGAGAAATCGTAACAACATAATAGCAATAACGCTTCATGGTGGGATAGATATATCATTTGAAGCGTGCCAAGATTAATTTTCAAAAGTGGCTGCGGATCCAATCATTAAGAGGATATTGCAGATGCATTAATGGTGATTTGAGGCCCGCTACTCATTAAATGTGATGATTACACCATTATCCGGGTGAATGACTCACTTAAGCGTGCAACAGATATTCTGGCGGTTAAACGCAGGTGTTCATTAATCGAAGGGGCAAAATATTTTAAATACACACGCATTACCTTATCCCTTGCATTAACGGCTTTTTGGGATTCGCGTTTTGTCAACCGGATATGAATTAAAGCTTTAAGTGATGGCTTTTAAGACTGCCGACCACCGATGAGCGAAATCGCATCGGGCTAGCGCATGGAAACAGAAGTAGGTGCATATACAATGGTTTGGGGTTACCGATTGCGATATCGCATCGCATCGGGGGTAGGAACCGGGTGCCTCACCGAAGTGCGTGGAATTCTGCCGACGGCCGATAGCGATATCGCATCGGGTCGGGGTTTAAATCATAAAGCGGTTTCACATGAGGTATCGCCGATAGCCGATCGCCGATATCGCGTCGCGTCGGGACATGAGTTATGAGCCGTTAGTGGTGTGCATGTAACATTGCCGATCGCCGATAGCGATATCGCATCGGCGGAGACCAAAATGCCATTTGAATGCGTCTCTCTTGTTGTTGCGATATGCGATCTTGCGATCGCTTTATCGCAATAACAAAAGATTATTTATTATTTGAAACATTGATGTCCCAAAAGGCTTAAATACATGAAAACTCATTTGATTATGCGGCCTTTTTTGAACATGCAAGCATTGATGCCAAAATTTTAAAAGGGACCCATTCCATATGTTAATTTTTTGAAAAATAAGAATGATATGAAATGGGGGGTTGTTGTAGGGCGCAACACGGCTATAGGAGCTATTGACGTTTAGGACTCGAACCTTATAATTTTTTATTTAGAAAATAGTACACTATGCTTACCTCATCAAATGGCTTTCCAGATCTCAGTGTTAGTCAAAAACAGACCTTGTTATAGGATTGTGATTGATGAGGGAGCCTCAACGTGTATTATGTTGATACAGTCTTGGAGATCGCTTGGTTCTCCTACACTAAATCAATCCTCGACGATTCTAAAGGCCTTTGATGGTTGTGGGTTTCATCCTTTTGGCATTCTACAGGATTTACCTATAGGGGTTGAAGGCAAAATTGTTAATCTAGATGTGGAGGTGGTTGATGCCCCTCTAGATTACAACCTTCTCTTGGGTCATAGTTGGTCTTACGCTATGACAGCTGTCGTTTCATCGGTCTTTCGGCTTATAAAGTTCCCTCATAATGGAAAGATCGTAACTATAGACCAGCTGACTTAGTTTTCATCTGACCCAACCTCTTCTGAGAGCATTCAGCATGTCGGCAAAACAACTATCTCATATAAGGATGTTGGAGTAGGACTAGTTAAAGATTCTGGTTTACTGGGAAATTTTCCTTTTCCTCCTACCAATGCATCGTCTTCTACTGCAACCATTCATATGATTTCGTCAGACACTATTGTTTATGATGATCCTTGGATCGTACCTTCCGAATCTGAGATAGACTCATTTGGTGATGTTATGCCTTTGAGTCCATATGAAATTGCGTATCAGACCGTGCAATCATTTTCCGACCCATCTTCAACCAAAATTGACTTAATGAATTTGGTCCATGAGGAATCACTTTCAACATTAAACTCCGATTCAACAACGTTTTTTGAACTTGTTCACACTGATGAGCAAATTCGTGAAATCCTATGTGTTGATGATTTACCATGGGAAGATCTTCATCATAGATCTTCATTTTTACCTGAGATTGATCGTTTTGGAAATGATTTTTCATCTATTTTTACGACTGAATATGTCAAGGAACCTCAGAATCCAATGAAAAATCTCGATTCAGAGTTAAATTTGGGAAACATTTCTTGAACTATTCCTATTGATATTTCGGTTAAGCCTAGAATTTTTGAAAACATTCATATAGGTGCCTCTTGTACAAAAGATGAAATTCAAACATATAAGGACCTATTTCAAGAATTCTGTGACGTGTTTGCCTGGTCATATGAGGAAATGCCAAGAATTGACCCTGCAATTGTTTTTCATGAAATCAAAACTTACCCAGATGCTAAACGTGTCCGGAAATGTTTGCGTCAGATCCACCCACGAAAAGCTGCAGCTATTAAAGCGGAAGTTGAAAAATTACTCAAAGCAGGTTTCATTTATCCGATTCCGTTAATGGATTGGGTATCGAATATTGTTCCTGTTAACAAAAAGCAAGGGACAATAAGAATATGTATCGATTATAGGGACATTAATCAAGCCTGTCCAAAAGACAATTACCCAACGCCTTATATCGATCAAATCATTGATGATTGTGCCGACAGTGAAATATTCTCCTTCATGGATGGTTTTTCCGGATACAATCAAATCAATATTCTACCAGCCGATCAACCAAAAACGGCTTTCATTTGTCCATGGGGGACATTTGCTTATTGCAAATTACCTTTTGGACTCAAGAACGCTAGGGCAACTTTTCAAAGAGCCATGTCTTACGCGTTTCATGACATCAAGCACATTGTGCAACCCTATCTCGATGATTTACCTGCTAATTCGTTACATCGAGCTGATCATCTCATCCATTTACGAGCAATCTTTATGAGGTGTAGGCATTATTGAATTAGGTTGAATCCACACAAGTATGTTTTCTGTATAGAAACGGGTCGGTTATTGGGGTTTGTTGTTTCAAAAGCCGGCATTCGCGATGATCCCTCAAAGGTTGAAGCTATTTTCAAATTGCCTCCTCCTTCGAGTCTTCGCCAACTCCAAAGTTTGCAAGGGAAAGCAAACTTTTTATGTCGATTCATTCCTAACTACGCCGAGATCACAAAGGGTTTTACTCGGTTGTTGAAACAGAATACTCCATTCTTTTGGGATGAGATAGCTGATAAATCTTTTGATGCACTAAAACACGCGTTGACCCATGCACCGTTATTGCATCCTCCCAACTACAACCAGGACTACTTCTTGTATCTCGCTGCTTCCCATTCCACCATCAGAATGGTGTTAGTTCAGGAGTATGAATTTGGTACTAAACATGTGATATATTACCTTAGTCGAACTTTAAATCCAACTGAGCTAAAATACTCACATGTGAAGAAATTGGCATTAGTAGCTATTCAAGCTGTCCAACGTTTTCGTCATTACATTTTACTACGTAAAACTACAGTAATTTCTGATTGCAACCCTATGATCTATATTTTGACCAAAAAATTGCTAGGGGGCAAGTATTCCAAATGAATTGTGATCCTGCAGAAGTTCAACTTGGAATTTGAAAAGTCTAAGTCGAAGAAAGCTTTAGTTTTTGCGGAGTTAATGTGTGACTTCCCGCGTGCTGACACAGAAATTGTGGCAGAGGAGTCCATTGCTGACAAATCCTTGTTTCTAATCAGCACTTTAGATCCATGGTATGGGGATATCATAGTTTATCTCTATACCCAATCCTTTCGGCTAGAGATTTCAAGGTCAGAACGTCGAAAAATACGATTCCAGTCCCAACAATTCTATATTATTGGAAATACTCTTTATCGTCGTGGGGGGGACTCTGTTTTTCGATGTTGTTTAACTTATGAAGAAGCTGAAAGGGTTCTAATTGACTGTCACTCTGGAGCATGTGGTAGTCATATGTCTGGGTTTTCCACAGCTCAAAAGATATTGTGGGCTGGCTATTTCTGGCCGTCTTTGTTTAAAGACTGTATTAACGCGGTCCGAAAATGCCACAACTGCCAAATTTTTGATCGAAAGATGTGCACTCCACCTGCTCCTCTCCACCCTATAATTTCCATCAATTCGTTTGCAAAATGGGGTATCTATTTTATTACATGTAACCCTCACTCAGCCAGGGGGCATGCGTATATCATCCTTGCGGTAGATTATTTTTCCAAGTGGGCCGAGGCGATGCCTACATTTGAGGTAGACGGCAAAACTGCTGCAATTTTCATGTTCAATCATATAATTTCTAGGTTTGGTGTTCCACAAGCGATTATCACTGATCATGGGCATCATTTTCGAAACATTATGATGACTGAACTTACATGCCAACTTGGCTTGCATCACGACAGTTCAACTCCATATTATCCACAAGCTAATGGTCTGGTTGAAGCCATCAACAATTTCTAGTCATCATGATCCAACAAATCATTGGGATTCATAGGTCGAATTGGCATAACATGCTATTTTCAGCGCTTTGGGCATATCGAACCTCAGTAAAAACATCAATTGGGTTCTCTCCTTTCCAACTAGTTTATGGTCTGGAAGTTGTGTACCCATTGAATGCGAAATCCCGTCATTGCAAATGGCCATTGAGTTACTTCCAACCACTTCTGAAGAGGAAAAACGTTTGTTATACTTGGCTCAGCTAGATGAGAATCGACGTGATGCTGCATTAGCGATCGAAACTCATGCCAAACGTATTAAAGCTCAGTATGATCGAAATTTTACCCCTTGAAATTTTTTGGAAGGAGACCTAGTCTTATTGTACGATCAAGCAAATGATAAATTAGGCGTTGGGAAATTCGTACCCATGTGGCATGCTCCTTATGTTGTTAAGAGAAAGCTAGCAAAAGGGGCCTATGAATTGGTAGACTTTGACGGGGTCTCTTTAGGTAAACCCAGAAATGGTCTCTACCTGAAGAGGTATTATGCTTAAATCTGGGTGTGGAGATTTTTAGTTAGGTTAGTTTTCTTTCTAGCTAGTGTGTTTTAGTTTAAAAAGTGTGCTTAGCTTAGAGAGTGTTTTTCACCATTATTCCTGCTTATCTTGGTTTTACTCTTGATATTGCAGATGTCGACGCCTCTCCAAACATACATTGGTTTTGTTGATGGTGCATGTCATAATACACAGAACATTTCTTCCACAGCTTGGGTTATCTATTCGCCCTCTGACGAGTTGGTATCTATGCATGGGGTAAGCCTTGGTCAAACAATGAACAACATTGCCAAGTATAGTGCAGTGATTGAGTTATTATCTGAATCTATTTCATTTGGGATTCAGAGTTTGATAGTGAGGTTAGATTCTGAACTCGTTGTATTACAGCTTAATAGAGTATATGCCATTAGAAATCCAGTGTTATTAAAATTATTTTTGAGAGTGCATCTCTTGGAACGTGAATTTGATTATATTGAATATCATCATATTCCAAGATGTTTAAATACATTAGTAGATGCAATTGCTTCTCGAATGTTAAGTAAACATTTGCAATAATCATACAAGTAAATTTAAAAACATTCCATAACATGTTTTAGAAAATAAGCCGGTAATAGTGATATAGTATAACATAGGAGTGTGTCAAATATACATCGTCTTCGATCATAGGTTGAAAAACACCTTATGATCGGCAAAAATGATAGTACAAAAGGCAAAAAATGTCATATGCGTCTACAATAGGTGATCATCCTGTCACTGGTGATGATCTCGATAAGAAACCACTGTACGAGCCACCTTACAAAGGAACCTCCTAAAATGTCCTGAGACCCCAATCACATAGCGCTATAGCCTAAGAGGAATGTCATCTATGCCGGTCTCCGGAATGTCCCCTGTCAAACGCTCTAGATGGCTCTCCAATTCGGCCAAGGTCTCTGCTGATTCGTCCTGTGGGGCTGGTGCCGTTGTAGCTGGTTGTTTCCTCTCATAGGGTCGGAGAGTGATTGGTCACCGTGGACCTACATCCGCATTTGAAACTTTTACTATCAATTTTGGGATGAGATAATAAAAAAAAAAAAAATAGAAAATGATTTTACCTTAATCATCCCGTTGCTCTCCTGGTGGAAGAGCCATGTCTGGGTCACCACGAAAATCTACCCCAGCGTAAGGAAAGTCCTAAATAGCAAAAACTTAGTTCTCCAACCAATGGAAATACTCAGGAGTGAATCGAACGACCTCTGTCCCCTCCTTAGGATGACAGGCCATAACTGCAACCCATCACATCAGTTTGGGCTCTCGGGGAAGTCTAGCTCCAACAATGAGGTGCTGTGGGACCAACATTGGGACCCTCTCCAGACCAAAACTCACGACTAAAGCACCATATCCAAAGGTCTTCAGTTGTCCGTTCTTTGCTCTAGTCAGTTTGCCTTTTATATTAGCCAACAGAGCATCGCACCAGTTGAAGATGGTGCCTCGAAAGTAGTCTACTGCCATCCGCATTTGGGATCCAATGGCTACATGTAGTGTTGCGATCCCGCAGAGCCTGGTAACAGTAAACACAATTACCTTGAGTTCAGGAAGGGATATGGTTTTGATATCTATCCCTTTGTCTCTAGTCCGGTTGTTACAGAGCTCTAGCCAGAGGCTATCGATAGACTGGCCACCTGGCCTAGTCCCGAATAGAGTCAAGTGTTCACCTCTCTAGGAAAACCAGTCAAGAAGTAAATGTCTACCAGCTCCATTTCGAGCTGGTGACCACCAATGAAGAAGCACTGGTCCTGTATGCTCCACCTGTCTACCAACCACTGCAAAAAGTCCACCTGGGCCCTCATGCCAGGTATGGCCCAGAATTTGTATAAGCCGCATGCCTTCAATGCATCAATCGAAGGTTGATGTTTTATCGCGGCGAGATCTACGTCCTCATGCTCCCATTCTCGCCAATCAAGCATGATGTATACTCTACATTCAACAAAAGGTGAATTAGAATGTCTAAAAGCAAAGTTTTTGGGTGAATTTTGAGAATTTTCGGTTTAAAAACCCTTTCTGTGTGAACTGCACCCTCTCTGTTAGAGACAGTGCGTGGATCCACACCTTGCCTTCATGGCAGGTGTAGACCCTGACTTTTTTCCCATTACGAAAAAGTCGGGGTCCGCAAGTTACCTGTGCTGTGCCTGCGAGCCCCTGCGCACGGGTTTCTAACCTAAGAATCCCTTAAAAAATGAAATTAAAGCCTAAAAACAAATTTGAAATGGATGAAATGAAAGAGTAGGATGATGTAGATTACTTGGAGGAGACGACCTTCGATTCCGACGAACGGATTTTCCGCAATCTTCACGGGAAGTATCTGACCAAAAGCTCTATTTTCTCACCTAGAACTCAAACGGTAAAAATGAATTTACAAAAGCCCTTTTTATAATTTTTTTGAATAAATGAGTTTTTAATTTGTTTATGTTTCACTTTAAAGAGGTAACTTTTGTAGCATTTTTATTCATTTTAAACAGGTATGAGTAATGTTTGAGTTTTTGTTCAGGATAACGGATTTTTCAGGCGAAATCAGTCATTTTTGACGAAAAAACATTAGAGTCACATTTAAGCTCTTTTCTGACTCCTAAAACACGAAAAGATCACCAAGTTTTTCTTTTTAAACTTGTTAAAATGGAACTAAAAAGACAGTCCACTTACAGCCCTTTTTTGACCGTAAAAACATGAAAAGATTGCTGGATTTTTGTCATTTCAAATTCGATATTGGTCATAAAACAATGTTTCATTGATCGCTCTTTTACTTTTTCAGATCAAAGGCACTGATTACGAAAATTACTCCTTGGTCGTAATGATCAAGTGGTTCTCTCAAGTATTATTTATACTTTTTTCGGGCTTGGGAGACAAATTTACGAAAAAGGACAACCATAGAGTTTTCTTCAGTTTTTTCAGACTCTCTAAAATTGAAAAACGCGGAGTTTCTCCTATACTGGACTCATTAAAATTTAACAGTAAAGGACCTGTTCAATTACAAACAGGAACGGACCACTCCTTCTTAGGGTTTGAATTTAAACTAAGTTGGACTCATCCGAAGGATGAGCTTATAATCAAGCAAATGTTATCCTCCTCAAGCTTGTCAAAAATAAAGAGGTACTTGCCAGAAATGGTGGGGGAAAAGAGAGAAAAATGAGCATGTTTGTCATACTTTGTAACCACTCTTGAACACGACACTTTTATTCACCTGGGTTGGGAAATCCTTTGCCTAACATTTGATCAAACCATATTGAAAGTATTCAACCGGTTTCTAGGTATTAACTTTGGGTCAATTGTCACCAAACCATCTGTTGTGTCGTTATGTGTTCAAGAGGTCAATGAAAACAAGCCATTCATCTGCAAAATATCTGTCATCCATTTTGACCATCCCTGAGTCAGTCCTTGCAACTAAAATTTCTTCAAACTTGATCTATGATTTCGTGTTGTGGGCTTGCCTACGACGGATCGCTTTCTATCGACTTCAGCTCATTATCTAGAAAGATGATCTAGAAATCATCAGTACCTTGGGATCTGCATGCATCAATGGCAGGTTTCTCGCCTTCGATGATAGGTTGCATCATTGACCTTCGATCGAAGGATTCCGTGACATGTTCGACATCAACACATCTATTCACATCTCATGGATTGTACTGAGTACTTTGAGAGCCATTGACATTACTGGTGGTTTCTCTCACACTTGTTAATAGTTTACATCATTGACTGGTAATCAAGTGGTTTCTACCATGTTCGACTTTGTTATGAAACCAGCTCAAGAAAATATAGAAAAGATAGATCAACGCCTTATAATTCAGCCTCTTCGAGGGGGCAACCTCCTTTACTTTACATAAATGAACAATTCTTGGATGATACAAATGAAAATACCTCCTTTCTATATATAGGAGTCTAAGGGGGCATAACATAATCAAAACCGACATAACAAAAATAATGTAAGGGCACAATAATAACAATAGTGGGCTTCTATGGGGAACAAGAGTAACAATATGGGCACTACATGGGTACATCAATAATAAGGGGGTTGTACTAATAACAATAAGGGGTTACACTAGTAGTATAGGGGCCTAACATGCCCCTCTCCTTCAAAAAGCGTTGTCCTCAACGCTTGAGTAGTTCTTGATGCTTCTATATAAAATTCTTGTCCTCCCAGGTGGAATCTTCAGCAGGTAAGTTCTTCCACTTAATGAGATACTCTGAAATTGATCGATTCCGTAGCTGTCAGGTTCTTGCTTCTGTGACTACTCCAGGTTCCAATATGATTTTTCCTTCCTCTTCAATTTCTGGCAATATTGTTTGCATTGGAACCTTTTGCAACTTTTGAATAAGTGGCCATACTTCTTTGTCCTTCTTCCATTCATCCCTTGCTTCGTTTATCCAATCTGGTTGGATAATAGAAATAGCACAAAACAATGCTTCCACATCCTCATCCTTGAAGAGTCTTCTCATTCAGTAAGGTCGCCATTTGTTAAGTGCATGTAATATTGCCCACATTTCCTTCTCATAAATAGTTTTATTTATATGTAGCAGCAAAAATACCCAATCACCTACATCAAAACATTTTTCACTATGATGTTGATCTACCTGTTGTTTCATTTGATTTTCCACCAAAGTGGCGTTATCCTTTAAAAGTTGGAGAACTTGTTGTTGATGCTCGATGTGATCTTTCACTGCTTGAACCTTTTTCTTCTTGATATCTCCTTCTATCTTTAGAGTTTGAGGAGTGGTAATTTCTTCCAATCCTTTACAAGATATGGTCGGATTCATTTCTTGATGCTCGATGTGATCTTTCACTTCTTGAACATTTTTCTTCTTGATATGTCCTTCTAGCTTGATAGTTTGAGGAGTGGTAATTCTGACCAATGAATTACAAGATATGGTTGGATTCATTTCATCTTTCTTGACGTGATCTTTCACTTCTTTCACCTTTTTCTTCTTGATATTTCCTTCTATCTTGAGAGTTTGAGGAGTGGTCTTTCTTGCTAATAGTTTACAAGATATGGTCTGATTCTTTTCTTCTTTCTCTGGGGTTGAGTCTTGGCATGTATCCTCTTCTTTTGATGTTTCTTGATCCTTTTCTTCCTCCTCTTCATACTCTATGTAAAATAATTTCTTCTCGACACACTTATGACCTTTAGTGCATTTGCTATCACAATTGTAACAAAGCCCTTTTTCTTTTTTTTCTTCCAATTGTTGTGGTGTAACCCTTGTAGATTCTGGAAGGCTTGGAGAAACAACACTTCCATCTTTATAGTTGTGAGGGGTAGACTTACATGTTGCCATAATTTTACTTTCCAATATGTCACAAAGCCCTTTTACTCTTTCCAATTGTTGTGGTGTTGCTCTAAAGAAGTTGTTGCTCTTTGTATCCTCATAATGTGCTATCATTTCCTCCGTGAGAATTGACCACGTAACAAGTTGTTTACGAGAACAAAGCCCTTTATACCATAAAAATTGATCCGGTTCTAAATATGAAGATGAAATACATACCTTTTGTAACAATGGTACACCATGTAGATCAAAATATTGCTCCATCTGAAGTATCCAATTTACCGGATCCTTGCCTTCAAACTTCCGCATCTTTCTTTTTCTTGATTTTAGGATCTCGATCTTGCAACGACTGTAACTCTGTAATTTTGGATATTTAAGTTCTGAAATTTCGACCTATAGTAGCCCTCTATGTCCTCTTTCCAATGCCACCAGTCTGATCCAAATTGGATTCTCCAAGAAAGAGTTATGCACAATCTCCCAAGATGACCTGATTATAGACCTTTCTAGAAGAGCGAACTTGTATGAAGTGCCACATGTCAATTTTTCGACCTTTGGTTCTGCAAAAAGATATACAAGAAACTATAGTCCGTCCTATTTCTATACCTTCTTACGAAATTTCAATCCGATACTCAGAGAGAAAGTTATGACGATTTTCCCCAGGTCACCTGTTTTGAATGTAATTCAGGAGTCTACAAAAAGGCCAGCTTCCTCAGATCATATCTCCGCAAATTCACGCAAAAAGCTCTGAAATTCGGACCCAAGGTTCAATACAATTTCTTATTAAATGGGTTTTTTTTGCAACTTCTGAAACATCACAGAAACAAATTTATAGCGAAAATGCCACGATGACCTGTTTGGAGTAGCGAAACCCTAGAATCCAAAGCTCTGATACCAAATGTTATGAAACCAGCTCAAGAAAAGATAGAAAAGATAGATCAACGCCTTATAATTCAGCCTCTTCAAGGGGGTAACCTCCTTTACATTACATAAATGAACAATTCTTGGATGATACAAATGAAAATACCTCCTTTCTATATATAGGAGTCTAAGGGGGCATAACATAATCAGAGCCGACATAACAATAATAATGTAAGGGCACAATAATAACAATAGTGGGCTTCTATGGCGCACAAGAGTAACAATATGGGCACTACATGGGTACATCAATATAATAAGGGGGTTGTACTAATAACAATAAGGGGTTACACTAGTAATATAGGGGCCTAACAGACTTCAACACATTAATTCGCATGGATAGAATCGTACTATTTCGGGAAGTAGAAATGAAGACCCTGGATCTAGTTTCCACCATCCAGGCTGCGAGGAATTTTGTATTCATTATACTGTGGACTATTCATAAACAGATGGTTGCGTCCATACTATGTCTACATGTGTCTATACTTGTGATGTATTACAAGGTCATTCCTATATCAGAGCAGTAGTTAGTTTTCTAGTCAGTTTTTATCTGAGTATGGGAATGCCTACCTCAGCGATGATATGATCTCATATATATATTTTACATTGAATGTTTTTTTACAGGTTCCAACCAGGCTCTCCACAAGATGATCCTCGAAATGATAAAGTACTTCACTCTTCCTAGATTATAAATGAAATCCTCATCTACTATAGACTTTGCACTTTAGGGGGCAATCTGTTGCACAAAATATTGTCACCATGACTATTTGTAGTCAGTATGGGTCTATCATCATTCATACTGTCCTCCTAAGCAAGTCTCAAACCTTAGCTCTTCATGTCAAGCTTTGAAAATGAGAGAAAGACTTTAAAAATCAATAAACCTCTGGTTCCGCACTTTCTCTCACTGTTGCCTGCGGTCCCACACCCCCTGTTCATGTTACCTGCGGACCTGCCCACTCTGTCTCTAAAGGAGTAGGTGCGGACCCCTGTGAAAGTCAAAAGGCACAATTTTATTCTAAAAAACTCACTTTGGGTTAATTCTAGATGATTCTAGAAGAATCTTGACATGGGTGGTTCGCTCCTAGGTGGTTCATGCATCCCAAAATAGAAGGAGCTAATCCCTTGATGAGAGGAGCTATCCCTTTGAAGGAGGGATTTATCCCTTTGAAGGAGGACCTAGTAACTTCCCTCCATTTCACTATAAATTAAGGCATTGGGCTGGTTGCTAAGGAGGTTAGAAGCTGAACATTTTTTAGGGTAAATTCTGGTGGAATTGAGACTTCCTAGTTAAGCTTGAGAGGAGAGATCACATACCTTTTGGCTTCATTGGGAAGAGAGTGAAACTTGTCAAAGTAGAGGAGACTTCTTGTTGGACCCTGGGAGGAGCTTGTACAGCATCAAGGCACAGGTTGTAAAGTTCTTCTTTGATTTGAATTAATACAATCAAATTCATTTTTCTCAACAAATTGTCTTATGTGATTTTTTTCATGAATTCCTTGATCATCATGATAAGTATGCTTTATTATATTGGCTTTTCAGGTGCTATTTAATTTGTGTGCTTGTTTTTGTTTGCAGATTCACTACAAGGGAGCTCATTTGGATCAAAGGAGCAAGGCTTCCACAAACTTGCATTGGACCCAAGGTAGGCCTAAAACACTTGTTTTCCTTTGTTTATAAATTGCATAATTAGATAAATATAGAATTTGATTGGCTTGCTTGTCACTAGATATCATTAGATACTAGGGAGGTCGGTCTTGTCCGCAAGAACGACTCATTCCATGTGACACACCCCCCCCCCCCCCCCACGTCAAGGACTAGTGGGAAACCTACTGCAAGTAGAAGGATGAAAATACAACCTCACTATTTTCAACTGCACTCGCTTGGAATTCATTCCACGATGCCATCAAGGAGCAGTAATACCCTATCGGAAGCTATGAGGATAAATAAATAAAGTGGACCACACTACAACAGGGAAGGGACCAAGACGTGCCAGAGTTTACCAATATTTTTCAGACCCTTCGCACAAAGTTGGGTATCAAGTATTTAGAGTGGCATTTCGTACTCAAATACCGCGGATGCCTACACAGGTACATCCAGGTCGAGATGGAGTCCCTGGACATCTCCTCGCTTGGCATGACATACTGATACGCTGTCAAGATCACAAAGAAGCTTAAACAAAAGAAGCGAGACTTTGGATCTGTGAATCTGAAGAACAAAGGACAAAGCCAAGGCGGGGTGACCGAAGACAACCCGCCAAAGCTACAAGAAAAGAACACCACGACTTAGTCAAAGAAGGACAAAAGAAAGTGGTGTGAGTTCAATAAGAGCCCTAGTCTCAACACAAGTGAGTGTTGGACCAAGCTGTTGCTAGTGGCTGAGTTGAAGGCTTCAGAATTAGATGCATGTTTCGACCCTGAGTCAAGACCCGATAAGAGGAATGAGAAAGGGAAGCAGATTATTGATGTAGAGCCTAATGCCATTTTTGCCATAGCCAAGATCCAGAAGAATGAGCCTGACGATCCAAAGGAGGGAGAATGTCTTTTCCACTCACAAATGTGGGTGAAGGGTTCACTACTGCAAATCATTGTAGACAGTGGTAGCCAAAAGAACCTCATTTTAGTAGAGGTCATGAAGCGGCTGGGCTTACTAACCATACCACACCCGTAGCCATACAACATCGAGTGGCTTCACCAAGGATGAGATCTCCACATCAGCCAACAATGTTGTCTTCCCTACACTATCAATCCCTTCACATATGAGGTATTTTTGGATGTGGCTACGATCATCCCCTTAATTTGAGAGTGAACCATCTCTATATTTATGGTTATATCTGTAATTTGTTGCATTCTTGTTTAAAATCGGATCAATGGCATTAGAGTGGTCTACTCTTTCTATGTCTTTCTTTTCATATCCCCAACAAGGTCGGGATATACAGAGTTAGGGCTCGATCTGGTTGAACCTTTGCAAGATCATCCTCACAAATCCCAATGGCCTCCCATGGCGAATGAAAAGAAAGATGAGGGGGTAGGAGATCCTATCAAAATCTTGCTCGAAGGAGCCCTCGAGCAACAAAGGAATGCGATGATGGACAACTTTGCCGAGATCCTTCAACGACTACCCAGGGGTGATGCATCTACTTCTAGAAACTACTCTAGCAACACCATACCCTTTAAGGTACACATTAATTTTGACATTCCAATACTTGAGGGTCACATAGATGCGGATGACATAGATAAATGGTTAAATTTGCTGGAAGGATATTTTTATGCTCATGATTTTTCCATCCAAGAAAAGATCACTTTTTCACTTCTAAAAGCCGCCCCCCACGTCAAGGACTGGTGGGAAACCTACTGCGAATAGAAAGATGAAAGTACATCCTCACTGTTTTCAGCCACACCCACTTGGAATTCATTCCGTGATGCCATTGAGGAGCAGTGCTACCCTGTCGGAAGCTATGAGGATAAATACATAAAGTGGACCACGCTATGGCAGGGAAGGGGCCAAGACATTCCAGAGTTTACCAATATTTTTCATACCCTTCACACAATTTGGGTATCAAGGATTTAGAGCAGCATTTGGTACTCAAATATCGCGTATTCCTACATAGGTACATCCAAGATGAGATGGAGTTCCTAGACATCTCCTCACTTGGCACGACGTACCGATACACTGTCAAGATCGAGAAGAAGTCTAAACAAAAGAAGTTAGATTTTGGATCTGCGAATCCGAAGAACAAATGACAAAGCCAAGGCAGATGACTGAAGACAACCTGTCGAAGCTGCAAGAAAAGAACACCACCACGAAGTCAAAGAAGGACACAGGAAAGTGGTGTGAGTTCCATAAGATCCCCACTCACAACACAAGTGAGTGTCGGACCAAGCAATCACTGGTGGCCGAGTTGAAGGCTTCAGAATCAGATGCATGTTCCGACCCTGAGTCAGGACCAAACAAAAGGAATGACAAAGGAAAGAAGATTATTGATGTGGAGCCTAGCACCACCGTTGCAACTGCCAAGATCCAGAAGAATGAGCTCGATGATCCAGAGGAAGGGGAGCGTCTTTTCCACTCACAAATGTGGGTGAAGGGTTTGCCGTTGTAATTCATTGTCGACAGTGACAGCCAAAAGAACCACATTTCAACAGAGGTCATGAATCGGCTAGGCCTACTAACCATACCACACCAGTAGACGTACAACATCGGGTGGCTTCAACAAGGATGAGATCTCCGAGTTAGCCAACAATGTCGTCTTCCCTACACCATTAAGCCCTTCACAGATGAGGTATTGTGTGATGTTTCTCCTCTCGATGTTTGTGATGTACTATTAGGACAACCATACTTGGGGAAGAGACATGTTGTATATGAGTCTAGACCTCGCTCTGTGATTATTTCTTTGGGTGATACATTATACAAGATACCAAAGGTAGCCCCACCTACTGCCACCTCTTTGATCTCTGCTAAGAAATGTAGTAAGATCATGTCCCAAACTAGGAAATTTATTTTCTTTCTGGTTCACTCTCAAAGTAAGGGGAAGATCGTAGCCACATCCATGGCCCCCGGGACGGTTCCTCTTCATAGTAGAAGCAGGTGGACACGGTCATGAAAGAATACAAGGACATCTTCTCCTCACCCATAGGGGTACCGTTGCACTGTCAAGTCAAGCATTCGTTTGATCTGACTCCCGGAGCACCTCTACACAATGGGTCGATATATCACCGCTCCATTGTGGAAAATTCCAAGTAAAAGCAACGACATGATCAACATCGAGTTCCACACAATTTTCAGGTGGGCAACAAAGTATGGTTACACTTGAAGAAAGAACGCCTTACAGGAGCCCATCAGAAACGCAGACCACTCTGATATCATCCTGTTGTGCTCTACAACAACCCCCCCATTTCTTATCATTTTATTCACAAAATTATCATATGAAATGGGTCCCTTTAGAGTTTGATTGGTATCAATATTGCATTATTCAAAAAAGGTCCGAAAACCAAATGAAAACATTATAAAACCCTTTTCGGAAAATCCCATTTTTATGCAAATAAATCAATCTTTTATCATTGCGATAAAGCGATCGCAAGATCGCATATCGCAATGACATAAGATACATAAATAAGTGGCACATTGGTCTCCGCCGATGCGATATCGCTATCGGCTATCGGCAATACTCGATGCACATTTTAAAGCGCCCCCATGCCATTGGCCCCGATGCGATGCGATATCGGTGATCGGCAATCGGCGATATACAATACATATCTCATATGATGCCAATACTCCCGATGCGATGCGATATCGCTATCGGCTATCGGGGTTTCCAAAAGATGGCAATATAAAAGGTTTAAGTTTGCCCCGATCGCCGATTGCGATAAAGCACAGATTTCAAAAAACCGCTGGAATAAAGGGATATCACGATTTATTTCATATTAAAGGCTTGATCCGTCCAATAATGATTCACCTGCGCGCAACCGCCAAAACATCCACATCACGCTTAAATGAATCATTCGGCCGATTAATGATATAATGGGCATTTAAGATTGGCAGGTTTTAAACAGCCATTTAATGTGATCGTAAGTCCTAAAATCCTCCCATGGATTGTATTTGCGCCCATTTTAAAAGCTAATCCCTTAATACGCATCAGTCAATATATCTCATCACTTTGAAGTTTTCATTGCCATTTCTCCGTGTTACATTTATTTTCACCTCTGTGCAGAATTCATCCAAAGGAGAAAGCTCAAGCAAAATGGGGAAGAAATCCAAGAAGACCACAGGCGCTTCCACTACGCCAGCTGCAGGACAAGCTGTCGCTGACAAAAAGAAAGGATTAATTTCAGATACAACATGTTCTGGTCTCGGCAAAACTACTTGGCAGAGTACCTACAACTTGATCGAAATCGAAGAACCTAAAGTGACAACAGTAGAAGCTACTGGGAATTCTACTCGAAAATATGAGGGTACACTTAAGGATTTAGCTGATTCCTTCCTTCACCGGATAGCAGCCAGGGAACAAATTCTCCCATACACAGATGTAGTGCGGTGGGCAATCGAAGAAATCCCAATCCTGGATAGAACCTTCAGCACCAGAGACGGGAGAATTTTCGGGTCGTTCAAAGCTGATGATTTGAGGCAAATGTATCATTTGCCTGAGCCAAAGAAGATATACAATAAGGCGTTCCTGGAAAAATTCTCAAACGAGAACAAATTTGAATCCGAACCCATCCGGGATTGGAGACAAAATCCAGCAAAACACAAACATGAGTCTTCCGGTAAGTACTCAGTTGATTCCCTGGCTTCTCCTTATTGCTACGCTGGAATAATGATGTGTAGATTGTGGGGATTGCATGACTCTTCTAATTTCACTATAGAAATGGTTCCTTTAATGGAAGCTGCATGCAACAGTATAATAATGGATTGGGCCACTATTCTCTCAGACAAACTAGCCAAAGCTGTTCTTGAGTTTAGGAATAAGACTCGCATCTCTGAAAGGATAATCCCCCCATTCTATTACAGTGCATATATTTTAGATACATTGTGTTTCAATTCTGAATTTCTCGTGCTCGGCTGGAGGTGGACGCCACAAGACCCCACGGCTATCCACATATACCATCAGAAATTATGGAAGTCCTCTTACAAGCACCATCTGTACAAAGTCTGCAATGGCTTTATGGTGCCTATTTATTATTCTATTTTTGATAAACCCATTCCCAAGATTTCCTACCAAGCTACTATTGATTTAATAGCGGTAGGGAGATGGTTTGGAGAGGAGAAATTCACTTATATAAGAGTTTTCGGTAGCCAAGCCGAACCTCATGTTCTCCCTTTATACATACCAGACAAACTGTTGGCAAGAGAAATCTCTTACCAGATTATGGCTAAGAGTGTTACACAGACTCTCAAGAAAAATAAGAAGCAGGGTTGGCCCTCTTTTCCCTTGAGATGTGGTGTCTATACTCTGCATGATCTCAAACATGCAGAAAAGGAAGCCACGAAGATTAAATCATTAACTCTGGCGACTCTCCCAAATAGGCAGTTTGATCCAAACAAAGTTGCCTATACTGCACTAGAACAGGTCAAATTGACAAAATTTGATCATAAAGAAGATATGTTTGACGACCTGTTCTCTTCAGCTGAGACAATAAATCAGGTTAAAGCATTCGCCAAAGTGAAATATAATGATGAAGGGTTGACTGAATTTAATAAACTTAGAGAATAGAGGTTGCAAACTCTGCCTCTAGATTTACTAGTGACAACCCCAGTGACATCGTCAAGCGAGCCTGATCGACAACAGTCAAAGGAACCTCCAGTTATAACGAAAGAACAAGAGAAGCCACAGGAGGAAAATCGGAAGAAAGAACAGGAGGAAAAGCAGAGAAGAGAGAAAGAAGAAAAGCAGAGAAGAGAAAAAGAGGAAAAGCAGAAGAGAGAGCAGGAGGAAAAGCAGAAGAGAGAGCAGGAAAAAGTGCGGAAGGAGACCCAAGCTGAAAAGGAAAAACAAACCACCATTGATGTCAATATAGATACTCATATTGACCCTAAATTGCTCCAGGAATGGAAGCAATTTGATTCCATTATCAGTGGTTTGGAATGTTCAAAGGACACCGACACTTCTAAGATAACGGACACACAGGATATCACTTCACCTCAGGTTCTAAGTGGAACCAGTGGCCCACCCATTTCTAAAGAGGTAGAGATAATACCAAAGGACCCCTCCGACCAAATCATTTTGCAGGTAGAAGATATTCCTCCCTTGGATGTCTTCTACAGCCCAAGGCATAAAGCGTTGGTTAAACGACAAAGGAAAAGAAGAAGGACTGATCAACCTTCCCTTTTTCCAGAGCAAACTATCACAGGCAATGTGGTTTGGAAGGAGGAATTTGACCCCTCTGATGACCTGACAAAACTATCACAGTATGCGGGAGCTTATTCAGCAGCGAAAATAGATAAGGCGTCGGAGGTAAGCCTTTTACTGAAAACCAAGGATCAAGAGATTTTCTCATTACAGGCGCAGTTAGCTGAAACAAAGCAAAAAGCGGAGCAAGCAGAGCAACAATTGTTGACGCAACAGCAAGTGAACAGTCAACTAACTCAAAAATTGCAGGCAGAAAAACAAAGGATCGACCAAAGCGCAATCCAGAAGCAGAAAGAATTATCAGAGGCATTGGCACAATTGAAGGCAGCAAACGAGCAAATGATGAAAACAAAAGATGAGCAAATTGATCAATTATCATCACAACTCGAGAAAAAAAAGGGCGTTCCACAAGTGGCTGAATTTAGAGCAGAAGCATTACAAATAAATACTGCATTAATATCCCAAATCAAGCTTCTGTGTCAACAAATAGCCCAGGCAGAGCCACTATGTGAATTAACGACATCTATAAGTAAGCATGTAGACAAGGCCAGGACTGAATTGGATCAAGCTAAAGAAACGATAGCTGCATTTCTCGACTGGCAAGATTCTGACCAAGGACAAGTGGCCAATTTACCCAGGATTTTAGAATCACACAAAGATATACTCTTCACTGAATGGCAGTCCCAGTTAATGAAAGCAGAGAGGGCGGTTTCAAGATGTAAATCAACTTCTAGCAATTTAGTTGAATTGGTCAATAACACTCTCTACTTATCAAACATGATTTCCCAATGCACACCAGGAAAGTTGACAACAATGAAAATGTTGGAGCAATCATGTTATCCAGATCTGGAAGAAAAGGGGAGGTTAATCGCTAGGATGAACAGTTTAACCTGGGACACATATTGGTTTTTCCTGGTAAAGCCGCACACACAGAGAGCTGCCCTCAAGTGCCTAACAGATGCAATCATGTACATTATTCCCGATATTCAGGATGCCACCTATGCAGCCCAGCTCAGATCGCGCCTCAACAAACCACCTGAAGTAGAGCCAATGCTTGCGATAAGTCAGCTCAGATTTAAAGGCAAGCAGCCTACTTGATGAATCATGCCGCCGACCGCCAGATCGCTGAAGAAAAATAGGATCAAGATTTATTGATACCAATTAAGTAGGATTTCTGTTTTATAGATAGGTAGATTAATTAAGTATTTATAGACCCTTTCATTGTTTTGGAAAGGGTCGTAAAGTTTTGTACTTGACTTAAAGGCTGAAGTTGCATTATTGTGCTTCAGTCATATTCTTTTATGAAACTGGACTGGTTGTTCTTAATTCGATAAGGAAGCTTTTTATGCAATTGTGCACTATTGTCTTTGTATGGAAAATGTTTCTGCGTTGAAGGAAGAATTACAAGTAGTGATTGATATTGGGAGTGTCAAAGCAGCTCATATGGTATTTCTATCTATGTCTGAATTCATTCCTTTCATGTGAATTGTTATTTGATTATCCTTGCTATTATTGATCATATGCATGTGCTTTAACAGCAGTTCTATATTCCTTCCACTATTGGATGTTTTATGGTATGCTTTTCTTTTAATCATGTATGTATCGATGATATAAATGATGAGTGTAGTAATATCACTTTAATCGCTTTGCTTAACTATTTAGGCACAGTAATCTTGAATGAAATAATATCCATGTTTGTTAGATGGAGTCATCTATATGCCTATCTATAGACACAGACCATCAAGCGCTACACTTTAAAGCTCAATAGGTTCCCGGGATCAGTTATAGTTCTCGTATTCCTATTAATAGATTTAGTTATTCGCCCATCACTAGCTTAGTTAATAAATCATCCATTCATCCCGTTTATCCACTTTTGGGAAACTGGTCCCATTATCCCCAGTCGGAGCCACTATTCCAAACGGAAAAGGAGTTGTACTAAGGTCCGGACCGGGTGGTTATCCCCAATGTTGTTGCAGCGATTTTCGAGGCTTCAACATTTTTGGCGCTAGAAGGAGGGCCTGACTGTGAATGGCACATAAACCAAAATCTATAAGCCATTCTAAGAGTAATTCTCCCTCCGTATCTCCTCGAACTTCTCATTCGCATGCTGGTTCTCCAGTATCCAAACAAGAAGAAGAGGAATCAACTACCACTGCTCAAACCCATCATACTCCAGAACAATTAAGTCTTGAATCACCTGAAGTCCAGTCTCTTATCCACAAACTTCAGAGCTTCTCGATTTCACCACAGAAATCTGAGGTATCACAAAGCAGTGCGACTTCGCAGTTCAATTTACCTCATCCTCTCACCAGACTTCAGAGCGAAAAGCTCGGTATTGAACCCACTGAGTTCCCTTTACCTAAAAGGAAAAAGGCAAAGAAATATACTGAAGGATCTGACAGTGGAGAGCTTTCATCCACATCCTCCATTGCATCTTCCCCTCTGCAAAGTCAACCGTCCACTCCCCCATTACATATCGTTGTTCACCAGGGATTAGGTACTACAACATCCCAACCTACTCACTCCTCAAATTTGTTTCCTTCCTAGACATCTGGAATTCCAGCGGTAGTATCAACCACTACTGCTATTATAATGGCAGATCCATGGACCAGACCTGGTGCAGTCAATATGCCTGCACCATTGCATCCATTACTAGATGCTCCTGAAAAATGGCTAACCAAATTTAATCCAGATGATGGGACCCAGGCTGAGGAACACATTAATAATTTCATGTTGGCAGTCAACTTGAAAGGAGTAACAGAACAAGATGTTGTTGTTAGACTCTTTGTTGTGGGGAAAAATGCCTATGCAGGATGATCCTATCCACCTAAGGTGTGACAGTGCCTTAGCAACAAACAGAGACAGCTATTCTAGTATTCTTCCTTTATGAATTAAGAATGAAGAGAGATGGATGGACTAACCGGTGTCTTCCGTTTGTCCCTCGATCCGATTTCTATTCTCTTTGAGAGTTCCCAGCTACTTTCCTTCTCGCTCGCCCAGCTTCAACAAGTTCCTGCAAGATCACAAGAAGAGAACACTACACAAAGACATAGATTCATATTCATAACTAGTTCAGGATTAGAAATAAACTAAACATACTAATGCAATCATACATCAAAGACACATCAGCATATAGGAGAAACCAAGATAGCTTTATTGATGAATAACAAGGTTCAGGAAGAGATACAACCCAGAGGGCTCCAATCCAGCATCTCCTTCCCAGCAAATGAAATTCCTATCTTCACCTTCCTTCAAAGCATTAAGCACCCAATGATTCCAACCTCAAACCAATAGCAATTCTTTGCAATAACAAAATTCCAGCCTCTAGATCTCATGGAGGAGAGATCCATATATAGATGTTTGGAGAGAGGATGAGTCAGCTTGAGATCTGACTAGTGTCCTCTCCCTCTGTCAGTTCTTGCTTCCACTTGGAGGTTCTTGCTTCCACTTGGAGATTGAGAACCTCTTACTCATCACTAGTTGAATTCACTTAGGCAAGTGTCATTGAGGAAGATTCTGGAAGCTTCCAGGGTCTTGACACCTTGTTGAATGAACTTGCCATTTGTCAATTCCCGCTCAGCGCACCCTGGTAGTGCTTCTACCTTCGTTGCAGTGCAGGTAGCTAGTGCAGACTTTGCATTTCAGCGCAGATAGCTAGTGGAGCCTCTGAATTGATCCTGAATTGACTTGTTTTTGAGCAGTTTCTGGTGGAGAACTTCTGTGAATTGCTGTGGTTTGTTAGCCTTGTTCCTCTAGGGGTAGGAAAAACATGTTTAGGGACTTTGGATCCCTTAGATTATGGACATTTCATGCTTCTAGCTGTAAGGCACAAAAATGTCTATAACAGTTGCCCCCTAAAGTATGAGGCTGTTTATCGGGTGAAATGCTTTATCAGGGGGATCCGAAGTTCATCCAGTGCTGGGAGGAGACCTGTAATAAGATATAATACAATACATTATTTTTCATACTGCTTTCATGATCTAGCTGAGGCGGGAATTCCCATGCTCAGCTTTATAAATTCATTTTTCTGTACATAGAACAGACAATCGTCTGATGGTAGACTGATATTATCATCCTTTGGGGTAGGATGATTATCTGCTGCAATGATGTACATGTCAATGTCTTTATCTTTCCTGAATATATATCGCAGCCCGGATGGATGAAACTAGATCTAGGGTCTTCAAACTCGTTCGATCTTCACTCTAAGTACAAGTCGATCCATGTGAGAAATGTTCTAAAGTCGAACATGGAAAGACATCGCTTGATTACCGGTCAATGAGGTAAACCGTTAACAAGCGCGAGAGGAATCACTGATAATGATAATGACCCTCAAGGTACTGCAGTACAATTCACGTGGTGTGAATAAAGGAATTGGCGTCGAACACCACACAAAATCTTTCGATCGAAGGTCATTGATGTATACCTGTCGCCGGAAGTGAGAAACTTGCCATTGAAGCATGCAAGCTTCAAAGTACTGAAGGGGTTGTTCCTAGATCAACTTCTTGGATAATGAGCTGATGTCGACAAGAAGCAATCCGTCAAAGGAGGGCCTTAATGTATCCCACATCAGTGACACGGAACGGAGCAAATGATTTTGATGGAGGTGAAAACGATCTGATGACATATGATTCAGGGTGGCGGTCATGAAAGGATGAAGGATAATGTATGGCAGTGGATGGGACACGGTTGACTTCTCTGAACGACTTCTCTTGAACATATGGCGACACTTATGCGATGGATTGATAGCATTACCCCAAATATGGATGGTATGGCGAGACCATGGTGATGTGACCGGTGAATGAAACAACCCAACCCGATTGTGGTACAGAGGAAAAGTGTCATGTTCAAGAGCGACTTGCTACCATCAAAGTTTTCTTTAGTTTCTCCCAATTTTTCCCCGGTCATTGCTGACCAGTACCTCTTTATTTTTGTCAAGCTTGAGGAGGATAACATATGCTTGTTCTATAACTTGCTCTTCGGGCAAGCCCATCGCTATGTTTTAACGAGCCTAGCGATAGTGAAACTCGTTCTCGTCTAAAGACAAGTTTGTCGCTATTTAATGCATTTAACGAGTCTAACGACAAAGATAACTCGGTCCTTTTCATTTTTAGAGAGTCTGAAAAGGTACATAAAGTCAACTCCGAAAGTCCTTTTTCGTCATCTAATCCCTTAAGTCCGAAAAAGTATAAAACAATACAGAAGGGATGAGTTTTCGATAGTTTTAACGAGCCAAACAAAACAAGCGCTCGATCTTTTTGTGCAATAATTCCTCAGGTCCAAAAAGATTAAAATCTAGAGGAGGGATAGCACTTCCGGTCGCTTTAACGAGCTGGAAGGCCAAAACTCGGCAATCTTTTCATATTTTACGAGTCAGATGAAAAGAGCTTAAAGAAGACTCGTCTTTTGAGGAACGAGTGATAAAACGGGTTAGCAGCTGATTCCAGGTACAGGTTGGAATTTTCCAATCACGGCAGTGTCACAAGGATGGCTAGTGAAATCACTCTTCGCAGCTATTCCTCAAAATGGGTAAACAATCATATGGAGGTGAACGATCGGCCAATGGAAAAGTGGAGGTGACGGTGCAAACACGACCAAGGCTTTAATGGCTGATGATATTACATTCACGGTGGTTATTTACCGGGATAGTTCATTTTTTAACGAGCTTAAACGTGGGTGGAAACATTTGCTCGGTCTTATGTTTATTTTTTAACGAGCATGAACTATGCGCTAAAACTGCTCGGATCTTGCGTTTATTTTTTAACGAGCATGAACTGTGTGCTAAAACTGCTCGAATCTTGCGTTTATTTTTTAACGAGCATGAACTGTGTGCTAAAACTGCTCGATTAACCCAGTCATATGATAAGAATGTCTCATTAAGATTCTATTTTTTATGGAGCTTCATCTTACAAAGCTTTGCTCCGGATCCTTTCGTTATGCAAGTTCGGAAACGACTAATCCTACGAGTTTAAAGGGTTAGACCTACAGGTTTAAAGGGAGGACCTAAAAATTTTAAAAAATAAATAGTCGCCCCTTGCTTGCACTCCAAAAGGTTTGCATGCCCCCAGGTATAAAATATGATTTCAAGGTTACCCTTACTTTGTCCGCCAAAACATTTGTTTAAGCAGGAAAGGCCTACCTCTTTCAGGCTACCCAAAGATTGTTTCATTAATCTTTCAAACAAAACACTCCTTCGGCGATATCTACCGAGATAGACAAAGGTGAATGACCTTAGTGCCAAACACGTAACTTTGACAAAAGAATCTTATTCTAGAATAACCCTCTTCCAGCATGGGCGGGGTACATACTAGTCATATTCTCCCGTAGAAACCTACCTTATACCCAAAGTTTTCCTGTCGAAGCAGACCAGGACGCATGCCCCCTGGGTTCCAGTCATATCTTCCCGGATTACTCGCGCTCATCAGGAGGACTGACCGTGGGTTGAGACATTTCTTGTGTGAAGAGACCATTTAGGGATGGTATATGACTATTTGTGATGCGTGATCCAGGAAATGAAAGATGGTCCATGAGCTTGACCACTCTTCCTTCGTGCGGAAAACACATTACTCTAAAGAGTGAGGAGACGATGGCTCCCAAGCAATATATATAGTCTCGTCCAAGGAGTAGGTTATAATCCAAGGGTCCTTGAACGACCATCACGTTCATTTGAACGGTCTTCCCTTTCAATGTGATGGGCACATTGGGGAGGATCCCTAAAGGTCGACTGGTTTCTTTATCAAAGCCTGTCAAATTTCTCATTTCAGGCAAAAGCACTGGCGAAACAAGCGCTTTCCAAGCAATAGAGGAAAGGATACTCACAGATGCCCCCTCATCAATGATGGTGCCAGCCATTACCATTCTGTATATTTGAACGATAATCCTGAATGGTATGCTTGCTGGCAAACGGGGTCTGCCTAGTCGGTTCCAGTTGAACGAGACAACTAGGTTGCTTGGTGGTGGGACCGAATAGACGGCCGGATATGACTCTGACGAAGTTCCTTCCTGCGATAAAGGAATGGGCAAATTTCCCCCTTGTTCGTCGGAGTCTGTGTTGATGAAGAGAATTTGGATGGTGTCGTCTTTATTCTCCTCTGTGATGGTATCATTCGAAGATAGAGCCTCTGAAGGCAAAACCGGGTCAACTGCCACTTCAACCTTTTGAATTTCATCAGGTATGGAATCAGACGGTTCATCTTCAATGATAGGTACTTCGGCTGACCACCTGAGCGGGCCAGCCGGGTTCTCAACTGGTGAAGGACTTGGTAGGAGTTTTTGATATCCAGGAGGAAGTTGCACTGGTAAAACCGGGCAATCTTCCAAAACTCTTTTAGCCTCGTCTAAGAAGGAACAACTGTGGATGGCATGGTCGCCTTCACACAGTTTGCAGGGAAATCTAGCTTTCCCTCTCTATCCTGTGGCTTCACTTTCACTAGTTGACGGTGTGCTGTCAACATGGCTATCAGAGGTTGATGCCACCAAATTGTGAAAACGGGGAGACCAGTCCCTTAGTATCTGAGGGATGTAGGGACAATCTCTGTGGAAGTGGTCTCCCTTGCATATGACACATGGCGATTTAGGCCTAGTCAGTGTTGTGTGTGGATTTCTGTCAGACGCCACTTGTTTGCCCCCAGTCGCTTTTGGCTCCTTCTTCTTCTTCTCTTTCTTCTTCTTTTCCTTCTTCTCCTTAGGAACTTGGTTTTTTGTTTTACCAGTTCCGTCAAGCGAAGAGGAAGGAGGAGAGGAAGAATTAGATGAAGTAGAAGGCTGGTGGGTAACTCTGGTCTGGTCTAACTGTTGATTTGACTGTTCAGGAATAGTGGTGTTCTGAACGACATTGGTTGAGAAGAGCCAGACCGGCAAGCCAATTGTCAGTCCTGGAAGCGACAATGTGGCCATATGGGGAGCACCAACATCTCCCCAAGAGGAGAAGGAACTAGGATTTCCACCAAGGGGAATTCCTTGGTTGGTGTGCTCCATTTTCTCAACCTAAAGATCAACGCAGGAAGAAGGGGTGATTGTTCCGTTTAAAATAAATTTTAACGACGCTTTAGACAAAACTTGCTTTTTCAATTTTAAAGAGTCGAGAAAAAGCTAAAGATGACTCTAGTCTCCTTCGATGTTTTAACAAGCCCGAAGTGACAAATGCTCGGATGGACTTTTTCCATTATAGAGTCTGAAAAAGGCCAGAAGGAACTGCTCTGGAGTTCTAGGTAGAGGGTGTGCCAAACTTTTTGCAAAACCGCAGAATACTTTTTAAGCTACGGGCGGTCGATCTTCCTGAATGCTGTGTTCAGTGCATTGCGATCAGTAGGGCGGCCGACACGGCTTCCTAAGGATAAAGGTTTTATGCCTATAGGGGTCTCCCAATATATACGCGACGGTACGTGGGAGCACAATCCGTGCTGGCGCTATCGTCCCTCAGGAGGAATCACCCACCATCAGCGAGATCGACAGTCACCAGGCTTTACGACACCGGAACACGTCTCTAGCCTAGACCTCTATGTTGTGCGTTATGTTGCAAAGCGTTGTTAAGTTCATTCAATTTATTTTAGGTTGATCTTTTTAGAAGTTTGCCTTTCTGGATCACCACGAGATGTAGGATACAATTCCTAAATGTAGTCTAAAGATGATAAGCAAGCTTTATATCTTTTTAACTATGAAAATCCTAGCTACAAAGGGAAAAGAAAGACACCATCTTTTCTCAAAGAGCAATCAACACACTCTAATGCACTTTTCCTAGATCAAACATGCAAATTATCAAGATGCAAATGCACAATGCAGGTGTTTGTTTTCTGCTCTCTTAATATTGATGCCTAAAAAGAAAGCTTTTTGTACAACTTTGAATTTGCTTTTAAATGACAAATACAAACAAGTTTACTTTTTCGAAACCAGAAAGGGTAGAAGAGATTACAACACTTAACGATTTTCGAAATGAATACTTGTTTTGACACTTAAAAGAGACAAACTCAAACCAAAAGCAAAAGTAAATGTATAATCAACTGCAAACAGCCAATGAACTCTCTCCTAAGATCACAATCAACAGATCTGAATCAAGGGCTACAGGATGACTATTTCACTCTTGCAAAGGAAAAATGTAAATGACACCACAAAAACATAAAAACACTCATAGTCTTTTTGTACAAAAGGAGGTGGAATTTAAGCAGAGAAAAGGAGTTATCAGACAGGTACCTATGCTGGTTACAGGCTGCAAAAATCAGAGATCAAAACAAGGCAAAACAGAGCAGAGAACCCCAGCTACTCAAGGCCTAACTGGATCAACGCACCCTCAACACAGGGGTTTTGACATTCAGCGCAGGTAGCCTTCACGGGACCTGTGTTGAAATGCAGAACCTCTTCACAGGGTCTGCGCTGAAGGAGAAACGAGAGTTTCTCACTGGGTTCTGGGTCACAGCTTGCTGATTAATCTACTGTTTCAGGCCAAATAAAAGCAACAAGCAAGGTACAATCAAAGGGATGCTTTGAGGAAGGGCTAAGATCTATCACAAAGGATCATCAAATCATTTGTGAGTCCATTGTTCAGATCATAGACAAATCCAGTGATTGGATCAAAGCAGCAGCTGTGTACTTTGCATCTGAGAATAGCAGATGCAGTTCGATTATTGTTGTTGAGTCTATGAAACAAACAATGATTGAAACACAAATAAAATGACTAAACAGATATCCCCAGCGGAGTCGCCAATTTGTTGTGGGGAAAAATGCCTATGCAGGATGATCCTATCCACCTAAGGTGTGACAGTGCCTTAGCAACAAACAGAGACAACTATTCTAGTATTCTTCCATTATGAATTAAGAATGAAGAGAGATGGATGGACTAACCGGTGTCTTCCGTTTGTCCCTCGATCCAGTTTCTCTTCTCTTTGAGAGTTCCCAGCTACTTGCCTTCTCGCTCGCCCAGCTTCAACAGGTTCCTGCAAGATCACAAGAAGAGAACACTACACAAAGACATAGATTCATATTCATAACTAGTTCAGGATTAGAAATAAACTAAACATACTAATGCAATCATACATCAAAGACACATCAACATATAGGAGAAACCAAGATAGCTTTATTGATGAATAACAAGGTTCAGGAAGAGATACAACCCAGAGGGCTCTAATCCAGCATCTCCTTCCCAGCAAATGAAATTCCTATCTTCACCTTCCTTCAAAGCATTAAGCACCCAATGATTCCAACCTCAAACCAACAACAATTCTTTGCAATAACAAAATTCCAGCCTCTAGATCTCATGGAGGAGAGATCCATATATAGATGTTTGGAGAGAGGATGAGTCAGCTTGAGATCTGACTAGTGTCCTCTCCCTCTGTCAGTTCTTGCTTCCACTTGGAGATTGAGAACCTCTTACTCATCAGTAGTCGAATTCACTGAGGCAAGTGTCATTGAGGAAGATTATGGAAGCTTCCAGGGTCTTGACACCTTGTTGAATGAACTTGCCATTTGTCAATTCCCGCTCAACGCACCCTGGTAGTGCTTCTACCTGCGTTGCAGTGCAGGTAGCCAGTGCAGACTTTGCATTTCAGCGCAGACAGCTAGTGGAGCCTCTGAATTGATCCTGAATTGACTTGTTTTTGAGCAGTTTCTGGTGGAGAACTTTTGTGAATTGCTGTGGTTTGTTAGCCTTGTTCCTCTAGGGGTATGAACAACATGTTTAGGGACTTTGGATCCCTTAGATTATGGACATTTCATGCTTATAGCTGTAAGGCACAAAAATGTCTATAACACTCTTCCCTTACACCTTGCAAGGATCAGCATGATCCTGGTATTTTTCATTACCTTCTGGTTCCATTACCAGTTGGAACACTTGCCAAGAGCAGTTTCTTACCAAATATGGAGATGATAGGTCTTTGGCTACCCTAATAAATGATCTCTCCAATCTTAGGATAGAGCATCGGGAACCAATTAAGGAATTTAATGCTCGATTCAACAAACTCCTGAACAAAATCCCGACGGCCTCCAAACCAAGTGAACAAATTCGAAGCGAATGGTATATAACCGCCCTACCTGCCAATATAGCCATTTTTGTAGATAGGGCTGGGAAACCTACCTTAGCCGAAAACATGAAAGAAGCACTTGCTGTGGAGAAACGTATCAATGCTCTAGAGAAGAAGGCTGCTCTGGAAGACAGAAAAGCCAAAAAAGTCTCTTTTAAAGATGACTCAAGAAAGAAAACCCCAAAAGACCCATATGACATGGAAGGTTTGCAAAAGGTCCTAAAAACTTTATCAAATGAAATGGTTGAAATAAAAAAACAGGTAGCCGAAACCTCAACCAAAAGACCCTTTAGGACTTATAAGAGAAATGAATCAAAGCCACCAAATGTCATATCTAATGTAGATTCAGAGCAAGAAGAAGAAGAGGAAGAGGAAACAGTCTCACCAACTGATGATGAAGAAGAAGTAGTAGAATGTCATGGAATGTGGGATTTTATACTCCCCAACTCCGATACCGATAATGAGGAAGAAGCGTTCCCAGTCACTACTAGGAGCAAAAGTACTTCTGAACCTGTTCAGGTAACGTCAAAGAAAAGGAGTGCAGGTGCCGCTACAACCAAAGAAAAAATACCTGCAAAAAAATCACCTGCAACAGTTCCCCAAAACCAGCCTTCAACCTTTAATACTCCTTCAACATCTAAAACATTAGTGGTATCCGATTCAATGGAGTATAACATTGTTGATGACATGAAGAAAACTAAAGCAAACATTACTATGTTTGAACTTAGTAAATTAAAACATCAGCAGAAATTGCTTCTCAAAGAATTGAATGTTGTTCCCTCTACACCTCTTCCCAGTGCTAAAGCTGCTAATGATTCAGGCCAACCTCCTCGCGATATGGTTGAAGCTACCGATTCAGTTCTGATTGGAGATAGATCTAATTCTCATACTCCACCTTTTCTTCTAACCTATGAGATTTATAACAGAAACCTGCACAACTGTTTGATTGACTCAGGGGCATCTTCTAACATAATGCCAGCTTCAGTTTGTTCCAAACTGAACATTGAACCCCAGAAGTCTGCTATTCATATTGTACAGTTGGACAGGACCAAAGTGCAGGTTGTGGGAGAAATTAATTCCGTAACTATCAGGTTGTCTGCTGATCCCAGAGTAGTACAAAGGATTGATATCCTAATAGCCGATATACCTGAATTTTACGGTTTAATCTTGAGTAGGGATTGGTCTGAAAAATTACATGGGTATATTTCTACTGATTGGTCACATATGTGGCTTCCCTATAAGGGTAAGCCAAATCAAATAAGGATTGATCGAGAAAAACATATGACCCATACAGTTACTGAATTTGAGCAAGAAAACCAACCTGTAGCATTTAATAACAACATTTTGGGAAATTATTCATCTGAGTCATTCTTTGGTAACTTTACTGCCCAGTCATCCCCTTTCTCAGTCAATCATTTTTCATCTCAAATTGAGAATTTTCACAAACTGATAGGTCTAGATGTTTCAATGATGCTGAGAAAACTGTAAATACATTTGTTAATACCTCTTTATTTTGGTCATTATATTTCGATGGGTCCAAATCTAGTGAGGGCTCAGGAGCAAGATGTATTTTGGTTAGCCCACTAGGAGAAAAAACAATGTTGTCTTGTAGGCTAGAATTTGAATGCACTAACAATACAACCGAATATGAAGCCTTAATCCAAAGACTGTATAAAGCAATCGGCCTTAAAGTGCAATATTTAAAAGTATTCGGCGATTCTGAAATTATTATCAAACAGGTGAGAAATACAATCCATTGTCTTTCAAATCATCTTAAACATTATCAATCGCTAGTACAAGAACTTACCTCACACTTTTTGGCATTCAATATCTCCTCCATTCCTAGGTCTCAAAATTCAGCAGCCGACCTGCTAGCCAATGTAGCTTCCAAACTCCTACCCTCTGAAGACTACAACCCAGATAGATTTTCAGTAGAATTGCTTTTTAGGCCTTCAATTCCTGACAATGTCACTAATTGGAGAGTATTTAACCATGATGAGGATATTTTACAATTCTTAACTTCTGAAAAGTCCTATGATAATCAAATTATTGAGGAAAATGAGCATGACTCCCAAATGAGAGAAACACCTCAGGAAAATGCAATTCCTAAGCCTGTGGTAAAGCTGGAGGATCTTTATGATATTAAAGACAGGTTTAAACCTGTGACTAATGCAAAGCTCCAAAGCTCTACCCTAAGGTTTGAATTGATAAATCTAGGTACTGAGCAAGCTCCTCAAAATATTAATTTAGGATTAGGACTTTCCTTCGAAGAGAAAGAGGCATTCATTAAACTGTTAAGGAAAAATAAACAGGTTTTTGCTTGGAAATATGATGATTTGAAGACATATGATACATCCATTATCCAGCATACCATCCCATTGCTTCCCAATCAGAAACCAATTCAACAGAAGTTAAGAAAAATACATCCAAGTTTAGAGAGTCAAATAAAGACTGAACTTAACAAACTCTTGAAAGCCAAGATTATTTTTCCAGTCCGACACTCAAACTGGGTCTCCAATATGGTGCCAGTCAGAAAGAAAAATGGCGACATTCGGATTTGTATTGATTTCAGAAATTTGAACAATGCAATCTTAAAAGACAATTTCCCATTACCTACCATGGAGCAAATACTCCAATCAGTAGCAGGCTCCGAATTAATGTCTTTTTTAGACGGTTTCTCAGGATATAACCAAGTTTTGGTCCATCCTGATGATTAGCTTAAAACCAAATTCAGAACCAAATGGGGAACATATGCATATCAAAAAATGCCCTTCGGACTTATTAATCCAGGGGAAACATTCCAAAGAGCGATGGATACAGCTTTTAGAGGGATGATTAATAGAACAGTGGTCATCTATCTAGACGATATTACTGTATTCTCTAAAGAGAGGTCTAATCATTTGCATGACCTAAGTCAAATCTTTCAACGCTGCAAAAGATATGGTATTTCTCTTAACCCTAAAAAATCTTTCTTCGCTCTTGACCAAGGAAAGCTCTTAGGCTTTATTGTGTCTAAAAATGGCATTTATATTGATCCTGATCGGATCAAAGAAATCTCTGAAATCCCTTTCCCGCATAATAAGAAATCCATGCAGTCATTTTTAGGCCAAATCAATTTTGTTAAAAGATTTGTTCCATATTTTTCTCAAATTATTTTGCCACTTCAAACTATGATCAAGAAGAATTCAGTCTTTAAGTGGGGAACAACGGAAAAAGAAGCGTTTGATTTAATCAAACAATCAATAATCGATGCCCCAGCCTTAAATACTCCCAATTTTTCTAATCATTTTACATTATACACTATCGTCTCCACCTCGTCTTATGCAGCAGTACTCACGCAGCTCAACGATCACAATTTGGAAGCACCCATTTCATTCTTTAGTTCAAATCTTCAGGGTGCAGAATTGAATTACTCCGAAGTAGAAAAACAAGCCTTTGCTGTATTTAAAGCAGTCAAACATTATAGACCCTTCCTTTTGAAAACCCACACAAAAGTTATAGTTCCTTTCCCCGCAGTTAGGCAACTATTAATCCAAAAAGAACTGGGTGAAAAAAGGGCAAATTGGGTCACAGCGCTTCAAGAATATGACTTAGAAATTAGGCCAGCAAAGATTGTTAGGGGCTAAGGTTTTTGCAGGTTATTGGCAGGAGCATCCAATATTCCAGAATCAAGTGATACAGATCAAACTGAGGAAATGAACCAGATAAGTGTTACTGATTCTGAGTCTCAATATGCAGATTTAATCTTTTATTTGAAAAATGGTTATGCACCTCCTAACCTGTCTTACAAAAACAAAAGGGCCATTAGGTTAAAAGCAAAGAATTTTACAATTATTGATGATATTCTTTTTAAGCAGAATTATGATTCCATCTTATTAAGATGCCTTGAGAAACCTGAAGCACAAAAGGTTTTGCAGGAGTTACATGATGGACCAGCAGGAGGACATTTTGGAGCTGACACAACAGCTCACAAAATTATTCATGTTGGATACTATTGGCCCACTCTATTTAGAGATGCCCACGAGTATGTAAGGAAATGCCTCAATTGTCAAACTTCTAGTGGAAGACAACGTAAACCAGCTTTCCCTCTACAACCAGTCAACATTGAACAACCATTTGAGCAATGGGGATTGGATATCATTGGGGAAATTACTCCACCGTCTTCCAAACAGCATAAGTATATCCTTACTGCAACCGATTATTTTGCTAAGTGGGTTGAGGCAATCCCTTTGAAGACAGAAAATTCTGAAGCAATCATTGAATTCATAGATCAATTCATCATTACCAGGTTTGGTGTCCCAAATGCTCTTGTTTTTGATAATGCATATTATTTCTCAGGCAATGCTATGTTTGATTTCGCTATTAAAAGAGGATTTAAATTGAAATATTCTGCTAATTACTATCCCCAGGGTAATGGTTTAGCAGAGTCTACTAATAAAAATCTGATCAAAATCATTAAGCGAACTATCGAACAGAATCATAAAAACTGGCACAAATCCTTAATTTTTGCATTATGGGCTGATAGGATAACACAGAAAGCTTCTATAGGATCTTCCCCATTCAACCTTGTGTATGGAAAAGAAGCAGTACTGCCCACAAATCTTGTTCTTCCTTCTCTAGCCATAGTTCAGTTCATTGAGGAAAGTCCTTCCTCTTCTATTCAGCTTAGACATGATAAAATTCTAAAATTAGAAGAGGAAAGAGAAAAAGCCAGGGTTATTCATGCCAAACATCAGCAAGTCATCAAGGCAGCTTTTGATTCAGTCTCATCCGGTAAAAACAATTTCAAGTCGGTGATTTAGTTCTGAAATGGGACAAAGCCCATGAGGACAAGGGAAAACACACCAAGTTCCAGAAGATGTGGCTTGGACCATTTCAGATCTATGAGAAGATAGGCCATTCAACCTTCATATTGCAAGACTTATCAGGTTTGAGAGATTCTCTCCCTATTAATGGCCTTATCTTGAAGAAATTCTTTAATTGAGGAGGTAACCCCTTCTCCTTTTAGTTTGATAGAGTTTTGTAGTTTGTAGGATTTTGTTTGGAAAATAATGTTGTAAGGTATCTTCTATTGACCTTTGATGTGTTTGAAAACTTGATCTACAGAAGTAGTGTGATATTTTCTTTTAAAATAATAGAACTCTTAACCAAAAGGGATAATTCCTAGGAAACTAGGTATCATTGTATTCTGAAACCACACTTCAAGTTTTGTTAACACCTCTCAAAATTTATAAGTATTATAAATCATTTTCTGTTTTCAAATAGGTCACAAAAGGTTATCAATATCAAGATAGAAGCTAATCCAACTTCAGCATCTTCAACTCTTACCCTGTCATCCATCTACTCTTAAAAGAGAAAATTGTCCATCCCATTCACCAAAGTGTATGATTACTCAGAGTGTAATTCTAAAATTTTGATATAAAAGATAAGAGGTCTTATTACAAGCCTGCTTACCATGATCATAGGGAAATAGTTTAACCGACATTACCAATACTGCATACCATAACAGGGTAATGGCTTAGCAATTATAAGACAAGGGGTCTCATCACGAGCCAGCTTGTTCGGTTAGATTACTACCAGTGAATGGCATTGTCAATAGCTGGCTACCAAACCAGGACAATGGCTTTTTATCTTATCAATAACAGCAAAAGAAAGAAATACAAAATATGAAAACATATTTTGAATTCATTCTGTTAATCACACTCTCAAATTGGATGGGACAATGGACAATAACATGGTTAAAAGGTATCCCTGTCAAAACTATGAACGTTTGCTGGCAGCATAGGCTCTACCTATGACAGATGAGTTCACTATAAAAGCTGATTTGGAAAAGTTTTATGTTTTATCAATATAAACCAATAAAGGCCTATTTAAAACTTAGAATGTATCTATTGTCTTAAGAAAAAAGAGGAAATTAACAAAATAATTTCATTTTACTCAGAATGCATTTATACCTAGTTGTATTAGAATTTTCCCTTTTGATTAGAACTCTATTTTGAAAAAGTTTAAGTATTTCTATACTTTTCAGAGATAATTGTTTCTTCCAGCGAATCGCCAATTGTTGTGCTCTACAACAACCCCCCCATTTCTTATCATTTTATTCACAAAATTATCATATGAAATGGGTCCCTTTAGAGTTTGATTGGTATCAATATTGCATTATTCAAAAAAGGTCCAAAAACCAAATGAAAACATTATAAAACCATTTTTGGAAAATCCCATTTTTATGCAAATAAATCAATCTTTTATCATTGCGATAAAGCGATCGCAAGATCGCATATCGCAATGACATAAGATACATAAATAAGTGGCACATTGGTCTCCGCTGATGCGATATCGCTATCGGCTATCGGCAATACTCGATGCACATTTTAAAGCGCCCCCATGCCATTGGCCCCGATGCGATGCGATATCGGTGATCGGCAATCGGCGATATACAATACATATCTCATATGATGCCAATACTCCCGATGCGATGCGATATCGCTATCGGCTATCGGGGTTTCCAAAAGATGGCAATATAAAAGGTTTAAGTTTGCCCCGATCGCCGATTGTGATAAAGCGCAGATTTCAAAAAATCGTTGGAATAAAGGGATATCACGATTTATTTCATATTAAAGGCTTGCTCCATCCAACAATGATTCACCTGCGCGCAACCGCCAAAACATCCACAGCACGCTTAAATGAATCATTCGCCCGATTAATGATATAATGGGCATTTAAGATTAGCAGGTTTTAAACGGCCATTTAATGTGATCGTAAGTCCTAAAATCCTCCCATGGATTGTATCTGTGCCCATTTTAAAAGCTAATCCCTTAATACACATCATTCAATATATCTCATCACTTTGAAGTTTGCATTGCCATTTCTCCATGTTACGTTTATTTTCGCCTTTGTGCAGAATTCATCCAAAGGAGAAAGCTCAAGCAAAATGGGGAAGAAATCCAAGAAGACCACAGGCGCTTCCACTACGCCAGCTGCAGGACAAGTTGTCGCTGACAAAAAGAAAGGATTAATTTCGGATACAACATGTTCTGGTCTCGGCAAAACTACTTGGTAGAGTACCTACAACTTGATCGAAATTGAAGAACCTAAAGTGACAATAGTAGAAGCTACTGGGAATTCTACTCGGAAATCTGAGGGTACTCTTAAGGATTTAGCTGATTCCTTCCTTCACCGGATAGTAGCCAGGGAACAAATTCTCCCATACACAGATGTAGTGCGGTGGGCAATCGAAGAAATCCCAATCCTAGATAGAACCTTCAGCACCAGAGATGGGAGAATTTTCGGGTCGTTCAAAGCTGATGATTTGAGGCAAATGTATCATTTGCCTGAGCCAGAGAAGATATACAATAAGGCGTTCCTGGAAAAATTCTCAAACGAGAACGAAGTTGAATCCGAACCCATCCGAGATTGGAGACAAAATCTGGCAAAACACAAACATGAGTCTTCCGGTAAGTACTCAGTTGATTCCCTGGCTTCTCCTTATTGCTACGCTGGAATAATGATGTGTAGATTGTGGGGATTGCATGAATCTTCTAATTTCACTATAGAAATGGTTCCTTTAATGGAAGCTGCATGCAACAGTATAATAATGGATTGGGCCACTATTCTCTCAGACAAACTAGCCAAAGTTGTTCTTGAGTTTAGGAATAAGACTCGCATCTCTGAAAGGATAATCCCCCCATTCTATTACAGTGCATATATTTTAGATACATTGTGTTTCAATTCTGAATTTCCTGTGCTCGGCTGGAGGTGGACGGCACAAGACCCCACGGCTATCCACATATACCATCAGAAATTATGGAAGTCCTCTTACAAGCACCATCTGTACCAAGTCTGCAATGGCTTTATGGTGCCTATTTATTATTCTATTTTTGATAAACCCATTCCCAAGATTTCCTACCAAGCTGCGATTGATTTAACAGCGGTAGGGAGATGGTTTGGAGAGGAGAAATTCACTTATATAAGAGTTTTCGATAGCCAAGCCGAACCTCATGTTCTCCCTTTATACATACCAGATAAACTATTGGCAAGAGAAATCTCTTACCAGATTATGGCTGAGAGTGTTACACAGACTCTCAAGAAAAATAAGAAGCAGGGCTGGCCCTCTTTTCCCTTGAGATGTGGTGTCTATACTCTGCATGATCTCAAACATGCAGAAAAGGAAGCTGTTAGAGTCGGTCTAGTAGCCCTCCATCAGTGATCAAAACTCTTTGCATTTGCATAAGTAGGTGTCTCATCAGTGTCATTTTTGCATTCCATTAGGCATGCCATAACCCTGATGGAGGAGTTGGTGCCTTTGTCCCCCTCTTGGCATTGCTGGATCAAGGTTGTTTCAGTCCTTAGACTCTTTCAAGCTTACTTGTCTTGTCTTGAAGTCAAATTCTAGGTCTAGGGTTTTGGTCAAGATTGCCTTCAAGGTCATGTCTCTGAAGGTCAATAAGTGCCCAGCAAGCCAGAGGGATGATTTTCAAAGTATTTCTTCGAAAGATTCTATCTTGTACAGTTAAATTTCACCTTGGATTTAAAAACCCTGTTTTTAAAGCCAAGGTCATTTTTCAAAATTTTGTAAAAAATGGTAAAATTTCAAAAGGCTTCAAAGGACAGCATGTAACCCTGGCTCCCTTGCCAAGATCCCTCAGATGTTATCCCTGCAAAAAGTATCAAGCAAAAGCACCAAATTAGTCAATTTCAAGATAAAAGGAAACCAAAAACATCAAGTTTATAAAGTGTCAAAGAAAAACATTATAAAGTGGGTTTGGGCATGAAATTAATTCAAATCAAGGTTATAAAACCCCAATCTCCCTCCATCGAGCCTCATTGTGCATCTAAGTCACTTGTAAGAGAGATTGGGCGAGAGATTGGACGAAGTTTTTGAGCTGGACAGGCGCGCGACCCGTCAAAGGTGCGCGACCCGTTGAGCGCCCTCCGACAGTGCAAATTTATAACGGGCGCGACTCGTTAGTGGTGCGCGACCCGTTGGGTGAGGCGCGCGACCCGTCAGCGCCCTCCTTATAAAACCACCTGCAAATTTCACCAAGGAGCCACAAAATCGCCGGGTTGTGTGAGGTAGGCCCTCAAGCTTAAAAATTTGTTGCTTGTTATGGTTAAAAGAAATCATGAGTACATTTTCAATGATCTCCATGTGCAAGAGAAAAGCTCCATGTTGTTGTAGTTTGAAATTGTAAAAGTGGCTAGGGTTTTATGCTGTTTTAAGGTATTCCCTTGTAATCATTTTTTCCCATTCCCATTTCTTTTTCCTTGACATTCCATGTAAATTTCCCTTGCAAAATTAGTGAAAAGCCCTAAACCCTACCCCTCTTCCCTAACAAGTAAAAATCAAACCCTAACCCTACCTCTAATAATATCCATGTTAATAAGTTTGTATAATGGTGTATATGCAATGATTTTTCCCAAAATCCCTGTTTTATATATTTATTCCCATTTTCCCTTTAAAGTGTCCCTCCCCTAACATTCCCCTCGTGCTCCTTGTCCCCTTGAAACAACATTTTAATCAGCATTTTACCAAGCAGAAACAGCTGTACATTTTAGCCATTTTGCTCCTAAAACAATGTCAGAAACCGAAACCAGTTATGAGCAAGGTGATGACCATGCATCAGCTTCAGAGTTTGAGGAACAGAGGAGGCCTCACAAGGGTGGAAAGGGCGGTCATCATAGGAGAGAGGAGCCCACCTCTTTGACCAATTTGCAAGCTTGTCCAATGGTAGTATCATGTTTCCGGTATATGTCTTGTTATGAGTTTTGCGAGAGGATCTCTCAGATTCAGCATCACAGGGATTTGGCTCGCTTATTTGTGTTGCATTTGCATGATGGACATGTGAACCTTGCTGGGGTGGATTTTACATTGACACCCGAGATGATTGCTCAAGCCACAGGGATTCCGAATTTCGGGGAGGTGTGGAACAAGCGCAGGATGTTGGACAGTGTTCAGTTTGAGCCTTCATTAGACCTGCATTCATGAGACATTTGACGGGTGTATTTCCCTTCAGATTTTTGAGGAGTGGGTTTGCTCCCATGATGAGGCTTATCATGCTCTTTTTCACCTGTGAGGGCATATTTTCACAGATATATTCGTACCATATTCGCCTATTGATGCATTTCACACGGGTACGGATGATGAACATCCCTGTTTTCATGTGCCAGAACATTGAGAGGATGGTGCCCTTGATGCAGAGGAAGAGCCCAGCTCAGCAGTATAGGAGCCTCTATCATTACGGTTTGATTCATCTTGTGGTCAGACATCAGTTGGCTCAGCAGGGCATCACATGGGAGGAGTTCATCTCTCGTGAGTTCTTTACAGCGCCACCACCACATCTGGAGATTGTTCATGAGGAGGGAGGACCATCACAGCAGCATGATATCCCCGAGACTAGCCATGTCAGCTCTCCTCCGCTTGTCACTTATCAGAGAGGCCAAAGGGCCTTATTTGCAGCAGCTCGGTGAGTATTTTCTCCACATCAGGTGGAAGGGGTCTCGCCTTCTTCATCAGCTCAGCGAGTGTTATCTCCACAGCAGGTGGAAGGGGCCTCGCTTTCTTCAGCAGCACAGGCAGCACAGAGGGGCAAGCAGCCCAAGATTGATGAGGGGCCATCAGGTGTTCCAGATATAGAGCTTATTGATCTTGATGTCAGTTCTCCTAGCCTAGAGTCGAAGGAGATCATTCAGCACCTTAGAGCTGAAAATGATGCATTGCAGAAGAGATTAGAAGGGGCACAATGGACAATCTCATATCTAGAACAGCGCAACAAGCAGTTGGAGGATGAGCAAACTCTTGATGAGTTGTGGAGGATTCGTAGTGACCGCAACTTGAATCGAAGAAGACCCGATGATCTATTACCCGCTGAGCGAGAGTCTATGCTTTTCCAGCTCAATGCTCATTTGGAGAGGCTGTTGGCCAAGGCCAACCAAGATAAGGAATTGCTTAGGAACATGAAGAATCATTATTGGGCATGGATTCACGTGTACAAGGCAAAGATGAAGGTTCTTCAAAGGCGGTTGGCCAAAGCACAAAAAAGGAGAAAAATGTCCGATCCCCTCCACATCTTGGCTGAGGCTTCCTTGAAGGAGCAAGGCACTAAATAGCTCGGTCATAGCACAAATCCCAAGAAATTTTGAGCGTTTTGGGTCAATTTTGGTTTTTTTAGGCAATTTACAGGTTTTGCCCTTTTAACGGGTCTCACCCCCCGCGCGACCCTTTCACTTGGCAACTCTATTTTGCAAAAACTTGGCATTTCCAGATTTTTCATGAAAAGTTACACATTCTCATCCATTTCCAAGAGATTTTATGAAGTTTTGGGCCTCCAGAAAGTCAAAAAACAAGCAAAAAATGACTTTCTGCCACATTTTTGAGACACAGAAAGCAGTCTTGGGAGATTGCAATTTTGGAGGGGCAAATGACCACCAAATTCAGAAGTTATAGTTGGGTTGGAAAGTAGACTCACATATCTTTCTAAAAAGCCTACTCTTGCCCCATTTGGACACCTGGAAGTGCCCCAAAAGTGCCCTCAAAGGCGCGCGACCCGTCAGGGAATGGCGCACGACCTATCAGGCAAATTTCTCAAAATTTCAGTGTACAGCTCAGCAAAACGAAGTTTTGACCATGTTTGACTTTTTGGAGTGGATTTTCATCCTCCTTGATGTAAATAATGTAATTTTATGACACTTTTACACTTATGTATCTCTTCTAGAAGATTCATTCATGAGATAGGTGAAAATTAAATGAATGGATTGGTTTCCTAGTTTATAGAGGCAAGTTGTTTTGACTGCCTAGTTTTCAGTGCTTAGTTTAGAATTGGTTGAAATAGCTCCTAGGATAGTGAGCTTGACCCCTAGAGGCAGGGAAAGATGTTAGATGATCTATATTATGTACTCTCTTGCTCATTTTCATGGTTGGACTCTTGAGGGAGAAGCTATCATTGTATTATTCACTGTATCTCTGCAATTTTTGGCTAAGGAAGACCAGGGTTTTGCAGTCCTTTTTGGGATTCTTGTGGTTACATGTATTGATGGTGTGTTTCTCTATGTACTTGTAAGTGTGTTATGTGAATCATTTCCTTTCTTTTCCTTCTGCACATTAAGCAAATGAAGTGTTAAAGTAGAACTCATGACTGTCATGCTCTGCTTTTAAGTTTGTTTAATTTCAATGTTTTCTATTGTTTAAGGAGAATTCAAAGTTATTGTTTGCTCTCCTTAACTCCTCATCTGTCATTCTTAATCATCCACCTCAATCTAAGGCATCAATACTGTCTCCTACCTCGCCCCAAAGAACCCCCTGCAGAAACTGTGTCTAATCCCCGCACCCAAAATTGCCACCTCCTCAATTTTCCACCAAAAACCCTAAAAATCCCAAATCAACCCTTTGATCAGTTTACTAGCCTAAAATCAGTGTTACCCTATTGGTTATCTCACCCATTGAAGATCTTTATCGAGATATACCGGAGAGAGCCCTCTCCTACCCCGTAGGACTAGCTACGAGGCTAAGTGGTTTGATGTTGCCTTGAGGTTTACCTTTCTCAGCCTGAGGTGAAATTTCAAGTGCTAACAGAAGCCACGAAGATTAAATCATTAACTCTGGTGACTCTCCCAAATAGGCAGTTTGATCCAAACAAAGTTGCCTATATTGCACTAGAACAGGCCAAATTGACAAAATTTGATCATAAAGAAGATATGTTTGACGACCTGTTCTCTTCAGCTGAGACAATAAATCAGGTTAAAGCATTCGCCAAAGTGAAATATAATGATGAAGGGTTGACTGAATTTAATAAACTTAGAGAACATAGGTTGCAAACTTTGCCTCTAGATTTACTAGCGACAACCCCAGCGACATCGTCAAGCGAGCCTGATCGGCAACAGTCAAAGGAACCTCCAGTTATAACGAAAGAAAAAGAGAAGCCACAGGAGGAAAATCAGAAGAAAGAACAGGAGGAAAAGCAGAGAAGAGAGAAAGAAGAAAAGCATAGAAGAGAAAAAGAGGAAAAGCAGAAGAGAGAGCAGGAGGAAAGGCAGAAGAGAGAGCAGGAAAAAGTGCAGAAGGAGACCCAAGCTGAAAAGGAAAAACAAACCACCATTGATGTCAATATAGATACTCATATTGACCCTAAATTGCTCCAGGAATGGAATCAATTTGATTCCATTATCAGTGGTTTGGAATGTTCAAAGGACACCGACACTTCTAAGATAACGGACACACAGGATATCACTTCACCTCAGGTTCTAAGTGGAACCAGCGGCCCACCCATTTCTAAAGAGGTAGAGATAATACCAAAGGACCCCTCTGACCAAATCATTTTGTAGGTAGAAGATATTCCTCCCTTGGATGTCTTCTACAGCCCAAGGAATAAAGCGGTGGTTAAACGACAAAGGAAAAGAAGAAGGACTGATCAACCTTCCCCTTTTCCAGAGCAAACTATCACAGGCAATGTGGTTTGGAAGGAGGAATTTGACCCCTCCGATGACCTGACAAAACTATCACAGTATGCGGGAGCTTATTCAGTAGCGACAATAGATAAGGCATCGGAGGTAAGCCTTTTACTGAAAACCAAGGATCAAGAGATTTTCTCATTACAGGCGCAGTTAGCTAAAACAAAGCAAAAAGCGGAGCAAGCAGAGCAACAATTGTTGACGCAACAGCAAGTGAACAGTCAACTAACTCAACAATTGCAGGCAGAAAAACAAAGGATCGACCAAAGCGCAATCCAGAAGCAGAAAGAATTATCAGAGGCATTGGCACAATTGAAGGCAGCGAACGAGCAAATGATGAAAACAAAAGATGAGCAAATTGCTCAATTATCATCACAGCTCGAGAAAACAAAGGGCGTTCCACAAGTGGCTGAATTTAGAGCAGAAGCATTACAAATAAATACTTCATTAATATCCCAAATCAAGCTTCTGTGTCAACAAATAGCCCAGGAAGAGCCACTATGTTAATTAATGGCATCTATAAGTAAGCAAGTAGACAAGGCCAGGACTGAATTGGATCAAGCTGAAGAAACGATAGCTGCATTTCTCGACTGGCAAGATTCTGACCAAGGACAAGTGGCCAATTTACCCAGGATTTTAGAATCACACAAAGATATACTCTTCACTGAATGGCAGTCCCAGTTAATGAAAGCAGAGAGGGCGGTTTCAAGATGTAAATCAACTTCTAGCAATTTAGTTGAATTGGTCAATAACACTCTCTACTTATCAAACATGATTTCCCAATGCACACCAGGAAAGTTGACAACAATGAAAATGTTGGAGCAATCATGTTATCCAGATCTGGAAGAAAAGGGGAGGTTAATCGCTGGGATTAACAGTTTAACCTGGGACACATATTGGTTTTTCCTGGTAAAGCCGCACACACAGAGAGCTGCCCTCAAGTGCCTAACAGATGCAATCGTGTACATTATTCCCGATATTCAGGATTCCACCTATGCAGCCCAGCTCAGCTCGCGCCTCAACAAACCACCTAAAGTAGAGCCAATGCTTGCGATAAGACAACTCAGATTTAAAGGCAAGCAGCCTACTTGATGAATCATGCCGCCGACTGCCAGATCGCTGAAGAAAAATAGGATCAAGATTTATTGATACCAATTAAGTAGGATTTCTGTTTTATAGATAGGTAGATTAATTAAGTATTTATAGACCCTTTCATTGTTTTGGAAAGGGTCGTAAAGTTTTGTACTTGACTTAAAGGCTGAAGTTGCACTATTGTGCTTCAGTCATATTCTTTTATGAAACTGGACCAGTTGTTCTTAATTCGATAAGGAAGCTTTTTATGCAATTGTGCACTATTGTCTTTGTATGGAAAATGTTTCTGCGTTGAAGGAAGAATTACAAGTAGCGATTGATATTGGGAGTGTCAAAGCAGCTCATATGGTATTTTTATCTATGTCTGAATTCATTACTTTCATGTGAATTGTTATTTGATTATCCTTGCTATTATTGATCATATGCATGTGCTTTAACAACAGTTCTATATTCCTTCTACTATTGGATGTTTTATGGTATGCTTTTCTTTTAATCATGTATGTATCGATGATATAAATGATGAGTGTAGTAATATCGCTTTAATCGCTTTGCTTAACTATTTAGGCACAGTAATCTTGAATGAAATAATATCCATGTCTGTTAGATGGAGTCATCTATATGCCTATCTATAGACACAGACTATCAAGCGCTACACTTTAAAGCTCAATAGGTTCTCGGGATAGGTTATAGTTCTTGTATTCCTGTTAATAGATTTAGTTATTCGCCCATCACTAGCTTAGTTAATAAATCATCCATTCATCCCGTTTATCCACTTTTGGGAAACTGGTCCCATTATCCCCAGTCGGAGCCACTATTCCAAACGGAAAAGGAGCTGTACTAAGGTCTGGACCGAGTGGTTATCCCCAATGTTGTTGCAGCGATTTTCGAGGCTTCAACACATCCTTACACCATTACCAAGGCTATGGGAAACAATTCTTTGGAGCACAACATTCCTCCATTCCTTGGTTTGCACCGTGTTCAATGTGGACCACCCTCGACCATGCTTCCCACCATTACTGGACACATTAGAGATGGAAAAACATCTCACAAGGGACCAGGTTCATTAGAAATTTCCTCACCTCATGGAGGCTCTGCATGCAATCGGCACCATTGCTTCCTAAGGGGGGAGGAATGATCCAGGTGGATATTGGTGGCCACCCACCTACTAAACTTGGACCCCCAACACTGTCTCTTTCATTTTTTCGTTTTCCTTAATTGTAGCACAATTTACTATTTTTTGCAGTTTTTCAGGTCCTAAACCTCCAGAGCCATTTTGAGGCCCTAAACGACGAGTTTAGGGAAAACAGAGAGACTGGGATCTTCAAAAATGGCATTCCCTATTTCCTTTCGAGCTTCTCTTTGAGATCTTTGAAACTAGGTATTATGATAGCCAAATGGAGATCGTATGCCAAAGTTACGACTGTAGGAAGTTGATGTACCAATTTACCCAAACGGGGCCCACAATTTTGGTTCTTCATCTCCTAGGGTTAAGTTTTTGGATGTTTAGGATTTTCAATTGTTTCTCAATAATAAATAGGCCTTTTAGCCTCATTGTAACATAGTTCAGAGGCATGTAGCCACCACATCTCTTCTCAGAGATAAGCTCCCATCGCCCGAGCTAGTCTCATTTCCATTCTGTTTGTAAGCATACTTAAGTATTTTTCTATTAATGAAAGGAAGTCTTATTTATATTACATCTCTGTATTCATGGTTATATTTGTAATTTGTAGCGTTGCTGTTTAAAATTGTATCAGTGTTATCATATCAGTATGTTCTTTCTCTGTTTTTCTTTGAATTTCCCCAACGAGGTCGGGATATAAGGAGTTAGGGCTCGATCTAGTTGAACCTTTGTAAGATCAACCTCGCAAATCCCAATGGCCTCCCATGGTGGATGAAAAGAAAGACAAGGGGGGTAGGAGATCCTATCAAAATCTTGCTTGAAGAAGCCCTCGAGCGACAAAGCAACGCGAGGATGGAAAACTTTTCCGAGATCCTTCAGCGACTACCCAGGGGCGCCACATCTACTTGCAGCAGTTACTATGGAAGTGCCACACCCTTTAAGGTACAAGTTAATTTTGGCATTCCCATATTTGAGGGTCACATAGATGTGGATGCCATAGATAAATGGTTAAATCTGCTAGAAGGATATTTTTTGTTCATGATTTTTCCAGCGAGGAAAATATCACTTTTTCACTTCTGAAAGTCGCCCCCCAAGTCAAGGACTGGTGGGAAATCTACTGCGAGTAGAAGGATGAAAGTACAGCCTCAATGTTTTCAACCGCACCCACTTGGAATTCATTCCAGGCTACCATCAAGGAGCAGTAATACCCTGTCAGAAGCTATGAGGATAAATAAATAAAGGGGACCACACTATGACAGGGAAGGGACCAAGACATGCCAGAGTTTACCAATATTTTCCATACCCTTCGCAAAAAGTTGGTATCAAGGATTCAGAGCGGAATTTCGTACTCAAATACCATGGATTCCTACATAGGTACATCTAGGACGAGATGGAGTTCCTACACATCTCCTCACTTGGCACGATGTACTGATACACTGTTAAGATCGAGAAGAAGTTTAAACAAAAGAAGCGAGACTTTGGATCTATGAATCGAAAGAACAAAGGACAAAGCCAAGGCAGGGTGACTGAAAACAACATGCCAAAGATGCAAGAAAAGAACACCACGACGAAGTCAAAGAAGGACATAGGAAAGTGGTGTGAGTTCCATAAGAGCCCCACCCACAACACAAGTGAGTGTTGGACCAAGCTGTCGTTGGTGGCTGAGTTGAATGCTTCAGAATTAGATGCATATTTTGACCCTGAGTCAGGACCCGATAAGAGGAATGATAAAGGGAAGTAGATTATTAATGTGGAGGCTAGCATCACTGTTGCCATAGCCAAGATCCAGAAGAATGAGCCTGACGATCCAAAGGAGGGAGAACGTCTTTTCCACTCACAAAGGTGGGTGAAGGGATTGCCACTGCAATTCATTGTCGACAGTGGCAGCCAAAAGAACCTCATTTTAGTAGAGGTCATGAAGTGGTTGGGCCTTCTGACCATACCACACCCACAACCGTACGACATTGAGTGGCTTCACCAACGATGAGATCTTCATGTCAGCCAGAAGTGCCCCCTTCATAGATGAGGTATTTCGTGATGTTGGTCCTCTCGAAGTTTGTGATGTATTATTAGGACAACCATACTTATGGAAGTGACATTTTTTATATGAGTCTAGACCTCTCTCTATGATTATTTCTTTGGGTGATAAATTATACAGGATACTAGAGGTAACCCCACCTACCGCCACCTCTTTGATCTCTGCCAAGAAATGTAGTAAGATCATCTCCCAGACTAGAAAATTTATTTTCTTTCTAGTTCGCTCTCAAAGTAAGGGGAATATCGTAGCCACATCCATGGTCCCCGGGAAGGGTTTCTTTGCACAACAGAAGTGGGTGGATACGGTCTTGAAAGAATTCAGGGACATCTTCTCCTCACCCACAGGGATACCATTGCACTGTTAGGTCAAGCATTCATTCGATCTGACTCCCTGAGCACCTATACCCAATGGGCCGATATGTTGTCGCTCCATTGTGGAAAATTCCAAGTACAAGCAGTGGCATGATCAACATCGGGTGCCACACAAGTTTCAGGTGGGCAATAAAGTCTGGTTACATTTGTAGAAAGAACACCTTACAAGAGCCCATCAGAAATGGAAACCACTCCGATATTGTCCTTGCACCATTACCAAGGTTGTGGGAAATAATGTTTTGGAGCACAAAATTCCTCCATTCCTTGGCTTTCACTAAGTGTTAAATGTGGACCGTCATCGACCATGCTTCCCAACATTACTAGACACATTAGAGATGGCATAACATCTCACCAAGGACTAGGTTCAACGGAAATTTCCTCACCTCATGGAGGCTCTACACGCAATGGGGACCATTGCTTCCTAATGGGGAGGAATGATCCAGGTGGATATTGGTGGCCACCCGCCTATTCCACTTGGACCCCCAACACTGTCTCTTTCAGTTTTTTGGTTTTCTTAATTGTAGCACAATTTACTATCTTTAGTAGTTTTTCATGTCCTAAACTTTCGAAGCCGTTTTGAGGCCCTAAACGACGTTTTTAGGGAAACCAGATACACTAATATTTTTCCAAATTGATTTTCTAGTTTTTTTTCGACCTTCTCTTTGAGATATTTGAAACGAGGTATTATGATAGCCAAACGGAGATCGTATGCCAAAGTTACGAGAAGTTGATGTACCAATTTACCCAAAGGGGGCCCACAATTTTGGCGCTTCATCTCCTAGGGTTAGGTTTTTGGATGTTTATGGTTTTCCATTGTTTCTCAATAATAAATAGGCCTTTGAGCCTAATTTTAACATAGTTCCGAGGCATGTAACCACCACATCTCTTCTTAGAGATAAGCTCCCATTCCATTCTGTTTGTAAGCATACTTCAGTCTTTTTCTATTAATGAAAGGAAGTATTATTTCTGCTACATCTTTTTATTTATGGTTATATCTATAATTTGTTGTGTTCCTGTTTAAAATCGGATCACCCTTATCCTATACTTTCCTTTATAATGTTGAGTTGTGATTGAATCCATAAACCTAATATCCAAAGTGATTGACTATTGAGATTAGATCTCACTGCACTTGATATTAATGGTTGAGATTCATCTAATTCACTAATGAAAAAACCTTTTTCATTTCACTAGATTAACTCACTTTTTCCTTATAAAATAAACTACTTTCATCATTGAAGTAATTTATAAGGTTAAGGATGTATTAAGATACTTCTACATGCCTAGACACTTAGGTATGTGTAGAAGTGTCTACCGAAGCTACAAACATAGAAAATACTTAGGAAGAGAAGTATTTCCTAAAGATCCACCCAGGACCAACTATCCTTTTGATCCTTTTGTAATTTCATTGTTCAAAAGCTTGATCTCCATGAATGTGCTCCTAAGAGCCTCCACATTTCTCTGAGAATCCCTTAATGCTTGAACATGCTTTCCCATCAACCTGTATAAGTTTCTCTCTCTAACCTTGATGACCACTATTGTGTTTTGTCTAGACTCCTTTAGATGAATGAGGATATTCTTATTCATAAACATTAATTCATATCCTTTTTCCTCCATGATTGATACTGAGGAAGTTCTTCTTCAATCCTAGTAAGAATAGGACATCCTTGGCTTCTAACATATCTCCTTGCTCTAGTTGGAAATTAATGGTTCCATAACCCTTCATTGCATATTTTGCATCATTACCAAGCTCCACATGTAAATAAGAGGCTATCCTTGTCATATTTCTAAATATCTCTTGTGCCTCTATAATATGGTGTGATGCACCACTATAAAGTACTAAGCACTCCTAGTGATGGTGTTAGTAGATAGATAAGCGATAAATGAGAAGCCATTCTCAAGCATCACTATAACCTCATCAATTTGAACCTCTACTAATGTTTTTTTTTTGTGAATTTCCCTTTCCTTTATTCTTCTCTAACACACTAATGCATTGTGCCCACTATTGTGGTAATTAAATCACTTGATATTTCTTAATTCCTTCCTCTCCCACAACAAAAAAATTCCTCCCTCACTATTAAGTTTGGAACCCTTTCCTTTGTCATTCTTGACCATAGTGGCCAAGGCTAGGCTCTCCTCTTGATCATCCTACTTGCTATCCTTAGACTCCTCCTAAGTCTCTTCCTAGATGCAATCATCCCAAATCTTCTCCCAATTAGGAAGTTAGTTTGTGGTGTAGATTCCTTCGAAATATTCTCATGAATTGGGAAGACCATTCAGTTCCATGTTCATGAGCTATACATCCTCCACTTTCCCCTCAATGGTTGCAATATGATCTCGTAACTAGGTTATGCTCATAAATTAACTTGTAACGTTATCATACTTTGACATTTTGATGGATCTAAACTTGTTTCTCAAGATTATGTTCCTATTCATGTCGTTGCTCTAGAATAGGTCAACTAGAGATTTGAACATCTCTTTAGTTTCCTTCTTTTCTGCTAAGTAAGGAAACATGTGATCTTTCATGGCATCCATGGTGACATGCTAAGCTCTTATTTTCTTATTTTCAAGGGCTATTGTTGGTTATTGGATCTACTTATCCACAATACCCCAAATTTCATTCTCTTTCATTAGCAAGGTAACCATTGCCTTATAGGGTAGGAAATTTGATGCTCCATCCAACTAGGCCTCAAATCTCACACTAGTTATTTCCATATTTATGATATGATACTTAGCCTTGTGCTAAGTCCTTCTAGCACCCATAAGAATAATGCCAGTTTATAGATCTACTAGGATCTCATTGTGGATATATGTCTTGATCCTTTGAAACATCCATAAAGTTTTCTAATTGGTATGGTCTCCCTCTCTCCCTCTAAAAAGTGACCCCCACCCATCACTATTGGTTTCACTATCACTATCCTTTGTATATGCTCTCAAATATGGAAAATGTTATCCACCACATTGCTATAGTGCCTATACCACTACTTTTTGGTGCCTCCATTACTCATATGGCTACATACAATCCATATATCAAACCCTTCTTCTTTTCTTGCAACATGATCCTTTATGTTGTCTCCTTATAGCACTTATGGATGCACTTTTGTAATGAATACTATTCTTTGCTAATTACTTGGTAGCTAATTTCCCTTACCCTAAGTCTATGTGTGGCTACTCAACCCACTCCTCATCTACAATGGTTGTTTTCTACATGACCCTAATAACTCTCTCTTCCATTATGACTACTGCAACTCAACAAGAGTTTCCTTTGCCTGACTATTAGTTGGATCCCTCGACTAGCTCCCACGATCTTGTATGTTATGTGTTGGAACTTAAACTCTAACCCATGTGACTCCCAATAGTGGCTTTCCCATGTTATAGCCCATGCCTCTACCTATCGACAACCCATTTTCTATAAGTAGTTCTCTTCCTTCTAAAGACAACTCAAATTTTCTCCTTGGCCCAATGACTCATCTATGTCCACTATAGTAGTTGACTCTTATGAGGATATATCACATTTTCTCCTCCATGAAATCTGTGGTAGCTAGTTGTTCGACCCTATCCAAACAGTTGTCTTGACTACTGGATGAATGTGATCCATGACTCATCTACCCTACTAGTTATCCATGACAATTTGATTTGAACCTATTAGCCATACATAACTTGACTTTTCAACTCCCTTTTCCTCCCACTTAACCATGCAAACTATAAATGATCATAACCGCATCCTCTCTCCCCTATTTATGGATTTTTCTGTTGATTTTTGTTGCTACCATTAGCTAGGTTGTCGTCTTATATATGTAAGTTGGCTCCCCTGTGGGTCTTTATAGCCACCAAATTTCTTTTTTTCTTTTTTTCTTTTTCAATCGATCTATGCCCAAGCATGATATGACTTGTTAACCACTATTTTTTAATTATTTATCTTGAACCCCTGCACAATGTATAGAATTAATCCATACATATAATTGGTGCACACAAATAATTGTTACCTCATATAGTCTCTAGTCCAAACTTGGCCCCTTGATGCTTGTACGAAATTGGCACCTGTGATTTAGATATCCATCTCTCAAAATTCATACTCTAATGCCAAGTTAAATTTCGTTGAACCCAACAACCTCGCAATTTACTACTTTGCAGAATATCATAGGTCTAATGAATAAAAAACATGACTGGATCTTAAAAAAACTTAAACAGCTGAAGAAAACAAAATAATAGATCTCAAAGACACATTACACACAAATTTTATTCCTATCAAATAGTTCTTTATTAAATATTCATAACCTATCTGAGCTCCCTTATTATCATAATGGCCCTCTAAGGAAATTACATATACAAAAATGATCTAGATCTTATCTAGCTAATCAAGCCCTAGATCTGTCCTTCAATCTATCCTAGCTTATCTGGATCATCTTGTCATTCCTTACACCTTCCTTGAACCCTACACACTTGAATGGAAGCCCTTTTCCATCCAATCGCTGAGATGTCATTTTCTCAATTCTTCTGCTCACTCAATGCGTCTTCTCCCTTAGCCTAATATTTCTTTTACAAGCTTCAATTATGATCAAATCCACAACCCTTATATCCAAAGTAATTGATGGTTGAGATTAGATATCACCTTGCTTGAGATTGATGATTGAGAGTAGATCTCACCTCACTTGAGATCGATTGTTGAGATTCGTCTAATTCACTAATACAAAAATATTTTCATTTCATGAGATTAACGTACATTTTTCTTATGAAAGAAATTACTTTAACCACAAAAATATATTTTAAGATTAATTGTATTAGGTGACTTTCACATGCCTAGACACATAGGCCTATGCAAAAGTACCTTCCTGAGCTACAATCATCACATCACCATTCTTCACACATGTTTTCAAAATTGTTTACGTAAATATTTACCATTTCATCTACAAGTTTGCCAATATTAAAAATTAACACATAATATCTATATAGATATATGTATATTCAACAAGATGAAAAAATCTTAACCTATTAAAAAAACCTTTCCCAATAAATTTTAGCATTTTTACATATGAATATAAAGGGATAAAAACTTCCTATGGAACATAAAATTCTAAATATGAACATAAGAACCTTCATACAAGAACATAACTTTGAAGAATGACTTTCATACACAAACCTAACATTGAAAATTCAGCTAAAACAAATGAAATGATGATTTTTTGAAATAAAGGGTAAAAAGCCAAGTGTCTTTTTAAGTAAGTGAACCCCACAATTTATTGGGATGTTTCAATGATGGGAAATATTCTTTACGATAATATCAAATGGGAACATATATATATATATATATATATATATATATATATATATATATATATATAGATATATATATATATATATATATACATCCTTAGCAAACACTCAAAATAAGTAGGAGTTGGTTAACGATCCTTCCATCCATGCACTTATTATAGAGGCTTAATAGTGTTGAAAATAGCAACAAGAAATATTAAAAATAACATCTAGAAATTCCAATTTAATTTTTCCTTGAATTAAATTGTAATTATTTTCTCATAACAACTTGTAATAGTTAACTAGGTTAAGTTGACTTAGTTAAGTTAGGAAATTTGAGTTGGAAGTCTTTTGGAAGTCATGTAAGTGTTCTCCCTAATCTTTAGGGGTCTAGTATGAGTTTAAATTGAGTTGTAATTAGATTAACTCAATTTACTGAGTTATGGTCAGTTAAATTAGTTATAACTGTTTGTGGAAATAATAAAGGACTAACAGTCAATTGGTGACTAGTGCATCCACAAGTGTTAGTCCAGTTAACTAAAGATTCCCTCATGAGAAACTCATGCATGTCAGTTCAGAGAAAGACCTAGTTGACTCTAGAGTGTAGGGACAATGTACTATCAGTTGTATGATTTACTGAGTTGTAAATACCATGCATGCAATTAGAGAAGGGCTTATGTTTAGATTGCACCATTTTGGAAGCATGAATTCCCTTTATATATGGGCTATTCATCCTAGGAATTGCGTAAGGAAATAGGGGATTGGCAAGCAATGGAAATTGGCTAAGTGTTGGCTAATAGCGGGCTTGTGAGGTAGAGAGTTGAGCATACTTGCGTGAAATTATTCTGGTGAGAACAAGCTTTGTATCTTCACTTATATTTTTTATTAATGCAATATAGATAGGCGGGGTTTTGAGCAGTGGCTTCTCCTAGGAAAACTTATTGTGTTATGTTCCACTGATTTATCTTCTTCTTGCTCATATTTTTTCATCATTCTATTGGCTTCCATTGGTTTAAAGTAGAAGTAGATTTTTGTCCCGTGGTTTAGTAAATTGCATGAGCTTGTGAATATACAAGAAATTATCCATGGTATCAGAGCTGAATTCAATATACTAGAGGATATTTAAAAGTTTTTGATTTTGGGTTACAAGTGAAAATCAAATTTGCAATACATAATCTAGGATCAACGGATGGCATTCTACGGTTTGCGGCTCGAGTATGCCTTGGATGGAAGCTCGAATTAAATAGCCTAGAAGGACATGATGGAGGCCATATTGGAGGATAATGGCTTGAAGGAATTCATTGATCAAGGCATTCCTAAGCCACTAACATCAAATGCAAAAGATCTGGCCGAATGGAAGAAGTGTGTGGTAAGGGCGAGGCAGATAATCCTTTGAGGGAGTTCGAGACCACATTGTCTTGAATATTCATGGAAAGGAGACTTTGTATTCTATGTGGAAATAATTGATAGAACTTTTTTATAACAACAACGACCATAGGAAGTTGGCACTGAAAGATAAACTTCGAAAAATCAAGATGGAGGCAAACAACTCAATTCCAAATTACTTGACCAAGTTCACTCATTATCGAGATGAGCTGGGAAGTGTTGGAATGATTGTTTCTGATCAAAGGAGATTTCGAGATATAGCCAAAATCCCTTTCATTTATAATTTTTATCCTGAGGCCTATGGGTTATGGCCCACAAACCCCATCAGAAGCGTTTAAATAATGCTTTGGCTTTAAATCCAGGACCATACACTTATTCGGATTTTACTTTAAAAATCGGGACCACAACACTTACTGGAATACACAGGAAACAACGGAAAAAACCTGCTCCGAAACACATAAACGAATCTCAAATATTATACCCCTGGCACTATAACTCCGTCGGGTTCACTCTTTAATCGCTCCAATCCTTTCTGTCGACCTTTCTGATCTCCAATCTCTGAAACACTGATACCTCCGATCACCAATCATTGCATATCAGTGATATCACTTCATTGGCCCTTGATCTATCACAATATCGCATGTCGGCACATCGGCATTCCTCCAACCTCCAAAACTTGACCTCTTCAGTTTACGATTAGCGATTAGATCACGACCATCGATCCCAACTCTCGATCTGACGATCGATGATCTATCACATCATCACAATCGCAATTGCTCCTCGCCTAGTTCCGATAATACCTGAGGCTTTCTTCAGTGTGATATATCAGCGATTGCAGATCGCGATTGTCCAAGGCCTAAGGTCCGCCCCTTGTGTATGAACTTCGACGATGTGATATTTATGGTTCTGCTCCATGCGACATGATCTGGACTGTTGATCTCACAGATCCAATGGCTCTGTGCATTCTCGCCCGCTTCCTCCTTAACTCAATCTCGCTCGCCTTCGGTAGATTTTTGCATTAAAACACAGTTTTTTCCATACTCTGTTCTAAACACATGACACCAGATAACAGTTAATCGATATCTTTGGATCGCCATCGATCCTTCAGTGATCGATGGTCAATCAACAATTTGAAAACATACAATTACTCTATTTATGAAAATACACATAGCACACACAATATCAACACTTGAACACACTTTCCTATTATACACGGACGATTACAAGTTAAAGCATTTCAACCTTAGTACCAGTTCCCCTCTCGACTACATTGTGGATACTCTATCTCTATCTGTATCTCCTCTATTGAACACATAGGTTCATATATATATATATATATATATATATATATAAAAGGAAACATTGGATCGAATCACTGTGAAGGATCTGATCACATCCTTTCCTCAAATCTCTATTACATACATGGTAGATTACATTTAATTTAAGTCTTCTAGAGACTTAACGCTTCCATAATTTACTCTATTTTAATAGAAATTTTCCCTGGTTTACTCTGATGGTCCACGTCCTCTCATTCTCCGCTTTGGATTCCTCTTTTGATTAGGGGGGTTAGATGCTCCTGCATTAGTTTCTGAGGATGATGTGGTTAGCCTAGCTCTTCTAGGACTTCCCAATAGTTGGCTTAGTTATCAGGACTCTCTCAATGGGAGGGAGAAGCTACCAGATTGGGAACGGTTGTGGTCGGATCTAGTATGATAGGAGTTTTGACAGAACACCAAAAATGGGGCCTCTTCCAAGGAAGAGGATTTTTCCTTAGTGATTAAGGAAAAGAAAGACAAGGGAAAGAATTCCCAAGGTGAGGATGGAAAAATTTAGATGTACTTGGTGAAAGTGAAGTATTTTCACTCTCACGAGCATGGGCACTATGCCTCGAATTGTCCATAGAAGAAAGCAAGCAATAAGGAGCCGACAGTAGCAGCAGTAGGTGAAGCTCTACGTTCACAATTGAAACTTGATTTCACTCTCATTGCATGCATCGCCAACATTGTAATTGGAAGCATGTGGTATCTTTACAACGGTGCCTCATTCCATATGACGAGGAATATATATCTCTTTAGTGATTTTGAGGAGAAAGACCTCAAGCAGAGCATAGAGTTTGGAGATGATGGGAGGTATAGAGCTACCGGGATTGATACAGTTACCTTTCAAAGGGAATTTGGCTCCCCTCTCAATATCACAGATGTTATGTATGCTCGAGGACTAAAGAAGAATATTGTTTCATTCGTGGTATTGGAAGACCATGGATTTGATGTGATTTTTAGCAAGGGAAAGGTTTTCCTTAGACACATCGCCATGGGACAGGTGAAACAGATCGATGCACGGGTCAAGAACCTATATTCTCTTGAGGTACAAGATGCATGAAAAGCCTTGAGGAGCAAGGAAAAGGTTAGAGACTTGGTGGTTGAGAGGGAGAGTGAATTACCTCTCAACATGCAGCCCCAGAAGAAGCCTCAGAAGTAGTCTCAGACAATTGTGGAGCAACCATAATTAGATAAGTAGAGAGGAGACTGAGTGGTGACATCCACTCATGCAGAGACCTCCAGTAGGGGGAAATTTCAAGCCAAGTGGGCTGAGGGATCACATGTAGCCATACCTCCAGGTGTGACGTGGGGTGATGTGAAGTGGTAGTCCCAAGAGGGATGAAATTGGGTAGGGTCCATTGAAAGCTTTTATCTCATGGATCGTACCTTGCTACGGGAGCCCAAAGTACATAGTAGCCAGAGGAATTAGTGGTGATTGATGCAGTCAAAGATCGAAGTGACAAAAGCTAGAGTAGCCAAATACAAAAGAGCATAGAGAAGGGTTGACAACAGTGCAAAAAGGCAGAGTCAGCAAAAGCGCAGAGTTTTCAGTCGACAAAGGCAATAACAGACAGAGACTTTGATGACAGAGGCATCACACTGATTCAGGTTGGATGTTTTTTGTTTCTGAGTCGTTGTAGAAACAACACTAGAGAGAAGTGTTGCATGCAGAACATTCCAAAGGTTCAATATTGGGATCAAGTTGAATTCCTTTCTTGTTGAGAGGGAGTGTTGAAAATAACAACAAGAAATGTTAAAAATAACATCTAGAAATTCAACTTTAATTTGTCCTTGAATTAAATTGTAATTCTTTTCTTATAGGAACTTGTAATAGTTAACTAGGTTAAGTTGACTTAGTTAACTTAGGAAATTCGAGTTGGAATTATTTTGGAAGCCTTGTAAGCATTTTCCCTAATCTTCAGGGGTCCAATGTGAGTTTAAATTTAGTTGCAATTAGATTAACTCAGTTTACTGAGATATGGTCAATCAAATTAGTTCTAAGTGTTTATGGAACTAATAAAGGACTAACTGTCAGTTTGTGCACAGGTGCATCCACAAGTGTTACTCCAGTTAACTGAAGATTCCCTCATTAGAAACTCATGCATGTCAATTCAGAGAAAGACCTAGTTGAGATTAGAGTGCAGGGACAATGTACTATCAGTTTTATGATTTACTGAGTTGTAATATCATGCATGTAATCAGGGAAGGACCTATGTTTGGATTGCGCCATTTTGGAAGCATGAATTCCCTTTATATATGAGTTATTCATCCTAGTAATTGCGTAAGGAAATAGGGGCTTGGAAGGCAGTGGAAATTGTTTAAGTGTTGGCTAATAGCGGGCTTGTGAGGTAGAGAGTTGAGCATACTTGTGCGGAATTGTTCTAATGAGAACGAGATTTGTATCTTCACTTATATTTCTTTTTAATGAAATACAGATAGGTGAGGTTTTGAGCAGTGGATTTCCCTAGGAAAACTTAGTGTTATGTTCCATTGATTTATATTTTTCTTGTTCATATTGTTTTCATCGTTCTATTTGATTTCGTTGGTTGAAAATAGAAGTAGATTCTTATCTTGTGCTTTAGTAAATTGCATGAACTTGTGAATCTATAGAAAATTCTACAAATAAGTGAATATCAAATATATGAATTAGCAGAGTGCCTTAAATTATCATATTTACTATAATGAAATCATAATGAATATTTTGGATAATTTTTTTTTTTATATATTATCCATGGATATTTCTTATCCTTATTTATAGGTTATTAAAATATTATTTTTTAAATAAATTCTAAGTATACTTTATATATTTATAAACAACATTATTCATAAATTGGTCATGGGTGTGCATAATTTAAAAGATTTTAATTGAAAACATGTTTGTATTGAATTAATAAATATCTAACGAAATAAAAATATAATATTATGAATCATAATTAATATATATATATATATATATATATATATATATATATATGAAATTGTTTATTAAAAAAAACGCTTATCTTTAAATTTTAGATTTTTTTTATTATTAAATATTATCCAGCGGCTTACATTTCATTTATATTAAATTATTTAAATGTTTAATAGTATTTAATAATAAATGTTAATTTAGTAATAATTGTACAGAGAGGTGTTTTTATAGTTGTTAGAATTTTAGGGTAATATGCATTCACATATCATTCATAACTATGATGGAGATCACGTTAACATCACTATCATAGATTTTGCAATGTTAAATGTGATCTTTGGTGGAAATTTGGGGTTTCCATGGGCAGGTGCACTTGCGACAAGTTGTGGGTGTGCAAATGGACCAAGACAACCTATAACAACCCAAAATTAAAATATACAGACTAATTACATAAAATTTTATTATAATTGACACAAGCATTCAATTAATTTGCATAGACTTTCAAAACCATAAGCAATTATTACTTACATGTAGAAAAAAAATGTATCTTACTGTTGATTATGGAGTTGAGGTGCTACTTGAAACTTGTTAACTACAACAAAGTTTTGGGGATGACTCTCCACCCAACCGAAGGCTCAACTACACAAAATCTTTCAACATCTAGACACCCTTGAGCCCTCAATCAAGTATTACTACTAGGGAATCCTTTGCCTCATAGCATTCTCCTCTAGAAAGAATGAATGAATGCTTCTTATCCTCATTTTTTCCCATTAAATAGAAGAAATTTTTCCAAAAATGCAAGGGGATTGGAAAGGGATCCGGATGCACACAATCCATGTGTCAACATGCCAACTTTTATTTCTTTGTCTTAAATTTTACTAACTCTACTTTTTCTTATTCTAACTCTTGCTTATTTTATTCCTTTTTACTTTTTATTAACTTTACATATTCTTACTATATATATATGTATTTCAGTTTATTATTTATTATTATTATTATTTTATTTTATTATCTTTTCTTTGATATTTTATTATTTATTGCTTTATTTATTTATATATTAATATTATTTCATTTATTATTATTATTATTACATGGCATTACATAACATGGCAGCCTTGGTGACTTGAATGCATAGTTGGCGCACATTGGGCATGCACAAGACAAGTTACACTGAGGTGGCTAGCCTGGACCAATTCAATTAAATGACCGGCTAGGGAGCGCGTACGACATAAATCGACATGGGAGTTCAATTGTTTGAGCACAACTAGTGGGCACACTAAGATGATACAACATGTAACAAAGTGATATGGCGTGGGGTTGAGTGAACCAATGTGAAATGTGGTTGAGATGGTGTGTAGTTGAACAAGTGGACACACACACAAATGGGCACGTAAGACAACCTATGGATGGGTGGAATGATGCCCAAGCCAACCAAGATGAGACAACATGTTGGTAGATACATGGTTGTGTGCTACATGGGACAAAGCCCAAGGGTTGCTGAAAGGGTCGCAACCCTTAGTTTTACCACCCATGCCTCATATATATACACAAGAGTTGAGACAAGTAAGGGGGAGATCAAATCAAAAGAGAAAATATCAATACAAGACCGTAGAGTAGGGGTGCAAGATTAAGAACGACATGGATGAAATTTGAGGTTTCTCGTGGGATGTGGGATGTACTAACTTGTGCATAGTTGATCAATAGTGGGATGGTATGAATAACAAGTTAAGGGTATATTCTAAGAGTTGAAATAAGTTTGAAGGATTGCGGTTGTTGTTTGTATTATTGCAAGTTGTACCAATATTTGTTTGTTGTTGGTGGCATGACCCGACAACACCTAATGTGATATCCCTAGGCTAATTTCCCCTCATTGTAAATATTTTTTATTATAATTAAAAGGGATTGAGAATTGGAACATGAATTCCAAAGCTTGGGGAAGGAGATTGCTTAAGGAAGCGAAGATATTTAATTTTAGCATGGAGGTTGAGCTACCTACATTAAATGGGATGACCATGCAATTAAATAAGTTGGTAAAACAAGGATGAAGCCTACATTCCTCTTTGTAATTTTTTTTTTGTAAGAAATAGGAAAAAAATAAATGGAAGAATGGGTTGTGCTAGTGGGAAAGTAGAGTAGGCTAAGGAGTGGCATATGGAGTTGGCGCAACAACATCCCCATGACCACATGAAAAATAAAACCATCGTGGTCAAGCTAAAAATACATGCAACAAGGTGTGTATGCCCACATAAGCCAAGAAGGGACAAAAATTTAATGAGAGTGTGGGTTGAATTATCCAAATAAGTTTTTCCATGTAGACCACAAGGGGGAGGAAATGTTTGGTCAATTGCAACAAAAGAGAAGGGGGAGGCTGAGAGGCTCCTAGCGAAATTCATTCTTCCATTCAGAATGGGTAAACTGAGTGCAAGGGAAAAGAAAGCAAGAATTCCTCATGAAAAGGAGGGAGACAAGAAATAGATTATGAGAGTTTCTAAGGAATAAACCAACTGAAGAAGCCCAAGAGGGATTATTTGTTGAGGATTGAGAGGAATGTCTTTTCTAATGCTAAAGAAACCACCATTTGTGGCTTGCCTTAGGAATGATGAATCCCCTAGGAATTTTGTGGAGTGAAGAACTTATTAACTTAACAATATTTTGTCCAACTGAGAAACCTTCCCATGTTGAACTCTCATCGTCTTGTGGTTTTTGAGTACTGAAGAAACCACCGAGTGTGGATTGCCTTGGGAAACCACTGGGAAGCTTGTAGTATGAAGAACATACTAATTTATCAATAGCTTTCCAGCTAAAGAACCTTCCCATATTTGTATATTGATCTTTCCTCCCCTTGTAATTGAGTGCTGGCTAGTCTCGAGTTGAAAAATCCACCAAGGGTGGCTTACCTTAGTACTAAAGAGGTGACTAGGAAGTTTGTGGTCTGAAGAACCTATTGAATTATTAGTATATTTTCCATTAAATAACATTGCCATGTTATAATAAGATTACTCTCATGATTTAGAGATGTGATTTTGTGTGAAACAAGGGACCCATGTGATAAAACATGATTAAGTTAAAGTTAATGATATTGAGTAATGGTTTATATTAAGGATGAGGAATACCACTAGGAAGCTTGCGGTCTGAAGAACCTAAGCATTTTTCAGTAGCTTGCCACTGAGGAGCCTTTCCTTAATGAAACTATGCTTCTGGAATAGAGATGTCAGTTTCTATGTTTACAAAGATCCATGTGATGAAGTTGACCAAGATCAAGCCCTATGACATGACAAGGGAAAAATGTTGAGAATAGTTGAGGGAAGTGAGTCCCTGTGCATTTGGTTTTCTGGTTGGCTAGGTACTAAAGGTGGACTACTTTTGGAGGCCTTATTTCAGCTAGAAGTATTGATTTTTACATTGTTAAGTGCTCCTCCTCAAGCTTTGGAATTTGGCTCGAGGGTGACAGTCATGAGGAAGATTTGGCTGTAGCTTGTCTAAGGTTAGGTGGAGAGTTGAAGTCCCAATCTCAATTTTCAGGTTATTAATCATAATATAATTGTTCATCCAACTATATCTACATGTAGTTGATATGTAAGTGTTCATTGTGTATTAAGTGCATGAAATAATATTGAAGGATGTTTCTTTCCTTTGTGATGCTAATGAGTGGGTTAAATCTTGTGCGTTTGCGTAACATAGCTTAATATGCTTGGAGTGTGAGTGAATTATATGTATACTATCAATGCAATTAAATGTCATTGTGGATGTGAGGGATGTTCATTCCTTGCACGGAAATGGGATTTTGATCCCTGTGTAAACCTTAGAGGTGTGGTTTAAATCATGAGTGTTCGGTACAATAAATACTCACTTATGTTTCTTATATTGGAATGAACACAACTATTATTGTGCTGATTAAATTTTTATGTTGATACCGAGGAATGTTAAATTCAAGTATGAAGAAGGGATGTCAATTCCCTATATTGTTCTCTAAGTAATGGTGAAATTCCTTTACATGTTTTAATATTTGTGATACACAAATATCCAACTCCAAGAGATGTGTAATCTTTGACCACTATGTTTAACTCACTTTTTCAATATGTGTGGTTATGGCAATTTATTGTTGTTCTTTTATTATCACCTCTGGGACATTGAGTTATTCATGATCATATATACTCATGAATGATTGGGGGTCGACTGATCCACCCCATATTCTCACAGTTTATATTTTATCCAAGGTGAATTTTGTCCATAAGTTAATGAGAAAGGACACTGGATCTAGTCAAGTTGGACGGTGTTCCATAAGATCAAAGAAATGAGCAAGTCATGGAGATCTTAAAGTCAAAAGCATCATGTCTTTGGTCATCAAGCGAAGTCGACCAGTATGAGTCAAAAAAGTTAGTTTTCGACCGAAGTTGACTAGGATAATTCAATTAGGTCAAGTCAATTTCAATGATCTTGTCTAGTTCAGGTAAGTCAACTAGGTCGGGTTGATTCGATTGATCTTATCTAGTCGAGGTAATTCGATTGGTTTGAGTCATTTCAAGTGGTCTTATGTAGCCAAGGTAAGTCAATTGGTTGGGTTGCCCTCGACTAACCCTGCCTAGTTGTACTATGTCAAGATATAAGTATATGGCCTGATTATAAGAGATAGGTGAATCTTTAAGTGTATTTCATTAAGTTGATGCATATAATTTGCTGGCATGAATTTTTGTTAATTCCATTATATGCTCTGTGTATGTGAGTTGTGGTGATTAGAAAGGAATGCATATTTATGTTGTGATTGGGAGTTGGTTAAGTTCCCTGTGAATTGGTGAAGTGCACTTAGATGCACGTCTTTGTACATTTTATTAGCCAAGATAATGGCTCAAGCCTTTATTAATATCCCATCAAATTTTGGGAATAAGCTTATGTATGCTTCAACATCATGTAGCTAGTAGTGTGAGCACAATGGTCTATAAATTTCATGGCCAAGGTGCGCTGAAAAAGTATGCAAGATATTAGAGTCCAATACTTGATCTTGTCAAAAGAATGTTCGATCATCTATCAAGAAATTATAATGTGAAAGGTTCAATTCAATTCGCTTGAGCCTTACTAAGTCAAAAATCTTAATACACAAGATGAGTTCGTTGGTGGGACCCACACAGTCAGGGTTTAGGCAAGTTAGCCAAGAGGTGGCTTTCAAAGAGAGTTCATGCCCGACCAAAGAAAAGAAAAAAAGTTAGTCGAGGTGGAACCCACTAGGTTGGGGTCGAGCTAATCGAGGCTCAGTCAGCAAGTCTGGTAGGTACTATAGTCAAGTTGGGTTGGGTAGGTCAAGCTTGAGACTCCAAGTTGAGTTCACTTTTTTGTACTTTTTTTCTGAGCATGTCGACTTCTTACTTTGCAGATGATGCACCTATTCTACTAGGATTCTTCCATGGTGGCAGAGCGACCATGTAGGTGCCAAGGAATGTCATGTTGATGCCACATGGGAGTCACTGGTGATTTGACAAGATTAAATGGGCCTAATTTAAAATGGTCATAACTCATGATCCATAAGTTGGATTTAGGAAAATTTTACCTCTAGAAAGGTCTTGAAGAGACTAATACAATGGTGATGATTGTTTAAGGTTATGGAGATTTGGGGAAAGGTAAACAATTTCAAACCCCATTCCCATTATATAAGAGCATTGGGAGTTGGGTCAACATAGTAATTACCTCCTTCTACCCTTATTAAGTTATAGGGATTGTAGTGGGTATGTTACACCTGATTAGAGCTTGTTATGAGATAGTTTGGGTTGGCAAGTGACCTGAACACCGAATTATGTAACATTTTATTTTGAATAATAATATATATAATTTTTGGAAGTGTTAGTTAGTGGGATGCTCCACCTCAATTCATGTTGCGTGGTGTAATATTTGTATGACATATTTATGTGATGAATGTGTTAAATTGATGTTAATGAATAAATCTTTCATGTGATGATTGTAACTCTAATATGTGGATGTTACATGTTAGATGAATATTACCTGGGTTTTAGTTAAGATCTTATTTTACTACTATAATTAATTAAAACATTCCAACCAAGTAAATTATTTGTAAGGTGTAGTCTAGGTGAAGTACTATTGAAGCGGTTTGTTTGTTAATGGGAAACACACTGGTTCTACATGACTAGAGATCACAAGGGACCTAAGACCTTGTGAAGTCTCTATGGGCATGACATGTGGTATTGGAGTTGAACACCAAAAAGGTGTCTTAGTAGGGAAATTGGCATTTTAACAAGACTTAATACGGGTCTGTTAGCAAGGACATATATGAGATAGTTGTGTAGGAATATTTAGCAGTATGGCAGGTTCTCAACCAGGAGCTAGTGGGTCATCAAATCAAAAGGACCCCAAGTTGAGGGAGATAATTGTTGTTATTAAATAATGGATGGCCCATATTATGGATTTATGTAGAGGCATGGGAATGATTTAAATGAGATAAAAAGGGATATGGAAACTATGATGGGAGCCTTTGTTCAAGGTATCAATGAGTTTGATGGGGTTCCTCATATGATGGAGTAAGTTCAAGATGGTGCTTAGGGTGATTGTATACAATATTTAGAGGATTAGGTGTCTCCTCTCATAGACCTAACAGGCCAAGAGCAAGTAGAGATGATTACAATACTGAAGAGGGTAGTAGTACAAGGATCATCCAGTTTTTAAATGAAAGTGAAAATCAAGAAACCGAAACTATATGATGGGACTAGGAGTGCCAAATTGCTTGGGAATTTATGTTGTGATGTGGAGCATTACTTGGATCAGATGAGTGGATTTTCATATGAAGATAAGGTTATTGTTGCAACCACGTATCTAACAGGCACAACTAAGTTGTGGTGGAGAACTAGAGTGGAGGATTTGGCATTTGGTCATATCATGAAGACAATTTCTACATGGGTAGAGATGAAAGTATCTTTGTATCTGTACTTTGGTCTAAGGAATCAAGAATATATTTTTAGGAACTAACTTATAGATTTGACACATAAGGAGGATTTAAGCATGCATCAAATACTTCTCAAGTGTTATGTTGGAGATCATAGAGAAGTAAAATGAAGATCAGTTATACCATATCATTAATTGATTGCAATCGTGGGCACAAATTGAGCTAAGGAGGTAGGGTGTGCATACTTTTGTAGAGGTTATCAATGTAGCAAATAATCTTTTTAATTTTTAAGGTGAAGGGAAGTATGGAAGTAGCGACAAGAATATGGCCATGGTGATAAGGGAAAGAAGAAGAAGGACCAAGGGAAGGTTAAGTCTTCTAAGGAGGATGAAGTAAAGTAGATGGGTACCTCAAGGGAGAAGACACCCCTTTCATTATTTGGATATGTGCAAAGGAGAATATGGAAAATAATTTCTCATTGAAGCAGATGGTGTTTTCGATGGAGCAAGATGATGTATCAATCGTTCAAGTTATACAAGTTTTGGTAGTATATTCTATGAAGGAGGCTACCATAAAATAAGACAAACAGAGGACTTAGCTTGAATTTGTGAGTACAAAAGACAATGGGGTTAATATGGTAGTTATGGTTGACAATGTAGTTACACATAACTTCATGACAGAGGATGGGGCTACACAACTTGTATTGAGTTTCAAATTGACCCAAGCATCCTTCAAGGTAGTTAACATAGGAGATATGTGTGTGATTGGGACCAAGTGATCAACAAGAAATAGCATGCTTCACCATTATGCATTTGGATGAATAAGAGTTGGTATTGGAACAAGATTTCTTGATTACAGAGAAGGCAAAGCCAGTTCCACACATGGGTTTTTTTTAATTTTATGAAAGAACGAATCTAATTTTGATGAGGACTTTGAGAGGATCCACATATTCAACTTCTAGGGTGACCTCTATTCAGATGACTAACCAAGTACACCAATAGATGGGTGGGGTTCATGAGAATATAGATGATGTGGATTCTCTTATCTTGCATCGTGAAAATATTATGATGATCTTCAGTGATAAGATTGATGACTTAGAGTCAAGATTAGATCATGAAGAGGAGGATGCATCGATGCTTGATGTTTTTAATGAAGACATGGGCCAACATCCTTGATCCAAGAGTGTGACTAGAGAGATGTATATGCTATAGGGATTAATGCACGGGTGGTTGTGGCTAGAATACCCTCAAGGATCTTCTCGGGATCCTTGATGGACAGATCAAATTAATTGCAGCTGGCACAAAGAAACATGTACATCTCGATATTTAATGAATCGGAGACTCTGTTAGAAATAAAAATATCCTCAAAGAAGTCGAAGATGGATGTTTCTTGCTTTTCAGGTCGACATATGAATAAAACATGGGATATAATTTAGTCAGCCCACTTCTTTGACCTCCAAAACCTCACAAAAGTTGACTAACGCTGCCTGTAAGGCAACACAGAGAGTTACCCTAGGGACTAATGCCCCTGGCTCATGCATAGGGAGCGTTATAACTCATCTTTCTAGTTCCTAGGGAGTTTTACCCTAGAAAATAGGATTGTGAACTTGGTCAAACCTTCAGTAACCCTCCTCTTCTCTGATGAGGAGGTCATTTTCCTGTATAACAGATGCCCCCTAAAGTGTGAGATCAAAGACGAAGATGATGGACAAAATACTTTAGAATTTTCGTGTTGGAAAAAAGAGAGAGGGGATCGGAGTCCAAGAAGGAGATTTATTCATCTATAGAGGATTTGAGAGGAGGTTGGCCTTATGATCTATGAGATGGAGTGTCTCATTAAGAAATAATAAGGTATGATTGATTCACATCCACCACTTTTGATGTATCTTACCAAGAGGTATGAAGGAGTCCTTCCAACAAGCTAGATGGGGATTGGATATGGAAGTGGTGGTCACCATGACTACCACATGTCACCTTCACATTGGGCCATGAGGACCTTCGCTCGTTGTTTCATTTGGATGGAGAGTCATGCCATGGGTGCCTGTTGTGTTATACAACAACCCCCCATTTCAATTATTGATTTTAGTCTTAAAATGCTAATAAGAAATGGGTGCCCTTTAGAATATAAAAAAGAAATAAAACTTTTTAATAAAATAGATTTGCCATATTAATCATATAAAAATTGCTTTATGAGTATTTAGGACTGCTCATTGCAAATCGCAATTCTTTAGAACTCATGAACATCCATTTAGAAAGGTGCGATGCAATTAGAGTCATAACAAAACCCTCATCGCGAAGTTTTTATCAAAGTAAGCCATTTATAAATATGATGTGATGTAACTATCGTGTCTCGCACATCATGAATCCCAAGGAATGACTTATAGTGTTTCATTGAAACCTTGCGATGCGATAAGACTATCGCAATCGCATATCGTTGATTCATAGGGAAGCATCCAAAACACTCCATTGAAACCTTGTGATGCAATAAGGTTATCGCAATCGCATATTGTCGATTCATAGGGAAGCATCCAATACACTTCATTGAAAAATTGTGATGCGATTTAATTATCACATATCACGCTCTCGATAAAAGTGAAGTAATAAATACTATGCATACATGTGGTATAGGGATAAATCGATTGTAAAGGAAAAACTAATTTTCCAAGTTTGAAATCTACTGTCTCCCCATGCCAGCTCAGCACTCATCGCAATCGCAACAATGCAAAGAAAATTTTTGAACGTAGTGCTGATAACTCCCGATTTGTGATACACGATTATTACACAAATATTAAAATAATACAAATCGTTAATCGCAAATCATAGAGTGTTGGAATTATGATGCATGTGTTTTACTTGATGGAAAACAACTCATAGAAGATCAACTCACTTATATATATCTATATGAATCTACGGAAGAGATATCAGATGACAATTCTCAGTATGACAAGTCCAAAGGGGGAGATTGTTGGCATTATGAGACAAGTGTTGTCCTTGATGGCAAATCACACAATGATAAATTATAGTGCAGCAAATTTATTTGATAAATTATAGTGCAACAAAGTTTATTCCATGTAGAGAAAAGTTCACGCACTTTTATGCAGAGAAAAGTTTATTCCATGTAGAGAAAAGTTCACGCACTTTTATGCAGAGAAACGTTTATTCCATGTAGAGAAAAGTTCACGCATTTTTATGCAGAGAAAAGTTTATTTCATGTAGAGAAAAGTTCACGCACTTTTATGCAGAGAAGAGTTTATTTCATGTAGAGAAATGTTCACGCACTTTCATGCAGAGAAAAGTTCCCTTCATGCAAGAGAAAAGTTCACGCACTTTCATGGTTGGTTCATGGTATTAGTCCGACAGTTTTTGATCCTATGGTTTTGGTCCGTGGTATTTCATCCAAAAGTGTTGATCTCACGCACTTTCATGGTTGGTTCATGGTATTATTCCGACAGTTTTTGATGCTATGGTTTTGGTCCGTGGTATTGCATCCAAAATTGTTGATCCCAAATATTGGGTCCGTGGTATTGTGTTATTATGGTTTTGGACCGTGGTATTGTGAAAGGCCTAAGACTATAAAAGAGGAAGGAGATCATTTGGCAAAGCATCTTCTGAATTATTGAATATCTGATAAAGTGCTAGATCTAGAATATTGTGATTGGGTTATGGTGCAGATCTGGATCTGAATGAAGAAGGAACCTGAGCGTAAGGAGAAGGATAAGTTCTATTCATGGGTCAAAATCTTAAGGCTGGAATAGTGGTATCTCTATATGATTTCGATTTGTGTTATAAGGAAATATTTGCAGATCTGTATATGGGTTGGCTTTGGTGAAAGAATTGATTCAGTATTGGATAAATCAGAGATTGATGATGCTAGTATAGTTGATGGGTTTTTGATGTTCTTGGATCCAGTCTGAAAATTAATGAAAAGTGGTCCTTGAAAGAAAAGAAGTAGGGGGTTGTAGCTCCCTTCCAGGAGAGACTTGAAAACGAGAGAGAGAGTTGTAGCTCTCTGCAGGTTGTAGCCTGCGTACTGGTAAAGGACTGCACCAGTACAAAATCATTGTAAAAGGAGTTTCTTATTAAAAGAAGATAGAGACATATTGCAACAGGTGGTTTTCACCCACATTGGGTTTCCACCTTATATCTGGTGTTCTTTTGTGTGACTATTTTCTTTTCTTGTTCCTGCTCATTATTTTATGATACTGACGTACAAAGTAATGATCAATATTTGAAGAATTATTCAAAGTATAAATAAGGAAGATATATTGAAAAGAATTTGATAATACTGATTCACCCCCCTCTCAGTATTATTTCCAACAATTGGTATCAGAGCAGGTCCTTCTGAAGAAGCTTGATCGCTTGAAGGAAGATCTAACATCATGAGCAACTACGAGAGGGAAGCATCAATCAGGCCACCGATTTTTGATGGGACAAACTTCGTATATTGGAAGGTAAGAGTTACTACCTATCTTCAATCTTTGGGTACAGAAGTATGGGACATTATAGAAATAGGGTATACTTTTCCATCAGCTACTCCTACAGATTCAACTGAGAAGAAGAAATATGAAACAAATGCAAAGGCGGTTAATACTCTTCTAGGATGTCTATCTCAATCTGAATTCGTGAAGGTTATGCAATATAAATCCGCAAAAGAAATATGGGACAAGATTGTTTTGAGCTACGAAGGAGATGAACAGGTAAAACGTGCAAAACTTCAAACCCTCAGGATTCAGTATGAGAATCTCAGAATGTATAATGATGAAAGTGTGGCTAACTATTTCCTTCGGGTAGATGAGATTGTTAATTGTATGAAAAACTTGGGTGAAGAAATAAAAGAGGTTGTTGTGGTTGAAAAAGTCCTAAGATCATTGTCCCCCAAGTTTGAATCTAAAGTGTCTGCAATAGAAGAAAAGGAAAATCTACGAACTCTTACTATGTCTCAGCTACACGGAATTCAAACTGCTTATGAAATGAGAAAAGGAGGTCCATCAGACAGGAGAGAAGCTGCTTTTAAGGCTTGAGGCAAAGGAGACTACTATGAATCAAGTCACGTGCCAGAAGAAGAAGAAGAATCAAATTTTGTCAGAAATCTTCAATGGGGTACTGGAAGGTTCAGAGGTAAGCTACCTTTTAAATGTTTTGCTTGTGGAAGAGTAGGTCATTATGCTACCAAATGTCCTCATAAGGATAAGATTGACAAAGGAAAGGAACCTGCTAGATGGAACAAGAAACAGAATGCAAATAAGAAAAGCTACTACACTCATGAAGACAGTGATGGTCTATCAAATAGTGATGAAGATGAACGAGGTAATGACTATAAACTTTTAATGGCATTTGAAGATGATGATTACATGGATGCTATAGATGTGGATAGTTTTTATGAAGATATTTCTAGACTTAAGACATGTATAGAATAAAAGAATATGATCATTGATACTCTACAATTTCAAATTGATGAAAAGGAAAAATATCTTGAAAAGTTAGAAGGTGAAATTGTTGGCCTTAGAAAATAAATTGAGAAAACAAAGGCTATTAATCTTAAGTTTGTCAAAGGATCTAAAACTCTGGATGAGATATCAATGTACAGCATTCTCCGCTAAACAAGACAGGTTTGGGGTATAATGGAGAAACATCTCAAGCATCCACCTCAAAGAGTTATCTTGATGCAGCAAGAAGGAATGAGCAAAAGCACAATGGAGATCACCAGGTAAAGCAGGGACGAATTACATCAAGAACGAACCAGGGCCAATCTTTCTTAAGGATGAACAAAAGCTACAACCAGCCACAGGTAAAATCTTCTCAATTTGCTTCAAGAATGGATGACAATAGAAATTACAATCATTTGGCCAGTAGATTTGATAATCGCAGAAGTTTCTTCAATGGGAAATGTTTCTCTTGCCATAACTTCGGTCACAAAGCGGCTCAATGTGTTGCATATAAAACAATCATGACTAGAGAAGCTCAAAAACAAATAATTATGATCGGGATTACAAAAAGGACCTATAACAACTTTTCGGCTCTTGAAAATGAAGTTGAATGTTCTATTTGCAATAACTTTGGTCATGAAGATTCTGAATGCAGGATCAGGTTTCCACAGACAAAGGAACAAGCCTCAAGCACCAGAACATGGAGAATAAAGGAACCACAAACAGAAAGATGTGGGATAGAATTTTATGCAGAAGGACAAGAAAATCTATGGTACATTGACAGTGGATGTTTGAAACATATGACAGGTGATAAAGAAAAACTTGAATCATATTCTGTTTTAGAAAAAGGAAAGAAAGTTTCTTTTGGAAATGATACTCCTGCAGCTATAAAAGGAAAAGGCACGGCTCAGTTAAAAGAAAAGGTCAAAGCTGGAAATGTTTTGTATGTTGATGGATTGAAGCATAATCTTCTAAGTGTCAGCCAGATGTGTGATCAAGGAACCGAGGTGATATTTAGATCAAACGGATGTCGTGTTCGTGATCTTGATACAGGTAAAACAGTGATCAAAGGTAGAAGAACTCCAAATAATCTATACATATTTGAAGAAGGACAACAACAATGCTATTTGAGCAAGGATGATGAACACTGGTTATGGCACCGGAGGCTGGGGCATCTAAGCTTTTCACAAATAAGGAAAGCATGCAAATATCAGGCAGTTCGTAGTCTTCCAGATATCAAAATTCCAGACAACACCATATGCAAATCATGTCAGTTTGGAAAGCAAACCAGAACTAACTTTCCAGAAAAGGAAGGATCAGCTAGCATGCCTCTTGAGCTAGTCCATACAGATGTATGTGGTCCATTTAGGAAAAGGACACCTCGAGGAGAAGAATACTTGATATTATTCATTGACGATTTCTGCAGGTTTGTTTGGTTAGGACTTATGAAGCACAAAGACGAAGCATTCGAGAAATTCAAATCCTTCAAAGCCTTGGTTGAAAATGAATCCGGTTACAAAATTAAGTGCCTCAGGTCTGACAGAGGTGGGGAGTTTACCTCAAATGAATTTTTCGATTTCTGTGAAGAACATGGGATAAGAAGAGAATCCTCTACAGCTAGAACTCCTCAGCAAAATGGAGTGGTGGAAAGGATGAACAAAACAGTCCAACAAATGGCTCGTGCTATGTTGGATGAGTCTGGAACTCCCGCAAATTTTTGGGGTGAAGCCGCATATGCTGTGGTTTTTATTCTCAACAAAACAAATGTCCGAGTGAACAGCACTCAAACTCCTCATGAGCTCTGGTATGGTGAGACTCCTTCGGTAAAGCACTTCAAAATCTTTGGGAGCAAATGCTATATTAAGAAAACTGATGAGCAACTTGGCAAACTTGAACCTAGAGAAAATGAAGGCATTCTTCTTGGTTATTCTCCACACAGTAAATCATATAAGTGCTACAATAAAAGACTTGGAAGAATTGTTGACAGCATTGATGTAGTGTTTGATGAAAAGGGATACATTCCTAGGCAAGTAAATCATGAAAATATCGAAGAAGATGAAGACTACCCTCAAAGACAGAATGATGAAGAAGAAGAACCTAAAGAAGCACCAGAGGAACAGAAAAGGATAGAAGAGAAGACTCCATCCTGGTACGTTCAGAAGAATCATCCAGAATCTCAAATTTTGGGGCAGAAAGAAGCAAGTGTACAAACAAGAAGAACAATTGGAGAAGCTTCAAGCTATTTGGCATTACTCTCCTCCACTGAACCACAAAATGTAAAAGAGGCATGCAAAGATGAATGTTGGGTCAAAGCAATGGATGAAGAACTTGAGCAGATCGAAAAGAACAACACTTGGGAGTTGGTTCCTAGACCAAAGGATAAGGACGTTATAGGGACAAAATGGGTCTTCAAAAATAAGTTGAATGAAAATGGGGAAGTAATTAGAAACAAGGCAAGACTTGTTTGTAAAGGGTATGCACAGCAAGAAGGAATAGATTTTGAGGAAACTTTTGCTCCTGTTGCAAGACTTGAGGCCATCCGAATGTTCCTTTCTCTCTCAAGCTTTCAAAAGTTCAAAGTATTTCAAATGGACGTGAAATCAGCCTTTCTGAATGGAGACTTAGAAGAATAAGTATACATTGAGCAGCCAGATAGGTTCATTCTTGGAAATGATCCAAATCTTGTATGCAGACTGAAAAAGGCTCTCTATGGTCTTAAACAAGCTCCAAGGGCTTGGTACTATCGTTTGGACAAATATCTTCATCAACAAGGTTTTTCAAAAGGATCAGCAGATAGCAATCTTTATATAAAAATTGAAAATGACAAATTGCTAATACTTGTTGTGTATGTAGATGACATTATCTTTGGCAGCAATGAAGAATCTATGAGTCAAAGCTTTGCCTTAGTGATGCAGAAAGAATTCGAAATGTCCTTACTTGGATAATTGACATATTTCCTTGGCCTGCAAATCCAACAAAAGGAAGGAGGGATCTTCTTGTCTCAAACCAAGTACCTCAAGCAGATTTTGAAGAAATATGGCATGGAAGATGCAAAACTAGTATGTACACCCATGGTCATAGGATGTAGCCTCAGGGCAAATGATGAATCAGCAGCAGTACATCAACCAACCTACAGATCTATGATTGGAAGTCTACTTTATTTGACAGGTACCTGACCATACATCATGCATGCAGTGGGAATAGTTGGAAGATTTCAGGCAAATCCAAAGGAAACTCATCTTCAGGCAGTAAAGAGAATCTTAAAATATCTTCAAGGGACTCAAAATTATGGCTTATGGTATCCTAGAGATACAGATCTCACACTTCATGCTTATACTGATGCAGATTGGGCCGGAAGCGTGGATGACAGGAAAAGCACAAGTGGTGGTGCATTCTTTATGGGTTCTAGATTAGTATCTTGGTTCAGCAAGAAACATAGTTCGATTGCCTTGTCTACAGCTGAAGTAGAATATGTTGCTGCTGCATCTTGCTGCACTCAACTCCTTTGGATGATGCAGACCCTGCAGGATTTTCAAATCACTTGTACACCACCTATCTCCATCTTATGTGATAATACAAGTGCAATCAACATTTCAAAGAACCCAGTCATGCACTCAAAAACCAAGCACATACCAATCAAGTATCACTTTCTCCGGGAACAAGTGCTTGAAAAAAAGGTCAAGTTGGAGTATGTTCCTTCTAAGGAACAGGTTGCTGATATACTCACCAAACCATTTCCTAGGGAGACCTTTGAATACCTCAGACAAAAGCTGGGGGTTGTTAATGTATCATCTTGTTGTTGAATCTCTTCTGATTGTTGGTTGTACGCAAGGTTCATCTGAAGTATATGCGTATATTGGTCGAAGATCGAATGGCACAGGTTCAGGGGGAGCATATCATGCATTGTTGGCATTATGGAGGAAGTACAGAAGGAGATCATGGATGCTGGTCTGAATATTGCTGCAATACGTCTCTATCTCTTTCTTGGAGAACATCTTTTGCAGATCTTTCCTACAGTCAGGGGGAGCATGAACAACACAATTCAGAAAGAGCAGAGCTTTCAGCATGTAGCATGAACAGATTGGTACACCTTGGCATATACAAAGGGGGAGCTCATTCAGAGATTTCAACAGGTACTCAGGGGGAGTATGAACAGCGGAATGACTTTCTAGGAAAGAGAATATCTTGGTTCGCCCTTTGCCCTTGATGTCAAAGGGGGAGAGTGATTTGGTATTGTTGCCATCAAGTCCAAAGGGGGAGATTGTTGGCATTATGATGCATGTGTTGTACTTGATGGCAAACAACTCATAGAAGATCAACTCACTTATATATATCTAGATGAATCTACGGAAGAGATATCAGATGAAAATTCTCAGTATGACAAGTCCAAAGGGGGAGATTGTTTGCATCATGAGACAAGTGTTGTCCTTGATGGCAAATCACACAAATGATAAATTACAGTGCAGCAAATTTATTTGATAAATTATAGTGCAACAAAGTTTATCCCATGTAGAGAAAAGTTCATGCACTTTTATGCAGAGAAAAGTTTATTCCATGTAGAGAAAAGTTCACGCACTTTTATGCAGAGAAAAGTTTATTCCATGTAGAGAAAAGTTCACGCATTTTTATGCAGAGAAAATTTTATTTCATGTAGAGAAAAGTTCACGCACTTTTATGCAGAGAAAAGTTTATTTCATGTAGAGAAAAGTTCACGCACTTTTATGCAGAGAAGAGTTTATTTCATGTAGAGAAATGTTCACACACTTTCATGCAGATAAAAGTTCCCTTCATGCAAGAGAAAAGTTCACGCACTTTCATGGTTGGTTCATGGTATTAGTCCAACAGTTTTTGATCCTATGGTTTTGGTCCGTGGTATTGCATCCAAAAGTGTTGATCTCACGCACTTTCATGGTTGGTTCATGGTATTATTCCGACAGTTTTTGATCCTATGGTTTTGGTCCGTGGTATTGCATCCAAAATTGTTGATCCCAAGTATTGGGTCCGTGGTATTGTGTTATTATGGTTTTGGACCGTGGTATTGTGAAAGGCCTAAGACTATAAAAGAGGAAGGAGATCATTTGGCAAAGCATCTTCTGAATTATTGAATATCTGATAAAGTGCTAGATCTGGAATATTGTGATTGGGTTATGGTGCAGATCTGGATCTGAATGAAGAAGGAACCTGAGCATAAGGAGAAGGATACGTTCTATTCATGGGTCAAAATCTTATGGCTGGAATATTGGTATCTCTATATGATTTCGATCTGTGTTATAAGGAAATATTTGCAGATCTGTATATGGGTTGGCTTTGGTGAAAGCATTGATTCAGTATTGGATAAATCAGAGATTGATGATGCTAGTATAGTTGATGGGTTTTTGATGTTCTTGGATCCAGTCTGAAAATTAATGAAAAGTGGTCCTTGAAAGAAAAGAAGTAGGGGGTTGTAGCTCCCTTCCAGGAGAGACTTGAAAATGAGAGAGAGAGTTGGAGCTCTCTG